>OZ029916.1:46493748-46498748 GCA_964023275.1 Norana najaformis | reverse complement strand
CTTCTTCTTTTTCCATCTTCTTTTCTTCTCCTTCCATTTTCTTCTTTTAGGTATTCTTTCTCTTCAAATTCAGTGGATTCTTCACCTCCCAAATCTGCGGATTTTTTCAACTTGCGATTCTTCTTTTTCCTCCATTTACATCTTCATCTTCGTGCTTTTCTCCTTCCTCTGCTTCCTCTTCTTTTTCTTCTTTTTCCTTTTCTGCTTCGAATTCTTCTTCTTTGAATTCTTCGGATTTTTCTTCTTCCAACTCTTCTTCTTCTACCTTATTCATTTTCTTCTTCTTTTTCTTCGGATGTTTCTTCAAACATTTTCTTCTTCAAATTCTTCTTTTCAGAATTCTTCATCTACCTACTAGAAATTTGGACTTGGAATTCTTCATCTACCTACTAGAAATTTGGACTTGGATCAATCTTCAACCCATCGTACCATTTTATGTTGCTTTTGTTTTGCAGTCAAATCTAAAGAATGTGCCGCAACCAGAATCAGCTATAGCTTCAAATCCTTGGTTGTGGCCTTTGCATTTGTCGTTGGTTATCTTTTATATTAACATCAATCCTGAATACAACGAAGATACCACAGCTGATTGACACTAACATTTGACACACAAGCGCTAAGTTTTCAGTGTCAGTGTTCCTGCGCTTTTAGAAAAGCTTCACAACATGCTTCTTCTTGTGTGAAATAAGCTTCCTTTGCCTTTTTGCGAAGACTCCTTTTTATGTCAAAAACTCATTGGTCTGTTGTCATTGGTACATTGCTATTGAGTACTGGTATTTTGCAAAATGATTTGGCCTGTTGGTGTATTGATGTTGACGCATCGAAGTCTGTCTGCTGCCAAATTATAATATATAAGCTATCTTATTTATTATTATTATTCATTATTAATATTATTGCTTAAAATTATTTTTTAAAATTTTATTATTATTATTATCATCATCATCACTATTATATGCCCGAGGCAAGTATAATCCCTCATGAACTGAAATTTACTCTAGCAGCTGTTGAACGGTGTCTGGGAAATCAGGCCTCGTCCTCAGCACATCAGAAAATGTGCCACGGAAAGCAATGGCGTTATTATTATTACTAGCAGTATTTCGTTATTATTATTATTATTGGTAGTAGTAGTAGTAGTTGTAGTGGTAGTAGTAGTATCATCGTCATCGTCATCGTCATCATTTAATGTAAACTTATACCGCGCCAGTGTCAAATGAACTAGCTGTCAATTGATGGCGAACCAAACCAAGGCGCAATCAGGCCAGTATCTAGAAATTTGAAAAGGTAAGTCTTGAGTTGAGAATCAAATGACACAGAAGACTGAACAGATTCAGCAGATAAAAGTTTCTTCATTATAAATGTGTATCTTCTACTGATGTAACCTACTTTGTTTGGTCAAGATGATTGATATAAAATATTACTTGCGTCATGGACTGTGATGGAAACGTCTTTTTTTGCCAGTTTATATCTTACTTAAGTTAATATCTCTCCAAAAATGAATCATAAACGGAGAATCCGCTCTATAACTGTTTGGCTGTATTACATAAATTGCAGTGTAACATATAAACGATATTTTATCTCCTAATAGCTATTTTGATCTGATATGATCATAACTAAACAATTGTGCTTCATATTACAAATTCAATGAGGCCATATTACGTCATGACCAACTTCTTGTTCTTGGTATCGCTCAGCCCTGTGCACAGCTTCTGGAATTGCCAACACTGGTTACAACATCACAATGATTTTGGTTGACTAGAGTTCAATGTTTTGTAACCTGTAAGTCTTAATTTGAAAAATTGCTTTGCTGAACGGGATGCCAATGCAAAGATTTAAGCACAGTGGTTATATGCTCAAATTTCAACGTGTTTGTTATGGCTCTAGCAAATAAGTTCTGAACTCTTTAGAGTGTCTCTATGTTTAACTTTGCGATACCAACAACAAGCGAGTTACAGCAGTCAAGGCGACTGAAGACAAACGCGTTTGCCAAGGAAATTCTAGAAGACATGGTGATATAACGCCTGCAGGTTATTCTGCGTTTTCATGAATATACATGTATTGCGACTTACAAATACCATTCACGTAGTCGGTGGCATACATGATAGAATCAAAAACAACTTCTAGACTACGGGCAGCATCAGTTAACTCAACAAACGAGTACTCAGCTTTAAGGATTTCAGGCATTCAAACTTCTTAAGTTACTTTATTGTGCCCAGTAGCATAAAATAAGTTTTCGATTGTTTGAGGAGGAGTTTATAAACTGTTATCAACGACTGTACGCTCACAAGGAAGCGGACAACAGCTGCACAGACGAGTCACATGAGAACATGTCACATGAAATGTAGTTTTGAGTATCATCCGCATAGAAATGACGGCTTAACGAATGAGTGTAGCTAGTGGTGTGGTGTGTAATTTAGGCAAAAGAGTACCAGGTACGGAACCCTGGGAACATCAAATGGCAATAAAACACCAGATGAATAACGTCTATTTAAGTATACTGAGTGAGTGCATGGGCTGAGATTATTATTATTATTTGCCCGAAATATGTATAATCTCTCAGGAACTGAAAAATTACTCTAGCAGCTGTTGAAGGGTGTCTGGGAAATCAGGCCTCGTCCTCAGCACATTAGAAAACGTGACACGGAAAGCGATTACGTTATTATTAGTAGTAGTATTAGTATTTTATTGTTATTATTATTACTATTATTATTATTATTATTACTACTACTACTACTACTACTACTATTACTATTATTATTACTATTATTAAATCACTTTAACATCGTCATGGATCGTGTGATTGTTCATACATTCTGGTACATGACAGTAATATTATTATTACTATTATTAGGATCATCATCATCAGCAGCAGCAGAGCATTTAATTAAAACTTCTATCACGAGATAAGTAGCAAAATAACGCCGGGCAGGACCAGAAACCCCAAACCAGTGCTGAAGACGATGAAAAGGGAGAGGGTGGTCCACAGTGTCAAAGGCAACAGACAGAAGTGACTAGAAATAATAGATCAACGCATTCAGTAGACTGCCTCCTAGATCCTTGAATAGGCTTAATATATTCAACGTGAATTGTGTAGGCTTAATAAATTTAGCGCCTACGTATTAGAATATTATCGCCATTAACACACAGATACTTACTGAGTTACTCAGTTACATATCTGACAAAAGTTCCGTCAGTTGGTTCTTGAAAATGTCTCTTACTAACAGAACGTTGTTTGATGCCAAATCATAGTCGTTCCATTTCCGCTTACATCTATGAGTAAACCGGATGCAAGGCGGGCCTATGCACTTGTATTATGAGCAGTGTCTGCAAACTTCAGATACTAATGTGGAGAGAGGCAAGTTGTGGGTCTCTTTGAGCAGTGGCTGGGCGCAAAGTGTTCTCGATGGAGTATAACTGTGGGCAAGCGGACCTGGGGCGGATCACAAGTTCATAAGAACTGTTTTAAAAAAGATTTGACGAGTTTTTAAAGAATTTTTAATGACCCTTTAACCAAAATTTTGCAAACCCTTTTTGTCAACCGCCCTTTCTTGCACGTTTTCGGTCTTCCTCTTTTCCCAAGACCTTATAACATGGTCTTAATACATGACCTTGATACATATCCTTGTCACGTGGCCTCTTCACGTGACCTTTTCAAAAGGCCGGATTGTCGACTTATCTCCGCAAAGACTGCCACTGAGCACCGTTTCAGTATTCAGCCCCATGTCCGTGGGCTTTGGAAAGTCCTCGTCTGCAACCTTCATCACGCCTTATAGAATATCCACAGCCGCGGAAAGAAGTTTTCTTCCCTGGGATGTCGGACTAGTGGGTTATAGTCTGAAGCAGTGATGGGAAATTAGTATTATTATTATTAGTAGTAGTAGTAGTGGCAGTAATGTAGTGGTAGTGGTAGTAGTAGTGGTGGTAGTGGTAGTAGTGGTAATGGTAGTAGTAGTAGTATTATTATTATGATTATTATTATTATTATTTTTACTTTATTATTATTATAATTATTATTAGTAGTGTTGCTGTTGTTCTTGTTGTGTTGTTGTTGTTGTTGTTGTTATTATTATTATTATTATTATTATTATTATTGCGTGCGGTTGCTAGGTCAGTATATCTGAATCTGAGGCCCGAAGCCATTGAGCCACTGTGAGTGAAAGACTTCCTCAAGGTTCCTACACAGTGACAGACGAACCCGTACTCTCCGCATTACAAACCTAGAGCTGCATCCAATCAGCTTACAAAAGGGTAACTACATCAGTGTCCGGTATCTGCAGACACTAATAACAACATCCCCTCGTAGGGGTCTTTAAAAGTTCACAGGGTGACATAGACATCGTGCGAATTAAACAAATGCACTGAATCCAGAGCCCCATAAAACTTCGCTAATTAATCGTAATCGTTTATTCATGAGTTACTAAAGCTTCACTCAAAACCGTGTCAGAATAATCAGCAGGGAACCATCAAGTCAGACGAATTTGTGTCGACTAGTCAATTACGCCTACTGTTCTTTTACACCGCCCTACTTAATGCAAAGTATAGTCATGGCCTTCCGAATAAAAACGCCTTTAAACACTCGTGCACTCATGAACTTCCAGTTTAAAAGCTGTTGCGATCAGAGTATCACTGTTTAGTTTGCCGATCTCTCCGATGTGGCGTTTCGGTTGAAACTCATTTTCAGTTTCTTTACGTTGACGGCTGTTACCGCGCGCTAGTACACTCCAGTTATAAGCAGGTAGGTAGTTTCTTCTTAAAGACACAGTGTCATAATGAAGATGATTAGCATTGCCCTCTACATTTATCCAGGCTTCGTTCTGGCGCCACCAGAGTAAGACAGTGCCGTAGTTTCCTATCCTAGGCGATAATTAACGTAAGCATATTTGCTGTTCGTCTCAACGGGAGTAAGTTACTGATTTTTGCTGCGAATTTCAACTGCAAGTTTCGTAGCGATTTAGTTACAGAGTTTTAGTAACCATGAGCTGTTTAATCCTTCCATTTTACTCAAC
>OZ029916.1:46071656-46493738 GCA_964023275.1 Norana najaformis | reverse complement strand
TTTATCGAGATTACCACAAGTTTTATATCTAAATCAGATCTGATCGGATCAAATCTAAGGAAAGCCATTGCACTGTTATCCTATTGCTCATGGCATCAATCGATGGTTGATTCAAGTGAAACCACAACACACAATTGTAATATTAACCCATAGCCGAATTCACATTTCCATTTTATGCACGAGTTGAGTTCACTGGTCTTTCCACCTTCTCGTTGGCGGGTTCCTATCAATGCATATTCATTAGTAATGGAACCCAACATAATGTTATTTGAGATACAGTTCAGGTCACATTGTTACTTCATTTAGAAAACTTAAAATTGAATACCAATCATCACTCTTATAAGATAACGAACAGTTTAATCAATTGGTAGGCCTACAAAGATAAATCTTCATCAATGCCTTTTACAATTAAATTCTATCACATCACTTTCATTGCGCCGCTTACATCTATAGTGACCATCGGAGTTTGACTTAAGCATTAATAAAAGGAAACTATGTTCGCGTGAATAACTATGTGCTGTCAGGAATGGTTTGAATCAGACAGACTGTTTAAATAACAACCCCACTCCAACGTTTCATCGTTAGATTTGAAAGTAAATAATTTTTAAATTGATCTACCAATGTCTACTGTTACTTTTGGTATGCTTAGTTCATAGTTTCAGTTACAATTATCGTTGATAGATTCGTGAGTTTAGAATCTGTGACGATTCGAGTACTGTTGATATTGAAACTGTTTGTTTAAACATGATCTTAAAAAATCAAACACCGACTGTACTCGAGTCAACGCTACGTATATTACGAAACGGGCGAGTGAACAGTTTGAATTCCGATCGTTTACAATTACAAAAATCGTAAGAAAGTGCCACAAGGCGAACGGGGTTAATTTCTCACTACCAGTTTATGCGCCCTTTTTAGGCCGGAAGTCGGAGGAAAATACCTTATCCTATAGCAGTGGTAGATTACACAGTGCTACAAACATAATGTCAAGAGTAGAGATTATGTGACATAACTGCACAGTAATAATATGACTGATAAGTTACTATATCACCAATATATATCTATACTAATATATCTGCTTATATTATATAGTTATTGGTGCCCGACAGTTCAATGGTTAGCAAACTTGACTGTCAGCCCAGATGTTGACGGTACAAATCTTCACCTGGGCAGACAGAGATGATTCAAGATATCAGCTCCACTTGCGCCTGTAGCGAACTCATCCTTAACATGAGTTTGCTGACTGCACACTGTTGATCGAAAGATCAGGCGGTGAGGTACAGAACTGCCTACCCGTCCACGAGTATTGAAAATATGCAAATTAAAGTCGCTATTGCTTCATACCCATCGCTGCCTCTCGGTATTAGCTGAAGGGACTGTTCGGAAATACGTAGAGTTGTATCGGATTACTTATTACGAAAACTTTGTAAGGTATTATGTGTTGAAAATACATTGGCAGGTTGGATGCAAAGTTCGTTCGTACTGGAAAATGTTGGACAAGTTGCGAAGCGGATACAAAGTCGCTGAGGGAGACTATTTTGTTGGCATCCGATACAGCACGGCAAGTGATGGCAGATTTTAATGAGGCGCTTCTCTGACTTTCTTTTGTAATTGTAATTGTAATTGTAATTTGAGATTTATAAAGCGCCTCTTAGAGCATAAACTCAACAGAGGTTACGTGTTTTGTGTACAATGCACAATATCTTCTTCTTTCACGTCGTAGTCGTCTACTTCTTCTTTTCCTCCTCTTTCTAATCCTCTTTCTCTGCCTCTTCATTCTACTCCTCCTCCTTCTTTCTACTCCTACTTCTTCTTCTCCTCCCCTCCTCTTAATCTTCTTTCTCCTCCTCCTCTTTCTTCTTCTTCTTCCTCTGCTGCTTCTTCTCGCTCATCTGCTTCTTCTTCTTCTTCTTCTTCTTTGTCTTCTTCTTCTTCTTCTTCTTCTTCTGTTTCCTCCTCCTCCTACTTGTTTTTCTGTCTACCCATCCATGCACCCATGCATCCATGCATCCATCAAGCCATCCATCCATCCATAAGTACATACATACATACATACATGTATACACATATATATATATACATATATAAACATATATACTTACATACATACATATTCATCCGTCCATCTATCAACTCACCCACACATGCCTACATGCAAACATACATACAGACATACAGACATTTATACATACATACAGACATACATATATACATATACACATTCATATATACGTACATATTCATAGTCATCCATCAACACTTTCTAATACAACCATATATACATAGATAGATAGATAGATAGATACATACATACATACAAACATACATGCATTCATGCATACATCCATACATACATACACATTTTCATATATCCATCAATCTATCCACCCATCCATCCATCCAACCATCCACCTATCAATTATCAATCACTAATAAATTTCCTTGTTTTTCTTGTAGACGAAAGGAGGTCCATTTGATTCTCCTCGTATCGAAATCGACGAGAAATCTCCGCCGTTGACCCTCTATTTTAAATCAACTGTTCCAATCTCGTGTCCGGAAACTACTTCTCAGACGTCTTGTAAATTCTCGGTAATTATGGCCGACATCCCGGCCAAAGACAGTCTTGGAGTGTTGGAGTGTTCGATTACCTTCAGCGGTCTGGAATCCGATGAAAAGCTGCCAACGCAGATGATTAAAGCCCAAGTGACACCGGGAATCAAGAACAGAGTGTCAGTTCTCAGATTTCGACCTGTAGAAGGCGATCAGGACTTCTTCTGGCACAAGTTCCAAATGCCAGATATTTCGGTGTGTATTAATTAATCAAGTAATATGTTTTTCAGGCCTAAATAGCTCATTTGAAAAAGCGTTATGGTGAAGAAGTAAATGTTTCCGGTTCAATGTCTGGTCTTGACGATATACCAGACTAATTTCCGTAGATTGTTAAACTTTGCTTTCTTACACAGACTATGTGTCTTTTGAACCACTTGACGCCATAGTTATGTTTTGCTATGATATTTGTTGCACTTATTACGCGCGGAAGGTCAGTTAATCTGAATCTGAAGCGCGAGACGAGTGGGCACGAAAAAATTCCAGGATGAAGACTTTCAACAATTCAAAGTGATTGAAGGAAAAATTAAGTGAATTCAGCCTTCTATGTCTCTAGTGGAACGGGTGGCTCTCATCATCTTCGCTCCATTATTCCTTAGTGGACGAATCCCAACGTCCTCGACACGGAGCCAGTGCATCGCTGGCCGTTTCCTTCCCAGCTTACGCTGGTTCCAAGTTCTACTGCTTGGTGACAGAGATATGTATAAGCAAACAACTTGCCCAATCTTGTTACACTGAATCAATTCAACAGGGTCGAATTCACGACCGTTGAATCACAGATCAAGCGAACTAACAGAATAAACCACCTATGTGAAGAAAAGGTAAAGCACAGAAATGAACTGTTCTCGGTCTGAAATTAAAAGATTTTCGTAATATCTGAGCAATGTCACGAGAGACTTTCAACAGACGCGCATACAAAGTTAGGTTACAAGAAGAAATAATAAAGGTCGTCGACTGACTGATTAGCTGTTGTACGTTTAGATCACTATAAAAGACACATCGACGTCAGGTGTCTGTTCGTCATATGGAGACCCACACTTCAAAACTTTCGATGGCAGGTGAGTCTTCAGCCGCTGAGGTGCTAATTTAATCTAATCTAATGACTTCCATAGTACCGTTATCATCAAGGCATCAATCGATATGTGCTTTAAGTGAAACATTAGTCAAACCCGTTGGAGAAGCCAGATAGAAAACCGATTACTGGTCAAGAAAACCAGAATTGAAGCTACTGTGGCTAATAAGCTGAAACAGGGGAGTCGCAGTTTTTGGCCTAAATGATATTAAGCAGCTGATTAACGCACATAACCAAAGACAACACATTAAAAAACGGTTGAGGTTAAGGGGTGCAACATAGGATGGGTGCAAAAGGAGGTTCAGAGGAAGAGACAAAGGAGATTGGTCAGTCAGGCTGTCAGCAATCAACCAATCAATCAACCAAATGAACACGTAACTAATTAAATAAGCAAGTAAGCAGCAATTAATTGCATCTGACAAGCGTAAAAATAAGACAATGAGATTGTGTTTGTCTTATAAATTTCCAGGGAATTTCATTTTTACATGGAGGGAGACTACTTATTTGCAAAGAGCACCAAACGTTACTTTGAGGTCAGTAAACCGATATTAATCCACGCGTTAATGCTTCTAAAAACCCATTACGCTTACAGAGGTAATAGTTAGCATTTTTAATTGTCCGGTAACAATTTGTAGATTCAATGCACTTTCTGGTCCGCTATAATGCATGCATGCATTCGTGTACATACAGTATGTGTGTATGTAGGCATAAGTAAATATATGTATGTGTGAAATGTATGTACGTCTCTACTGTATGTGTGCATGTATAAATAGATGTATGTATTTACATAAATATTAACATACCAGAGAATTTATGAATTGCCTTTTAAGAAACATGTAAATGTATGCCAAGCAGGGTTTTGAGTAGATGAAGAAATGTAACTTCATATTTACATCTAAAACTCTGTGTAGCTTAAGTTATTTTAGCATTGGTATTTGCAACAAGGTTTACATTTGCGTTTTCCTACTGACATATTTGATTAAACAGGTCCACGTTCGTCATCACAAGTGTGCACAGGTGACATGCAACTGTGCATTTGCCATGAGGGAGGGAAACAACGTCATTGGCGTCAACGCTTGCAAAGCACCCAACTACCTTCCGACCCCCATCACCTATCTCAGAGACAAAAACGTTCCGGGAGCCACCATTACCAGGAGCGCAAATACATTTACTGTGAGTTTTCACCGAAGTGCAAAATGCAGCATTTTAGCCAAGTACTAAAAGACACTATATTAAGTGTCTGGATACGTACATGCCTGCATACATACGTGTATACATATATACTTACATACCTATATATACGCATACGTACATACATGCATATACAGATACATACATATGAACTATGCATCTACGTGAAAAGTGTATCACTTCAGTGTCTCATGTTAAGCTTCAGGATATATAACTCACATTTCATGTAAAAGATCTGTTTGATTTATGCCAGGCGCGAAATTAATTTGCTTTTTGCCTCGCGATTTCTCGAAACTTTTAGCACGCGGATATACATGTTCAATTGTTCTAACTTAATTTTTTGGTTAAAAACATACCTTTTTTCACCATTTACTTCCAGCCCAATCCAAAGTGATACGAAACCAATTTTCGAAATTTTCCGAATTTGTGAGAGGTATTCAGACACGGTTAGCAATTAACACTTTGCATGGCACTTCAGCTGATGCAAAGTGAGCTAATCAGTTAGCCCTTCAGACAAATGGTGCCATATATCACAATGGAGACATTACTGTGAAGTCCACGATAGCCCAAGCTTAGGGCCGTGACACGTATATGCCTACTGTATAATGATGATGATGATGATGATGATGATGATGAAAATAATAATAATAATAATAATAATAATGATGATGATGATGATGATAATGATAATGATAATAATAATAAACTTGACGAGATTTAGCCATCCCAGGCAGTATATTTCTCCGGAGCGCTTTTTATAAGACCCGAGGGATCATAAGTAACTCGGTCAAAAAATAATAATAGAAACAACAGTAACAATAACAATAACAACAACAACATCATCATCATCATCATCATCATCATCAACAACAACAATAACAACTATAATAATAATAATAATAATAACTTGGTTTCTTAAATATATCCTCACTATCACACCGTAGAGCCGGACCATGAACGCGATTAAGATTTTGCTATTTAGATCTGCGTATATCAGCTGATGTGATATGGCGCATGATTGCTTTGCTTTTCAAGCTGACGATGCCTTCCGGAGCTTACATCAGAGCAGACTATAACATCTATGTTGGTGTTTCTTACTTAAATATCTACCTCTTTCTGAATTCCGAAGATTACGGATTGACCTCAGGTCTCTGCGGTGTCTGGAATGGTCAGCCAGGCGACGATACCATGATAAGGGGAACTAAGAGCAACGATGGGAGTAGTGTACCAAATCATTTCAGTCTCAGCTACAGGTGACTTCATTTCTGATTTTATTTAGTATTATTCTTGCTATTATTAGTTGTTCTGTATTTATTACGCGTCACCATCTAATGGTTGATCATCAATCGATGGCGTTCAGTAGTTGTGAGTGAATATCTTGCTACAGGTATAAACGTAGTAACCGTCTCAGAGGAGAATCGAACCTGTACCCTCTGCATTACAAGCACAACCCTCGACGAAATAGGTTGAGATGCCCATATTATTTATTGGAGTAATATTGGGTGTTACCCTATAGAGTGCGTGAAATTTTGATTCTCATATTGATCGGATTCATAGTCAGACGCGTCAGTCTTTGTATGCCATACGAATTCTTGTAGCACATGGCCTCACTGGCCCTTGGCTCTACGACGCTGTCCGAGCCACAACACTGGCCAGGATGCTTTACGCCTCTCCCGTGTGGTGGGGCTATGCTGGGGCACAGGCTAGGGCTCGGCTCCAGTCAAAACAAAATTGATAGGCAAAAGGGTTCGGTTCCAGGTCAAGATCCAAGAGTCAGACGGAGAGACAGCGTGGCAGCTACGGTGGGTGGTGTTTGGGGTTGGAGAGGAGAGACAGATAAGAGGAAGAAGGGGTATTAGGATAGGATCTGTGGAAGAGGAATGTTTTGAGTTTTGAGTGAAAGGCCGAAGCAGAAATTGCAAGCGGTGGAGCATCGGTGAGTTTGTATGATGGGTCCGTATGCATATTAAGTTTTCTTGTGTTCTTTAATATTAGTAAACCGATGTGCTATTAGCTGTAGGTTAATAAAGAATATACTTACTTACTTACTTAATTCTTGTTACATTTATCCAGTACCAATACAAACAGTACTGTATATTGAAGTAATACATTCCTAAGGCGTTGAAAATGAACACAACGATCCACGCTATGAAAACTGCAAGAAAGACGCTAACAGTGAAAATGCTAAAGACAATGAAAATACTAAACAAGTGAAAATAATGAATCAGTGAGAGTACTATGAAAACCGAGCACACTGAGGACCTATGCGACTAAAAGAGCAATTTTTCATTAGCCAATCTACACATTATAGAGCAAAATTGTAAAAGTAAAGCCAAAAATGCACAGTAATGTTGTTAACTTTCAGTGCTTTACTACAGAAATCTGTCAAAATGGAGTTCAGAGTGTGCAGTATTTGCATATTGCAGTACAAGACAATTGAGATTTGATGGTGCTGCTCACATAGCTCAGAAGTGCATATTGACGCTGGGCACTATCAAATTATTGCGTCCGTTTAGGAAGCAATATAGTTCATAATTGCATGGTTGAAGGTTAATTTCGCAATCGTATTCTGGAAATCAATACAGCGCCCAAGAAAACAAAAGCGCAGGAACCAGCTTACTGACAGGCGCTCCGTGAAAACAAAATCGATAGGTTGGTAAGGACAGCTTTAGCTACAGGTCAAAATCCTATTGTCAGGCAGGTAGACAATCAGACACCTACGGTAGGTGGTATTTATAAATTCGAAGTGTCTAGGGGACCTCAAGGAGGCCCCGTAATTGCTCGGACTAGGGAGTCTCGAGTGCACGAGATCTCGCACACTCTCGCGTGGTTATTACAAACAGTCAAAATGGTTGCGGACGTAGAATCTGAGTTTTCTGTTGAAATGAACTTTTTGTTTTAATTTAAAGAGTTACAAACTGCAAAGAAAGCATAGGAACAACATCATTTTGTTCGGTGACAAAATACTAGATCCAAACTGTCATTTTCCTGACTTTGACCAACTGTAAATGTTTCTGAATGTGGGTTGCACACGACACGAAAAATCGACCGCAAAATGGGTTAGGGTTTAGGGTTAGGATAAAGGTTTAGGGTTAGGGTTAGATTCTGACCCATACGGCATTTATAAAAAATTAAGTTTATATTCACATTCACATTGACGCGCTAGCATATCAGTTTAGGCAAACACCTTGAGGCCCCCTAGTATTCCAATTTAGGCGACCTCCTTGAGGTTCCCTAGCAACGTCCTTATAAATTTAGCAATGAGAAAGGTAATGGGGAAAGGAGGAATCAGGATAGGATTTACGAAGAAGAGTGTTTTAAATTCTGTAGGAAAGACCTGAGTTGAGACCTGAATCGAAGATCTGCGCAATCTAGTGGGGCATTGGTTTAGGATTAATACCATAGGGTTAAGATTTCCATCTGTTTCTTCTAGGTTGAAAGATGACGAAAGTTACATAAACGGTCATGTTAAGCCGATTAACTGCCTCAACATAACAGGCCTCGTGCCAAACATTTGCACATGCGAGAAGGAGAAGGCGGTGACCTGTGCTGCCCCAGACGGAACAACGATGGCCTTTGACACAATGTTCACGGAACACTGTAATACGCAAAACAGAATAGTCCCGCCAGCGCGGAAACGAAGAGACATGGACTATTCGAACAGGACAAATGGAGAGGAAAACAGACTGAAGGATATGATGATAACTGAGGCTGATATGCCGATGCCACAGTTCGACGAGAAACACGGTGAAAACGTGACTTTAACCTGGCCAACTGCGAGTGGAATCACCGAAGCGCAGGCCCGACAGCGCTGTCAGGCTGAGATGGAAAGCTCGCCAGTCTACCAGATGTGCAAAGATCGGATCGGCCAAAACAGTGAGACAATTGTCGAGAACTGCGTACTAGATGTGCAGGTAAATACAATTATATTACTTACTCTTAACAGAATCACGTCGATGAAATTTGCTTAAATCATCTATTTATCGATGGATGGTGGATGGAAGGATTAATGGATAAATGGATGGATGGCTAGATGGACTGGCGGTTGGATGGATGGACGGGCTGGGTAACAATATAGTTATAATCCGTTAGAAAGGAAGTGTAATAACCAATTTATATTTCCATTCTTAAAGTTCAAGTTTCTAAACAGCTTAAAAATTTTGGAAAAGATTTTCATTATCTTAATTTTGAGATTTTGTCTCAGGTTATTGCCTAAGTTTGTGTTTAAATCACAATTGCATTTCAAGTTGCTTAGTTCGTCCTTTCAATGGGCAACAGTAGTTATTAGAAGTAAGACATTATTAATTAAGGCTTGGCTTAATCAAGTTTGGCTTCCTTGCAATATTCAATGGCAACCAACATTTCCTATAACGTTTCTAACGTGGTTGTATTTTGACTCACCGTTTTTCCTACATCTACGACGATAAGTAACCAAACCGGGCAGGCAGCAGAAAGTTATCCGTCAGTCTTTCAGTCACCAGTCGATAGTCAGTTAATGTTCTGTTTTATATGTGGTTGGTGAAATGTTGTTTGGCTTTGCAGCTGTTGGACGACCTGACATCGGCCCCAGCATCTGTAGCCTCTCAATTCCAGACGATTTGCGTCCATCAGTTGGAAATCTCGGTCGTAAGCAACGGATCTTCCGTTCCAACTGAGATGGAAGTTCTCATGGCCAACGTCATGTCCATGATCTGTCCCAATCAGTGTAGCAGAAATGGAAACTGTCGCAACGGAACATGCGTTTGCAATGACGGTGAGACATCATTTGCCGGTCCTTTATGTTTATCTATTTGTCTTTCTATCTGTCTGTCTGTATCACTGTCGGTCTTAATGCAGTTCTAACTGTTTAGCCAAAAAGGGCCTCCAATCTAGAGGTCGATTGAATTTGTGATCGCGATATTTTCTAAAATTGATAGAGGGGCCTAAGGCTCACCAGTCCATGACCTAGTAGACAGTTGGGCTTATAAAAACCCCACCGATGAGTGGAAATTAATGCTCACGGTGCAGATAAGTTATCTTGATGCACAGCGTTGAATGTGTTAGAAATCAAACTCGTTTACTAGCTTACTATTTTGGTCAAATGGAATGAGTGATGTAAACTAAAGGAGAAGAAAGGGAGTTGATTAGTGGGAGAATGGAAAGAAGTGACGGTGTTGCCAAATTAGGGAGGAACAGGGCCGCGAGGAGCAAACATCGGCCGTGGTCTGTGTGTTTCTGTGTATATGTGTCTCCTTCTTTGTGGTTTTGTGTTTCAATCATTTTATGTGTGTGACCATTTCTATCTTCACTGACCTGTTTACTTTTTTGTATATATGTGGGTTTCTTTTCTACAAGTATGCTAGAACAAGCAGCGATGTTTAATATTCCACCTTTGCCCTTTTTCTTTTCCTCAAATTTATTCTTTCTCCCTTTTTTCTTCATTGTCATTTTCATTTTATTTCTCTCGGTATATCTTCTCCACCTTTCTTTCGCTTTCTTTTCTCTTTTAAAAAAATAGGTTAACTTCTTTTTCATGCCATTAGTAACAGCAAAAATACATTCAAAAGCACCTAAAAACAAAGCACCATAACCAAATCCATCCAAAGAATAGAAGTTATCAAGGAGGAAAAAACCATAAAACTTCCTATTTATTTACCACCAGTTGCATTTCCTTCACAGGGTTTGCCGGAGACGATTGTTCAGTGAATGCTCGCAAACCTCCTCAGCTATCGGCCTTCCGGAAGAACACGACTTGCGACTTTCGGTCATCCTTCTGCCTCGAAACCTCGATCTTAGCCTCAAATTTCTTCCATTCCGAGAGACTCAGCTGCAAAGTCTCTGCCGTAAGTTCATTCTGGAAAGCGATGACTCCATATCATATTTAGTTTATTTATTTAAAGCATTTCTAACGCGCGCTATGTCAGTACACTTGAAACTGAGGCGCGAATGTATGTTCGCTAGTGACCAAGACGGAATCATGCAGAAGCCAGGGTGAAGTAGTGTATCTTAACAAGTGATTTAAAAGATGATAGCAAATTTCCAAACTGGGCCTTTTCAAATGCGAGGAGCACAGCAGCTAAAGGCTCATGATCCTACAACTCTCATGAACCTAGGTTCTTACAACAAACCAGTATCAGAAGAACGCAAGAATCTGGGAAGGCGATATGGAGTCAGCCAAGTATTACGATATGATGGAAAGCAGTGTTGTGAACCTTGAAGGTCAAGCATGCAATTTTGAACATAACTTACCACTCAACAGGAAGCCAGTGAAGTTCACGAAGGCGGTCTAGTGCATTTGATCAAGGAAAACATGAAACAACAAGATAAGAGTTTTGAACACTGTGGAACTTTTCTACATTAAAACAGGATATAGACCTACCGTATAACACTGCATTGCACAGTTCAATCGAGAACCAACAGTGCACATACCGGCTGAATGCCTGATGTGACGAAATGCCTTGATGTGTTAGAAACAAGACCTGAAAATCGAGGATACGTGGAAAGTCATAGTTAACGGGGTTGTCAATGGTGACATCGAGAATTTAAATTTTGTCTGATTGTGGGATTTTGGTTCCTGCAAGGTCAATAGACAAATGCGAAGTGAAACACTGCAATTCAATGCAGCCAGTGCATTGAATGTTTTGCAGAGGAATTGCCTCTGACTTATCTGGCTTGATTGATTGCAAGGTCATTGAAGCCGAACCAATGTGAAGAGAGTTTAGTTCTGGCTGAGGGTTCTGTTGCACATAAAGAGAGAAGGGGGAGATCAACATAGATTTGAGTATCATCAGCATATTGATACACCATTGCATTATGCATGCATGCAATTTGACAAATGGGCGAAAGAAAGATTGAGAAAAGAAGAGACCGGAGGACAGAACTCTGAGGTACACCTGAGCGACAGGCAAGTGGATCAGAGCGCGACGAGTTTATTGCCACTCGTTGAGAGCGAACATTGAGATAAGAAGATATCCAGTGAAGAGAAGAACCAGAAATTCCAAAAGATGCATAGAGTCGGGACAACAAAATACCATGATCTACAGAATAAAATGCAGCATTCAAATCAAGAGATATAAGAAATGTTTTTCCAGAATCCACTGAATTAAATATATAGTAAAGTGTGCGAGTAAGAGCATTCTGAGTTGAATGATGTTTACAACTTGCCGACTGAAAAGGACCTAACTTCGGAGAAGATGATTTTACTTGCCCCTAAAGGCCTACAAGAAATAGGCGTTCAAGCAGTTTAGAGATATTATTCAGATTGGAAATAGGTCTACAATTAGCCAGACAGTCCTTATCAAGATCGGTTTTTTTAGCAGAGATGTCATAAGAGCAGCTTTAAAAGCAGAGGGAAAACGGCATTTGCAAAAGGAGAGATTAGCCAGATGAACAATAAGGATGGAAACACATTTTAACAGGAGGAGAAGGTGGAATGAAGTCAGACTCTGATGAATTAGATGGATTATTTCCAATGAGTCTAGCAACTTCCTGTACTTGTTCTAATCATGTGGAGAACAACAGTAATACCCGTAAAATGCTATAATTAGACGGCCCATAGCAGTAGTTGCACATTTTCACAGCGAAACGATTTTAAGATTTCTATGGGACTTTGCGATGCCATTTGGGAATGCGTTGTCAATTTGCAGAGACATTATTTTGCCTACTCAGGTTGGGACGGGCGCAGATCCATTCTTTCGACGATTCGAAGTGAACTCTTTTACGAGATCTGCACTGGGAACGCCTCTGAGTAGGAATCATGACGGGAAGCTCTATAAATGATTTAAATAGCTGAGTAACTTAGAAGCCTATGTGGGACTGCCATTAAAAATGCACAAAGTATTCGCGAAATGTATTACGTATTAAATATGCATAATTATTTTTCAGGTTGACCATTCTCGGAATTTTACATTTCGTGGATCTACTGTGTCCACTCGAGAGGTGATGTGCATGCTTCCGGCAGTGTATCGTTTCACCAACGAGACTGCAGGTGAGGGGGATGGATCAGCGCCGAAAATTCCAGCGGCTGCTTTCTACAGGTGGGAAATCGAACTCACCAATGATGGAAATCTCTTTAGCAATAGCCTCCGGTTGACTGTCTACGATTCAAAATGCCAGGAGTGTGGTACTGACGGCACCTGTACCCAGAAGGTAACTGTTTATTCATTTATCTATCTGAAGCTGAGGCAGTAATGTTTGCTAACTAGTAGTTGAGCCGAAGTTATTTGCTAAGATCAGAGTAAGATAAATTATTTGCCCGCATCTGACATTATACCTGTCATCCTTAGTTAAAGCCTGAAGCTCTGATGAAGTCCAATCGTCCCTTCGATTGGCATCTCAGGAAAATATGTTGTTCCAGGGACAAAACTTGTCTTTGGCCACCGGTCAGGCGCACTGGATAGGCCCACCATCAAAAAATGTAAAAAGGTTACAAATCTAAGGTTTAAAACTCTTTTAGAGCAACTTTAAAATGCTTCTGTCCGCAGCAGTAATGACAGCCGTCAATTTCGTTCAATCATTGTAGGCTTGTCGTTTTGAAAAAAATGCTAATGCAAGTTAATCGCAACTACAACCGCTCTATTAACCATAAGGTGTCATTAAACAATTGATAATGGATCTACGTTTGTTGTTGATGCTACTGCTATTGCTACTACTGCTCTTGCTGCTACTAACAATGCAACTACAACTATTACCACTACTACTAGCAGTAGCAGCAATAGTTCGAGTAGTTCTTCATGTGTTGACCGGCTTGTTCCTTTTCAGCCTCATACGTGTGTGATCGAAGGGCGATGTTTTCAATCGAATGAAGTTTCTAGAATCAATCCATGCAACAAATGTATTCCATCGAAAAGCCGCAACAATTGGACACATGGTAGGTTACGTAAATTGTAATTTTATTGTCAGAAATCATTAGTTATTATAGTTAAGTTTTCATTAACTACCAAAAAAATAATAATGATGATGATGATAATAATAATAATAATATTAATAATCCTGTGGTGAACAACATAAAATATTTCAGAATTATAACCATACAGTATATTAAATTATGAATAATCAAATCAATAATAATAATGATGATGATGATGATGATGATGATAATAATAATAATAATAATAATAATAAAAATAATAATAATAATATAAATAACAATTAATAATATAATAATAAAAAATTAGTCCGAAGACATTAATATTATTACTAAAAACTAATAATAAGAAGGATAAGGAAATCGATATAGAAGATGTAAACGAAGAAGAGATACGAAAAGTACAAAGCAGTCCAAAAAATGGAAAGGCTGCAGGAAATGAAGGAACAGTAGCCGAAATGATTAAATATACGAGTGAGACGACGGTCTGACAGCTGACTTAGTTGTGCAACAAGAAATGGACATCGAGCAGAGTCACAATGGAATGGAGAGACGGCATCATCTTTGCGATTCCTAGAAGGAAGGGAGATTTGAGATAATGGTCAAACTGGAGAGGCATCACTCTGTTGTAGGTTGCTGGCAAGATCATGGCCATAGTGATGCTAAATCCCATGAGGATCGGTATAGACTAAAGCCTGAGACAGGAACACGCGGGATTTAGACCACGGTGATCTTGTTGTGAACAAATGTTTACAGTTAGAGAGAAAATAGAGAAGACTCTCGTGTGGGAGGATCCTGTACTGATTAACTTCATTGATTTAAAAAGGCCTTCGTAACTGTTCATAAGGAGTCTCTGTGGAAGACAATGAGAAGCTATGGAATGCTAACAAAATAATTGACATCACCACTGAGAGACGGTGAATTTCGAGGAGTTTCCTGAAGGAAGACAAAAAAGTCCGAGCTTTGAGGAAGCATGGTAGTCGCCGGTTCCATTTCTTAGCGGAGAGCTGATGACAGTTCAGGTTCGTGGCTCCGCCCAGCGACCCGTACAGGTAGAAGGCAAACTGCGCGGAAGCATATGGGAAGAGACCCAGTGATTGAAGGTGGTTAGGAGTGCTCGTATTAGGGATTTTATTCGTCCGGTTTAAATCTTTTCTGATGATAATTTATATGCAATGCCGAAGTTTTTGTTATTTTGTTATGTTGAATAGATGGAAAGGGACAAGTCTGTTCTGCGACTGCGTTAAGCTACAGCATCAGCATCTTAGCTGCCATCTTGATCGGCATCTTTTTTGGAATCCACGCCTAGCTTCAGAAAAAGAAGACAGCAACAGCGAATACAATCTTCTCTGATCAACAGAACGCTCTCCAGCTGATTTATCATCTGATAATAATATAAATGCTTATATGCATACATGTATACAGTCACTTATCTGTGCATTCATATGCATGTACGTATATACACACATATAAACATGTGTAATAATTATATGAATGCTTATATGCACACTTGCATTCATCTATGTGTTTATGTGCATGAGTGCAAAATACACACATGGGTGTATTTTTACATGCATGCCTACATGAGACGTAAATACACAAAAATGAATACATAGCAATGCAAGTACGTATATAAATACATAAAAGTGTGGACACAAACAGCTACATATGTAAATATATATAAGCATTCATGAATACATACAAACAAACATACATATACATATATACATATACTGTGTTCTGATTCGATCCGATCCGATCCTCCAACAGAATCCATCCGCAACCTCAGTGCAAATCCGTTCAAATTGATTTCACCTCATACTATCCGACTTAATCTACAGACGCACAGTTGCGTTTACTTTTTCTTAGGTTAGACCTAAACTATAACAGCTTTGTAATAACATAAATGCTTATATGCATACATGTATACAGACACTTATCTGTGCATTCATATGCATGTATGCATAAATACACATATATACATGTGTACTAATTATATAAATGCTTAAATGCATACTTGCATTCATCTACGTGTTTATGTGCATAAGTGCAAAATACATAAACCTTATATAAGAACATTCATGGATAATAAAAGCTCTACTTTAAACACATGCATACACACCTATTCCAGATTTGGATAATTTAAAGCCAATGTTTCGTAAATGGACTATATGTCTTTCATTTAACGGCTTCTCTTAATGAAATATTGCTTGTCGAAACGTGATAATTTCTGTACTTGTGAAGACATTATTATCATCATCTGTGTCGTGCCTATGTCTGAATTGTTGCCGTTCAACAACACGTTGCCAGCCGTTTCTATTCTGGGCTATTTTCCATGTCATGTGGAAAATTCCTCGCGTGTTCATGTGTAACAAAGATCGTCCGGTTGGTCTCTTCCAACATCTTGCAGGGGCAGAGATCATAGCTCGCAGATCTCTGGTTTGGTCCTGTTTCCTGTCGCAACGCGCGATGTGTCCAAACAGTCGGAACCTCTTTTATTTGATAATTTCCGACAAGGAGATATGATGTGAGACTTATAAGGATAGATCTCCACGTTTGCGATATGGATGCGCAGAAGGCATTGCTTGTACAAAGCATCGTGTTTCACCTCCAGGTCATTGGCTGACGCTCAGATAACGGTTCCATACAGGACGACAGAAAATCTTGAAAAGGCGGACTTTAATATTTAGCAGCACGCTGGTACTCCAGCTCTCTCTAAGACATTATACCATAGACTAATTTTTATATGCACACCGCGAGGCTTTATTGTGTAATAGAATTAAACTTTAATCAAACAATATGTGACGGAGTTCTGTTAACAAATAATTTAAACATATCCTGATTTGTTTAGATCAGTTACATGTACATATATGTAGCGCTTTAAAGATGTACATATACAAGGAGTCATATTAACTGGCTTTATATATATTATATGCATAAATTTACATAAGAGATTGTGGGGCATTTTCTGAGCTTTAGCACAAATTTACGTACGACCAAACTCAGCTGAACACATGGGCAAAAGAAACTCTTCGCATTTCTACAATTTCTGGAGATCTTAGGAGAGTACGGCCTATTTGCAGGCTTTTCATAGAGTGTTTTGATACATACATGAACACAAAAACTCGTTATATTCAGTGTCAGTGTTCTTCCGCTTTAGAAAAGCTTCACAACATGCTTTTTCTTCTATGAAATGATCTTCCTTTGCCTTTTTGCGAAGACTTCTTTTTATGTCAAAAACTCTTTGGTCTGTTGTCATTGGTATGTTGCTATTGAGTACTGGTATTTTGCAAAATGATTTGGCCTGTTGGTGTATTGATGCTGATGCATCGAAGTCTGTCTGCAGCCAAATTATAATATACAGGCTATCTTGTTTATGAGAGGTAATTTTTATTCATTATTAATCTTATTGTTTAAAATTTATTTTTTAACAACTTTTATTATTATTATAATAATTATTGTTATTATTGTTATCATCATCATGATCATCTTCATCATTACTATTATATGCCTGAGGTAAGCATAATCCCTCATGAACTGAAAATTACTCTAACAGCTGTTGAAGAGTGTTTGGGAAATCAGGCCTCGTCCTCAGCACATCTGAAAATGTGCCACGGAAAGCGATGGCGTTATTATTATCAGTAGTAGTATTTTTTATTATTATTATTATTATTGGTAGTAGTAGTAGTAGTAGTAGTAGTATCATCTTTATCATTATCATCATCATTTAATGTACATTTATATCGCGCCCTTGTCAAATGAACTAGGTATCAACTGATGGCGAACCAAACAACGGACAATCAGGTCAATATTCAGAAATTTGAAAAGGTACGTCTTGAATTGAGAACCAAATGACACAGAAGACTGAGCAGAACCAACAGATAAAAGTATCTTCATTAATTATAAATGTGTATCTTCTAAAGATGTGATCTACTTTGCTTGGTCAAGATGTTTGATAAAAAATATTACTTGCGTCATGGCCTGTGATGGAAACGTCTTTTTTGCCAGTTTATATCTTACTTAAGTTAATATCTTTCCAAAAATGAATCACAAACGGTCAATCCGCTCTATAACTGCTTGGCTGTATTACATAAATTATAGAGTTACATATAAACGATATATTATGTCCTAATAGCTAATTTGATCTGATGTGATCATAAATAAACAATTGTGCTTCATATTACAAATTCAATGAGGCCATATTACGTCATGACCAACTTCTTGTTCTTGCTTATCGCTTAGCCCTGTACATAGCTTCTGGAATTGCCAGCACTGGTTACAACATTACAATGATTTTGGTTGACTAGAGTTCAATGTTTCGTAACCTGTAAGTCTTAATTTGAAAAACTGCTTTGCTGAACAGGATGCCAATGCAAAGATTTAAGCACAGTGTTATATGCTCAAATTTTAACGTGTTTGTAATGGCTCTAGCAAAGAAGTTCTGAACTCTTTGGAGTGTCTCAATGTTTAACTTTTTCGATACCAACAACAAGTGAGTTACGGTAGTCAAGGCGACTGGAGAGATAAGCATTTGCCAAGGAAATTCTAGAATACATGGTGACATAACGCCTATAGGTTATTCTGCTTTTTTCATGAATATACATGTATTGCGACTTACAAATACCATTCACATAGCCGGTGACAGACATGATAGAATCAAAAACAACGCCTAGGCCACGGGCAGCATCAGTTAACTCAACAAGCGAGTCACTCAGCTTTAAGGATTTCAGTCCAGTAGCATAAAATAAGTTTTCGATTGTTTGAGGAGGAGTTTATTAACTGTTATCAACGACTGTACGCTCACAAGGAAGCGGACAACAGCTGCACAGACGAGTCACATGACAACCTCTAACACGAAGTGTAGATTTGAGTATCACCCGCATAGAAATGACGGCTTAGCGAATGAGTGTAGCTAGTGATGTGGTGTATAATTTAAGCAAAAGAGGACCAGGTACGGAATCCTGAGGAACATCAAATGGCAATAAAACACCAAATGAATAATGTCTATTTAAGTATACTGATTGAATTCGTGGGCTGAGATTATTATTATTATTTGCGCGAAGTATGTATAATCCCTCAGGAACTGAAAAATTACTCCAGCAGCTTTTGAAGGGTGTCTGGGAAGTCAGGCCTCGTCCTCAGCACATTAGAAAACGTGCCATGGAAAGCGATTACGTTATTATTATTAGTAGTAATATTTTATTATTATCATTATTACAATTATTATTACTATTATTATTAAATCACTTTAACATCGTCATGGATCGTCTGATTGTTCATACGTCCTGGTACATGACAGTAATATTATTATTACTATTATTAGGATCATCATCATCATCAGCAGCAGCAGCAGAGCATTTAATTAAGACTTCTATCACAAGATAAGTAGCAAAAGAACGCAGTGCAGGACCAAAAACCCCAAACCAGTGATGAAGACGATGAAAAGGGAGAGGGTGGTCCACAGTGTCAAAGGCAACAGACAGAAGTGACTAAATAATAGATCAACACATTCAGTGGACTGCCTCCTAGATCCCTGTATAGGCTTAATAAATTCAACGTGAGTTGTGTAAGCTTAAACATTCAACGCCTACTTATTAGAATATTATCACCATTAACACATAGATACTTACTTAGTCACTCAGTTACATATTATACAAAAGTTCCGTCAGTTGGTTTTTGAAAATGTATCTTACTAACAGAACGTTGATTTATTTATGTCAAACCATAGTCGTTCCGTTTCCGCGTTCATCTGCGAGTGAACCGGATGCAAAGCAGGCCATGCACCTGTATCATGAGCAGTGTCTGCAAACTTCAGATACTTATGTTGAGAGAGGCAAGTTGTGGGTCTCTTTGAGCAGTGGCTAGACGAAAGTGTTCTCGATGGAGTAGAACTGTGGGCATGCGGTCCTGGGGTGGACCACAAGTTCATATGAAATGTTTTTAAAAAAGATTTGACGAGTTTTTATAGAATTTTTATTGACTCTTTAACCAAAATTTTGCAAACCCTTTTTGTCAACCGGCCTTTCTTGCACGTTTTCGGTCTTCCTCTTTTCCCAAGACCTTATAACATGGTCTTAATACATGGTCTTGATACATATCCTTGTCACGTGGTCTCTTCACTTTACCTTTTCAAAAGGCTGGATTGTCAACTTCTCTCGGCAAAGACTGCCACTGAGCACAGTTTCACTATTCAGCCCCATGTCCGTGGGCTTTGGAAAGTCCTCGTCTGCAACCTTCATCACGCCTTATAGAATATCCACAGCCGCGGAAAGAAGTTTTCTTCCTTGGGATGTCGGACTAGTGGGTTATGGTCTGAAGCAGTGATGGGAAATTATTATTTTTATTATTATTATTATTAGTAGTAGTAGTAGTAGTAGTAGTGGTAGTGGTAGTAGTGGTAGTGGTAGTAGTAGTAGTATGATTATTATGATTATGACAATTAATTTTTTACTTTATTACTATTATAATTATTAGTAGTATTGTTGTTGTTATTATTATTATTATGAGCGGTTGCTAGGTCAGTAAATATGAATCTGAGGCCCGAAGCCACTGAGCCATTGTCAGTGAAAGACTTCCTCAAGGTTCCTACACAGTGACAGACGAACCTTAGCCGCCGCATTACAAGCCTAGCGCTCCATCCAATCAGCTTACAAAAGGGTAACTACATCGGTGTCCGCTGTCCGCAGACACTAATAACAACATCGCGTGGTAGGGGTCTTTAAAAGTTCCCCTAGTGACGTAGACGTCGTGCGAATTAATCAAATGCACTGAGTCTAGAGCCCCATAAAACTTTGCCAATTAATCGTAATCGTTTATTCATGAGTTACTAAGGCTTCACTCAAAACCATGCACATGGTGTCAGAATAATCAGCAGGGAAGCATAAAGTCAGACGAATTTGTGTCGATTAGTCAATTACGCCTACTATTCTTTTAAATTGCCCTACTTAATGCAAAGTAGGCCTACAGTCATGGGCTTCCGAATAAAAATTCCTTCTAACACTCGTGCGCTCACTCGCGTCGCCCCCTGAACATTTAGTTTAAAAGCTGTTGCGATCAGAGTATCACTGTTTAGGTTGCCGTTCTCTCTGTGGCGTTTCGGTTGAAACTCATTCTCAGTTTCTTTGCGTAGTCGGCTGTTACCGCCCTCTAGAACACTCCAGTCATATGCAGGTGGGTAGTTTCTGTATAAAGACACAGTGTCATAATGAAGATGATTAGCGTTGCCCTATACCTTTACCCAAGCTTCGTTCTGGCGCCACCAGAGTAAGACAGTGTCATAGTTTCAATCATAGATGATAATTAACTGAAGTATATTTGTTGTTCATCTCAACGGGAGTAAGTTATTAATTTTAACTGCGAATTTCAATTTTATGTTTTGTAGCGATTTAAAGAGTGATAGTAACCATGAGCTGTTCAGTCCTCTCATTTCGCTCAACCTGAACACAATCAACCGTAACAGCTCCTCTGTCTCCTCTCTCTGGTCTTGTAATCACAGAATCTTGCTCTCCTACGATATCTCTGGACAATCCCTCTAACTTGACGCAGTGCTCGCTAGTGTCCTTTTTAGCTTTTACGCAGCGCTCTAGAAAAGTTCGACTTTTTGATGACATTGCGATTATCTGCCTGATGTTAGTGAGGCTTGTGACTGAGCACGTGGCTGTTACATACAGTTTTGATCTTTCCTCGCTGTCATTTATATTCAGTGGTGAAATAAATTGCACTTTGTGGTCGTTCTGCTCATCATCACATTTCAAAGACGAACCAGAGTCCTGTATGGGCATCATGATTCCCTTTCTTCTGTTGGGTAAGCCCAGTTACGATTCAAACTAATTTGCATCTAATATATTATGTAAGTATGCATGTATGTAAGTTTGTACGAATATATCTAGAAATCAGTGCTATGCCTTTTAGAACCTTTCACAGTGTCCAAAGTGGTTAATTTATATCTAAAATGTGGCATGCTAAGATAAGCTGCCAATTGTTTAAGCCATTTCTTATTTTAAAATTCTGAGCGGAAGTCTATTTCATGAGAACGAGAAAATCATGATGTAGACTATAGGCCACATGCTGTCATTACGGAAGTGGATCAACATAATTTCTCCTTCGATAACAGATTGGTGTTGTAAGGTGGGGAGCTCTGCTTTAGATGTTCTTAAAGTTGCGCTATATGAATGTCTATTTCATTAATTTAATGCACGAGGCATCATTCAGTGATTGCTTGAAGTGAAATCAAAGAAAGAAATCATAGTCTGTCGAAGAAGACCGGTCGACATCCGACAGGTCGGAGAAACCCGAAGTGAATTAGGAAACAAGACGAAACAGAAAAGCGCTAAGTTAAGTCCTGAATGACACTAGATAACTGACAAAACGCACAGAACTGGACAGTGATTTCTAAAGCTTAGGACATATGTTCATCTTATGTGGTCGCGATCATCCACATCTGAAGATCCCAAGTGTTTCCTTCGTACTTGAACTCTTCTCTGTCATCTAACTCTTATCACACGCTTAGCGCTTACACTGGCAAATGAAAGTCTAAAGCACTCTCTAAGTGGCTAGCTACCTACAATCCTCTTAGTTACCTTACTTCGTTATATTATATTTAAAATTATATTACTCGGTTGAGTCTAACTGCCGCAAAGTGAGAAAAAAATAAATTCAATCATTTTATTCAAGATTGTCGCTTTAAGTATTATTAGAGTTGCTTTATATAATAAATAAATTTTTATTGCGCGTTGTTGGTAGTTTGCTTCATCGCCATGGCAGTCGGTCAGCAGGAACCGTGTGAGAAATACGTCAGTATAGTTAACGAGAGGCGCAGCATTCGGTACACGTCAACTGCCACGGAACCGAACATCTGCGACAATGACATCAACGAAAGTAGGCCCATCGATTAGACGATTTAACCGTGCATTGAATTTTCGTTTCGTTGATTTATCGATTCATCGATTCACTAACCTATTGATTCATTTAATCGTTGATTCATAGACTTCTTTTATCAGATAATTCATTGACTGTTTCATCGACATACAGAATCATTAGTTCTCTACTTTTTGATTTATTAATTCGTTTGCTTTTTTCATTGATCGATTGATTCATTTGCTGAATCGTCGTCAAATAAACGATTAATTCACTATTTGGTTCTCGGATTCGTAGATTTTTCGATTAAATGATTCGCTAATTGTTATTTCATCAATTCATTTGATTAATCGATTTATTGATTTAGTTAATCATTGATTCACAGGTTCATTGATTCGTTTCGTTTAAGACGTGCTTTGTTCCTGCATAACTGGACAAAATTTAACTATTCGTGACTGTCTTTTCAGCCGTGTGGTACCGATTTCAAGTGCTACCTCCGCAGAGAATCCACGACCGATGCGTCGAAGGACTCAAGTGCGGAACGGATCGACCTGTCTGGTTAAGAGGCGATCATCCGACAGGTGGTTATACCTCTGCCTCTGCCTCTGCCTCTGCCTCTGCCTCTGCCTCTGCCTCTGCCTCTGCCTCTGCCTCTGCCTCTGCCTCTGCCTCTGCCTCTGCCTCTGCCTCTGCCTCTGCCTCTGCCTCTGCCTCTGCCTATGCCTCTGCCTCTGCCTCTGCCTCTGCCTGTCCTTCTCCCTCCCCGTCTCCCTCTCTGTCTCCCTCACTGTCTGTCTCTGTCTTTCTCTATATTTCTCTGTCTCTGTCTGTCTTTCTCTGTCTTTCTCTGTCTCTGTCTGTCTTTCTCTGTCTTTGTCTCTCTCTGTCTGCCTCTCTCAATCAATAAATCAATCGACCAAACAATCAATCAGTCAAACAATCAATCACTTAGGCATTCTTATTGAAGCTCGTAGGAAATGACCGCTCTGTCAGAGATGGATACAAGTGAGCATTTGCAATGTTCATGCCCTCCTACGCCTAACAGTTGGCAATTTTTGTTTATTAACTGTATATATTTAATGAGAAAGTAACTAAGTTAGTCAGTCAATCAACCGTTAATTCACCAGTCAATCAGTGAGTGATTAAGTAACAAGAGAGTCAGTTCGTACGTTAGTGAGTATGTCAGACAGCCAGCAATCATGCGAGTAAATAAGTAAGTAAGCTACTAAGTCAGTCCTTCAGCAGGATAGTTAATTGAATAAATGGTCATTGCTAGCCACTGCAAGTGGCACACTACAAATGCTGTGTTGCAATGTATTGCATTTTATTGCATTTATTGCATTGCTGTGTATAGTAATCGATTAATGTTGCACGTGAGCTTTAATAGTATTCCCAAAAACCTCCACCCAAACTGCAATCTTGGATCACGATATAAAAGTCCTATTAATTTACCTTTCTAGTCTTACGCCCTTTGAACCACAACAATTTATCTTGTCTGACCCACAATTATGTACAGCTTTGCAGATTCTGCGATTAGTGTGTCCTCTTCTCACTCTCTTTGCTTCTCCTCTCTTTTTACACCCACAGTGACATTTTCTCTGTCTTTCTCTCTGCTTCTGAATATTACCATTCATGTCGTGTTCTGCTGAAAGACTTTCCCGCATGTATGAATGCACGTATTTGTGTATATACTGTATGTAGGCCTACGTATGTATGCATGTATGTATGTATGACATCGACCAATATCATTTAAATCATTTACTGAATGAGCGACTGATCTACCTACTGATAGAAGCGGTGACGGTTATTGTCGTGTGTTGCAACAGCTGCTGATCCGGGTCCGAAGGAGGTCGATGTGTGTTCTCGTCTTAACGAAGACTGTTGCGGAGACTGGAGAGGAAAGATTTCCGTCAAATTTTGCCGGGCTCCTGCGACAGGTGATGATGACTACTATGTCTATCGTCTGAAACGACTGCCACAGTGCGATATGGCTTATTGTGCCGGAGATGGAGATATCTGCACGAAGGGTACAGTCTGGAACCCCAACAGCAAATCATGCACAGGTAAGGTATCGCTCCTTATTCACTGACAGTTCTTATAATTATGTATATTTATCCTACATTAATATGCCTTCTGGTTTTGTAAATGTAATTTTCGAGTAAGTGGATCGTCATCGTCTATGGCTTCTCTGGAGCGTTGTCATGGTTTGCGCCCATGTATGTGCTGCATCCAGAAGAACGTGAAGTACGCAGGTATGCAATAAGTAAATACACACCCTTAGGCTATAGTTTCGTCATGTCTAACGTTCTCGTTCTCTGTAATGTTAATCAGTACATCTATTAAGTATTCCGAAGGACATTCGTATAACGTTTAACAATGAAAACCGCAGAAAAATCCGGATACATACTAGGTTGACTGAGCTATGTCCTGGTTCTCTAGCGGCACAACCGATGCCACCCTTCTACCCTCTAAACTCAGTGAACTTCCATAGCGGCTAGTCATACTGTGCATGTTAGCACATTGGAACAGCTTACTTACTCTCACACTAGCTGACCTAATCAGGACAAATGTAAGACTGTAAATTGAATAATAATCATGGTTAATGCTGCTGCTATTATTTATTATTGTGGATGTTATTGGTGATGATAAGGTTATATTTTAAAAGGATTAAAAACGCTGCTTTGATAAAACTGGTTTTCCAGTACTAAAATGTTATATTACCTTATTGCATATATCGATTGTAATAATAGTATAACTGTAAACATTATAACATACATACATATTTGTTTCTCGAATCTTCTATTGTAAACCGATCTTTGAAATTCTTGAACCAGAGCCGCGTCCAAACATAACTGCTTCCGTTTTCGAGGGACCGATCACCGTAGGGAAGACCGTAAATAAGACCGAAGACGGAAGAAAATTCGACGATTTCTACTTCGCCTGCAACGTTCGGTGGTTTAATCCGGATACACAGAAAAAGGGAGAACAGTTTGAAGTCGTCTTCACCTTCGACGGACAGGAAGTGACCAGCGTTGCTCCGAAAATAACAGACGGATCCAACCTTCAGGTCAAACTGTGGTCCAAAGAGCTCAAGGGTCATGTTGGAAAAACGGTCAGTACATCGAGATTCCTATGCAATGCACTGTTAGACGCTACAGATGTTTTGATGTAATGCATTTTATCGAGATTACCACAAGTTTGTATCTAATTCAGATCTGATCGGATCGAATCTAAGGAAAGCCGTTGCACTGTTATCCTGTTGCTCATGCCATCAGTCAATGGTTGATTCAAGTGAAACCACAACACACAATTGTAATATTAACCCATACTCAGATGCGCATTTCCATTCCAAATACGAGTTCAATTCGCTAGCCTTTCCATCTGCTCATTGGCGGGTTCCTATCAATGAATATTCATCAGTAATGGAATCCAACATGACCTTATTTGAGATATCGTTCAGGTCATGTTGTTATTTTATTTCGCAAACTTAAAATTGTACATCAACCATCACTATTATAAGTTGACGAACAGGCGAATTAAATGGTAGGCCTCCAAAAGATAATTCATCTTCAATGCACATAGAAAAATACAATTAAATTATAGCACATCCCTTTCAATCCACCGCTTACACCTATGGTGACCAGCGGAGTTTGACTTAAGCATTAGTTAACGTAACTATGTACGCGTGAATTACTATGTGCTGTCAGGAATGGTTTGATATTAGACAGATTGTGTAATTAAAAACCCCGCTCCAACGTTTCATCGTAAGATCACTATTTGAAAGAAAATAATTTCTAAATTGATCTACCAATGTCTACTGTTACTTTTGGTATGCTTAGTTCAAATTTCAGTTACAATTATCGTTGTTAGATTCATGAGTTTAGAATCTGTGACGATTCGAGTACTGTTGATATTGAACTGTTTGTTTAAACATGATCTTAAAATATCAAAAACCGACTGTACTGGAGTCAATGCTACGTATATTACGAAACGGGCGAGTCGACAGTTCGAATTCCGATCGTTGACAATTACAAAAATCGTAAGAAAGTGCCACAAAGCGAACGGGGTTAATTTCTCACTGCCAGTTAATGCGCACTTTTTAGGCCGGAAGTCGGAGGAAAATACCTTATCCTATAGCAGCGGTAGATTACACAGTGTTACAAGCATAATGTCAAGAGTAGAGATTATGTGACATAACTGCACAGTAATAATATGACTGATAAGTTATTATATCACCAATATATATCTATACTGATATATATCTGTCTATATTATATAGTTATTGGTGCCCGACAGTTCAATGGTTAGCAAACTTGACTGTCAGCCCAGAGTTTGGTGGTACAAATCCACACCTGGGCAGACAGATGATTCAAGATATCAGCTCCACTTGCGCCTGTAGCGAACTCATCCTTAACATGAGTTTGCTGACTGCACACTGTTGATGGTAAGATCAGGCTGTGAGGGACAGAACTGCCTACCCGCCCACGAGTATTGAAAGTATGGAAATTACAGTCCCTATTGTTTCATACCTATCGCTGCCTCTCGGTATTAACTGAAGGGCCTGTTCGGAACTATGTACAGTTGTATCGGATTACTTGTAATTACGAAAAAGCTTTGTAAGGTATTATGCGTTGAAAATACATTGGCAGGTTGGATGCAAAGTTCGTTCGTACTGGAAAATGTTGGACAAGCTGCGAATTGATTACCGAGTGGCTCAGGGAGACTATTTTGTTGGCATCCGATACAGCACGGCAAGTGATAGCAGATCTTAATTAGGGCTTCTCTGACTTTCCTCTATAGGCTACATGTTGGTGTATAATGCACAATATCTTCTTTCACGTCGTCGTCGTCTTCTTCTTCTTTTCCTCCTCTTTCCATTCCCCTTTCTCTTCCTCTTTATCCTCCTTCCCATCTTCTTTCTACTCCTACTTATTCTTATTATCTTCTTAGACCTCCTCTTTCTTCTCCTCTTTCTACTGCTTCTTCTTCTCCTCCTCCTCCTCTTTCTCTGATGTCTCCTCCTCCTCTTTCTTCTTCTTTCTCCTCTGCTGCTTCTTCTTCCTCCCGGTTTCCTCTTCTCCTCCTCCTCCTTCTTCTTCTGTTTCCTTCTCCACCTACTTGTTTGGCTGTTTACTCATCCGTGCATCCACCAATCCTTCAGTCCTTCCATCCATCAATCCATCAGTACATCAATCCATCAATCCATCAATCCATTTATCCATCAATCCATCAATCCATTTATCCATCAATCCATCAGTACATCAATCCATTTATCCACCAATCCGTCAATCCATTTATCCATCAATCCGTCAATCCATCAGTACATCAATCCATTAATCCATTTATCCATCCACCAATCTTTCAATCCGTCAGTCCATCAGTACATCAATCCATTAATCCATCCATCGATCCATCCATATATACATACACACATACATACATGTATACATGTATACATGTATACATACATATACAGTATATATAAACATACATACTTATATACATACATATTCATTGTCATCCATCCATCCATCTATCAACTCACCCATACATGCCTACATACATTCATACATACACCCATACATAAATACATATATGTATTAATATATACATACATATCCATATCCTTAGTCATCCATCCATCCACTCACTCATACAACCGTATATACATAGATACATACATACATGCATGCATTCTTGCATACATACATACACATATTCATCTATCCATCAGTCTATCCACCCATCCATCCACCTAACAATATTCAATCACTAATAAATTTGCTTGTTTTTCTTATAGAAAAAAGCAGGTCCATTTAATTCTCCTCGTATCGAAATCGACGAGAAATCTCCGCCATTGACCCTCTATTTTAAATCAACTGTTCCCATCTCGTGTCCGGAAACTACTTCTCAGACGTCTTGTAAATTTTCGGTAATTATGGCCGACATCCCGGCCAAAGACAGTCTTGGAGTGTTGGAGTGTTCGATTACCTTCAGCGGTCTGGTCTCCAAAGAAAAACTGCCAACACAGATGATTAAAGCCCAAGTGACACCGGGAATCAAGAACAGATTGTCAGTTCTCCGATTTCGACCTGTAAACACCAATCCGGACTTCTTTTGGCACAAGTTCCAAATGCCAGACATTTCTGTGTGTATTAGTAAATTAAGTTGTCTATTTTTAGGTCTAAATAGTTCAACTGGGTGAGCTTTAAGGTGAAGATCAAAAGGTTCCCTGTTTAATTTTGGGTCTGGGCATTACACCAGATTAATTCATAGGTCGATTAAGCTTGCAATATAAGTCGCTTGTATACCACCTGAAACCCTACTTATGTTATGCTACGCTGTTTACTGCACATATTACACGCGAAAGATCATCAAAATCTGAATGTGACGCGCGAGACGGGAGTGAACGCGCGAACAACTTTTTACAATTCTAATTGATTATTAAGTATAATAAAACCCCGTGCAACGTAGAAGAGGCGCTCATTTTCTTCTGTCCGTTTTCCCGCAATCAACAAATCGCAAATTCCTGGACACGGGGCCAGTGCATCGCAAGAGTTGCCGTTTACTTTCCACAAATTCGACTGCAAAGTGACGAAGGTAGGTATGCGCAAAAACTTGACCAGTGTTGTCCGCTCAACAGGGTCGAATCCACGACAGTTAGGTGACAGGTCAAGTGAACTGAAAGAATAAATCACTCACCGTGTCACACAGTGAAGAAAGTAAACGTAAAGAAATGGCCAGTTCTCGGTCGGTGATAATACGATGTCCGTAATATCTTGTAGATAGCTATAAACGACACATCGACATCAGGTGTATGTTGGTCAATCGGAGATCCACACTTTAGAACGTTCGATGGCAGGTGAGTCGTCAGTCTGTGTGATGTTAATTTTATCTTGTCTAATCAAGTGACTTCTATTGTGCCGTTATCATAATTAACGAAGCATCAATCGATTATTGATTCAAGTGAAAGCTTAGTCAAAATTGTAATCCGTTGGAGAAGCCAGATAGAGATTCGATTGGTCAAGGAAACAAATATTGAGACTACGGTGGCTAAGCAAGTTGACACAGATGAGTCGCAAGTTTAGAACTGAGTGACATTAAGCAGCTGATTAACGCATATAAACAGACAAACGATCGAAAAACGGATGAGGTTTAGGGGAAGACATAGGCATGGATACGAGAGAGACGCAGGGGAAGAGACAAAGCATGTGGGTCATGAGTCAGTCAATCAGCCAGACAGGCAGCAATCAACCAAGCAATCAACCAAATGAACACGCAACAAAGTAAGTAAGTAAGCAACAAATAATTGCATCTGACAAGCGCATATGGAATACTATGAGATTATGCTTGTCTTGGAAATTTTCAGGAAATATCACGTTTTCCTGGAAGGAGATTATGTCCTTGCTAAGAGCACTAAGCGTTACTTTGAGGTCAGTAAACCGATATTAATCCACGCGTTAATGCTTCTAAAAGCAGATTACGCTTTCATGTAGTACTGAAACAATTTGTACATTCACTCTACATTCTGGTCCGCTATATATCTATGCATACCTGCGTGTATGTACTGTATGAGCGTATGTAGACATAAATGAATTTAATATATATGAGCTGTATATTTATACATATATATATATATATATCTGTGTACATGTATAATTAATTATATGTATTTATACATAAGTATTTACATATCAGAGAATTTATCGAGTGCCTAAGGAGGGTTTTGAGTAGCTAAGAAAGATAATGTAACTACAGGTTTACATCTAAAAACATGCGCAATTTATTTTCTGGTTTATATTTGCACGAAGGTTTGCATTTACTTTTTTCTGCTGACATCAGGTGCACGTTCGTCATCACAAGTGTGCACGGGTGACGTGCAACTGTGCATTTGCCATGAGGGAGGGAAACAACGTCATTGGCGTAAACGCTTGCAAAGGACCCAACTACCTTCCGACCCCCATCACCTATCTCAGAGACAAAAACGTCCCGGGAGCCACCATTACCAGAAGCGCAAATAGATTTATTGTGAGTTTTCACTAAGGCATTTAGTAACATCAGACATTCTCAGACTAATGACATGGCTAAAACAGTGGCATGTGTATTTGTTAGTTCTCGATTAGTCCATGCAAATGCAGTGTTATACTGTATATCTTCTTTTAGTGTAAAAAGCTCCAGAAGGTTCAAAACTCTCTTTCTAGGGTTCTTGCGTGTTCTTCATTAAATCCATTAGATCGCCTTCGTGCACTGCAATGGCTTCTTGTTGAGTGGCGTATTAAGTTTAAAATTGCATGCTTGACCTTTAAGGCTCAGAAGACCGGGCTTCCATCATATCTTAATACATGGCTGACTCCATATCGCCCAAATAGATACTTGCGTTCTTCTGATACTGGTTTCTTGTAAGAACCTTGGTTCAGGACAAATATAGGATCACGTGTCTTTAACAGAGAGACAGCTGTGCTCCTCGCATTTGGTAATCTTTACCACAAAAGGTCCGACTCGCCAACTAGCTATCATCTTTTAAATCACTTGTTAAGACTCACTACTTCACCCTGGCTTTTGCACGGTTTCGTCTTGGCCCCTAGCGAACACACATCCACACCTCAGATTCAGGTGTAGTGACATTGCCCGCGTTAAAAATACTTTAAATAAATAACATATTTTGCATGCACAAGATCTGTTTGATTTACGCCAGAAGTCAAAAGTTAAGTTTTTACCTCGCGATTTTTCGAAACTTTTTTAGAAACATGCCGTGTTCACCGAATATATTCAGTAATTTCAGCCCAATCTAAAGCAATTTGAAATAAATTTTGAAATTTTTCCGAATTTGTGAGTTGTTTTTCAGACGCGATCATATATTGTCCATATTTGGCTAGCAATAAGCACTGTACATGGCTTCCTAACTGAGGCAATGTGGGCTAATCAATTAGCCCTTCAGTGGTTCCGGATATCACAATAGAAACTTTACCGTGAATTCCATGATAGGGCAAGGCCGTTAAACTAAAATGCTTTTAATGATGATGGTGATGGTGATGGTGATGATGATGATGATAATAATAATAATAATAATAATAACAATAGTAACTTAGTTTCTTAAAATATGTCCTCAAGGTTATAACATATTGCCGGGCCACGCACAGGTTGAAGGTTTTGTAATTTAGATTTGCGTATATTAGCTGCTTTGGGTAAGACGCAAGAGTGTTTTGCTTTTCAAGCTGACGATGCCATCCAAAGCCTACATTATAGCAGACTATCGCATCCATGCTAATGTTTCTTTCTTAAATATCTACCTCTACCTGAATTCCGAAGACTACAGATTGACCTCCGGTCTCTGCGGCGTCTGGAATGGTAATCGTGGTGACGATACCGTGATAAAGGGAACTACGCGCATGGACAACAGCTCTCGACCCATTGAGTTCAGTAACAGCTACAGGTAACTTTGTGGACTTTATTTAGTGTTATTCTTTTTATTATTATAATTTCTGCATTTAATAAGCGCCGCTATCTAATGACTGAGCATTAATCGGTTGAAGGACTTCCTAAAGGTTCCAACATAGTAACCGTCACAGGGGAGGCTCAAACTCGTTCTCTCCGCTTTACAAGCCGAGCGCTCAAACAAATAGGCTGCCGTGCCCAAATAATTTATAGGAGTGATTCCCAATACGTTTATCCTGTAGCAAAACTACAGCATTCCAACAAATACTTTCCAAAGACGTGGAAAATGAACGCACGACCCATGCCATGAAAAACGCTAAGAATGTTGCTAACAGTGAAAATGATCAAGACAATGGAAAATACTAAGGCACTGGAAATAATGAATCAATAAGAATACTAGCGCAACTGAACACATTAGGAACCTATGAGAACGTAACTCAATCTTTCCATTACCCATTATAAGACAAAATTGGAAAAGTAACACTCCAAAAGACGGTGATGTCAGGGCTCAACTGCATATATATCTGTCAAAAGGAGTTCACAATATGCAGTATCTGAGTATTGCAGTACAAAAGAAATTTGATAAGGCCCTTTACAAAGTTGAGAACTGCACATTGAAGCCGGAATCTGTAAAATTATCAGTTTATCTAAGTAGCAATGTACTTCGTAATTAGATAACTGAAGATTAATTTTGTATTCGTAATCTTGAGATTTCTACAGCGTCCAAAGAAAGCTAAGTGCGGGAACCAACTTATTCACTGGTCTTTAGTGAAAATAAAATCGAGTGGTAGGTAAGGTCAGCTTTGGTTCCAGGTCAAAATCTTAGAATCGCATAGGTATTTAGAAATTTAGCGGCGAGAAAGGTCATGAGAAAAGGAGGAATAAGGATAGGTTTTGTGAAGAAGTGCCATTAAAGTTTTGCAGGAAAGATCTGTGTAGAGTTTTGAATAGAAGATCTGCGCATCCTATTGGGGCATAGGTTTAGGATTAATTCCATAGGTTAAAGATTTTCGTTTGTTTCTTCTAGATTGGAAGAGAATGAAAGTTACATAAACGGTCACGTTAGGCCGATCAACTGCCTTAACATTTCAGACCTGCTGCCAAACATTTGCACATGCGAGAAGGAGAAGATGGTGACTTGTACCGCTCCAGATGGAACAACGGTGGCCTTTGACACAAAGTTCACGGAACACTGTAATATGCAAAACAGAACAGTCCCGCCGGCACGGAAACGAAGAGACGTGGACTCCTCGAATTGGAAAAATGGAGAGGAAAACAGACTGAAGGATATGATGATAACTGAGGCTGATATTCCTATGCCAGAGTTCGACGAGAAACACGGTGTCAACGTGACGCCAGTGTGGCCAACTTTGAGTGGAATCACCAAAGCGCAGGCCGAACAACGCTGTCAGACTAAGATGGAAAGCTCGCCTGTCTACCATATGTGCAAAGATCGGATCGGCCAAAACAATGAGACAATTGTCGAGAACTGCGTAATAGATGTTCAGGTAAATAAATACGAGAGCACTCTTTAAAGATTCACATCAACGAAATCTGGTTGAATGGATGTAAGGATGAACAATACATGTACACGGTTATAAATTTATATTTAATAACCGATTATATATTTTTTTAAGTTCACGTTTGGAACCTTTTTTAAATTTCGGAAAACGTTTTCTTATTATTTTGATTTTGAGATTTTTTGTGGCAGGTCACTGTTTAAATTTGTGTTTGAATCACATCTGCATTTCATGTTGCATAGTTCCTCCTTTCTATGGGCGACAATGATTAGAAGTAAGACGCCATTAAATAAGGCAGGCCAGTTTGGCTTCCTTGCACTACTCATCGGCAAACAACGTTGCCTATCACGTTTCTAACGTGGTTGTGTTTCTGACTCAACTTTTTTTACATCTAGGTTGATAAGAAACCCAGCCAGCCACCCACCCAGGCAATCAGGCGGCCAGAAAGTAATCCCTCAGTCATTCGGCCAACCAGTGAGTTAGTCACTAGTCAGTCCATGCCCTCTTTCAGATGTGGCAGTTGAAACGCTGTTTGGCTTTGCAGTTGATGGATGACTTGATAGTAGCCGAATCTATAGCCAGTGAGTTACAGACAATTTGCGTCCATCATTTGGAAATCTCGGTCGTAAGCAACGGATCTTCACTTCCAACTGAGATGGAAGTTTTTATGGCCAACGTCATGTCCATGATCTGTCCCAATCAGTGTAGCGGAAACGGAAACTGTCGCAACGGAACATGCCTTTGCAATAACGGTGAGATATTTATTGGACTTTCTGTCTATCTGTTTTTCTTTCTCTCTGTGTCCTTCTATTTGTTTGTCTTTCTCTATTTATGTCTTTCCCTGTGTGTATGTCTGTGTCAGTGCCGGCCTAAGGTAGTTCCTGACTGTTATAGCTGAAGAGGGCCACCGATTTGTAGAACCATCGTATTCTTGATCACGATATTTTAAAAATTGATAAAGGGGCCCACGGCTGTCCAGTCCATAAGCAACTGAGCAACTGAGTTTATAAAAAAAAACTTCCACCGATGAATGGTAATTAACGCTCACAAAGCAAAGAAGTTATCCCGATGCACAGCGCTTAAAGGGTTAGAAATCAAACTCGTTTACTAGCTTATTATTTTGGTCAAATGGAATGAGAGATGTAACCTAAATTAGAGGAAATGGAATTGATGGGTGGAACAGGGCCCTGCTCTGTGTGTTTTTGTGTTCAAGTTGTCTCTGTGTTTATATTTCGGTCTTCCCATCATTTTTTGTGTGCCCATTTCTGTCTTCATTGCTCTTTGCGTGCTTTTCTGTATTTATGTGTGTTTCTGTTCTACAAATTTGCTACAACAAGCAGCAATGTCTAAGTTTCTACCGTTGCCTCATTTCTTTTCTTATATTTTAGTTCGTCTTTTCATCTTTGTTTTTCCCTTTATTGTCACATTCATTTTAATTCTTTGTATCTACCACCGCCACCCTCTATTTTCTCATTGTTTTTCCCTGTTGGAAGGATAGGTTCCCTTATGTTCTTGCCCTTAGAAACAATGAAAACAACTTCGATGCCACAGACACTTGAAAAAAGTGCAACACAACCAAATCCCTCCAAAGAAAGTAAGAAAACGAGGAGAGAAAAGACCCTAAAATAATCCAGTTATTTACAACCAGTTACTTTTTCATTCGAAAGGGTTTGCAGGAGAAGACTGTTCAGTGAATGCTCGCAAACCTCCTCAGCTAAAGGCCTTCCGCAAAAACACGACTTGCGACTTTCGGTCATCCTTCTGCCTCGAAACCTCGATCTTCGCCTCAAATTTCTTCCATTCCGAGAGACTCAGCTGCAAAGTCTCTGCCGTAAGTTCGTTCTAGAAAATTATGGTTACGTATCGTGTGATAAAATGATGAGAATGAACGCCACATCGGTAGCAAATGGCATAGTTAGACTTATCATAGTAGTAGTTGCATAATTTCTTTTTATTATAATAATAGTTATTATTATTATTGTTATTTTTACCCATTACCCAAGGTAGGTATAATCCCTCAGGTGGTGAAAAAATTAGTCCGGAGACAGTAATGAACATCTGGAACGGCTACGTCTCATCCGGCTCTGGCAGAGAGAAGGTACTGCGAAAGGCGACAGCGTTGAAGCGTTGAATTATAATTGAGAGCCTTTGAAAAAGGTAGCTAGATTCTCTCGCGTCTCCGGAAATGCGAGATAGACAACGGCCCAAATCAGAGATGAAGGATAAGCCGGTGCTATTTATGGAACTAAGGGTTTCAAAGGCCAAGGGGATAAAATCAAGTTGCGTAAATTGTAATTGCGAATTCGTTAGTTATTATTATTATTATTATTATCGTAATCGTAATCGTAATCTCGAGATTTCTACAGCGCTCAACGAAAGCTAAGTTGCGGGAACCAGCTTATTCACAGGCGCTCAGTCAAAACAAAATCGATAGGCAAAAGGGTCAAGATCCAGGAGTCAGGCATTCAGACAGTCGGACGGCTACGGTGGATGATGTTTGAAATTGAAGCGAGAAGAGAGATAAGAGGAAGAGAAAGAATTTTTATTAGTAGTAGTAATATTATTTATATTATTATTATTATTATTATTAACTAGTAAATTATATCGCGCTGGTGTCTAATACATAAGGCACCGACCAATGGCACATAAAAACGAATCCTTAATCAGGTCAATATTCAGAAGATTAGTCCGCGTGGACAGAGAGACCGCCTACGGTGGAAAGGCAATTTGAAAACGGTCAGTTTTAAATTTAAATTTTGAGCGAAATAACATAAGCTGGTGCAAACAACGGACAGATACAGGAAGAGAGTTCCAAATTCTACATCCAACAGCCGTAAACACCCGTTCAACAAACATCGCTCTAGTCCTATGTATACGATATAATTACAACATAAGAAAATTAGGAATAATGTTTCGTAATACAAATATAGGCTACTTCTCATGCAAAAATTGACCTTTTGTTGTTCTCTAAGTGTGAACAGGTCAGCATTTCTTTATATGCCGTATTATACAGGTATGGTTTACTGTATGTCTTTCTAGCTGCCCTAGTTTCAAAGTGCATCGTTATCAAAATTTCGATGTGGCTTTTGCGATGGCATAAGCGTCTGCTTATTTGCAAAGGAAATTCTTTTTCCTGCTTCAGGCTTAGCTGGTCGCAGATCCATTCGTTCCACCTCCCGAGATGAACGCTTTACCCGGGTCTGGACTGGAACACCTCTAAGTAGGAATCATAAGAAGTTGCTATAAAATGCTCTGAATCACTGAGTAACATAGAAGCCTTTGTGAGAGTATCATCAAACGATGCATAAATCTAATACTTGCATAAATATGCATCATTATTTTCAGGTTGACCATGCTCCCCATTTTACATTTCGTGGGTCTCCTGTGTCCACTGGTGAGGTGGTGTGCATGCTTCCGGCAGTGTATCGTTTCACCAGCGAGACAGCTGCTGAGGCGGATAGACAAGCATTGAATATTCCAGCGGCTCCGTTCTACAGGTGGGACATATCACTCACCAATGATGGCAGTCTCTATAGCAACAGCCTCCGGTTGACTGTCTACGACTCTAAGTGCCAGCAGTGTGGTCCTGACGGCACCTGTACCCAGAAGGTACCTGTTTATTTATTTATTTATATCTTTGACTGAATCTAAATCTGACGCGCGGATGAGTGCTTGTTAGGGGCCAAGATCCAGCCATGGCTACGGCCATTGTAAGAAAGTGGGTATAAAAATTGCCCTTACCTGCCATCCTACCTATCATTACTGGTTAAAGCCTGTTGCTCTGATGAAGTCCGATCGTATCGTCGATTAGCATCTCTGGAAAATATGTTGTTCCGGATTCAAGAATTGTCTTTGACCGCTAGTCATGCAGAATAGAGAATGCTCACCGTTAAAAAATGACAAACGCTAGGCTACGACTCTACAGTTAAAAAGCTCTTTTAGGACAAGTTTAAAACGCTGCTGTCCCCAGCAGTAACAATAATCGTCAATTTCGTTCAAACGCTGCAGGCTTGTCGTTTTGAAAAAATCCTAATGTAAGTTAATCTCGACTTCAACCTCCCTATCAACCATGGGATGTCATTAAGCTTTCGATAATGGACTCACTGCTACTGCTGTTACTTACTGGTACTACTGCTACTACTGCTGCTGCTGCTACCGCTAGCAGCAGCAAAAGCAGCAACAACAGTAGTAGTAGTAATAGTAGTGGTAGTGGTAGTAGGAGTAGTGGTGGTAGTGCTAGTAGTGATAGCAGTAGTAGCAGCAGCAGAAGCAGCAGTAGTAGTAGTAATAGTGGTAGTAGTGGTTGTAGGAGTAGTAGTAGCAGCAGCAACAGCAGTAGTTCTAGTAGTACTGCAATCATGTGTTGAACGGCCTGTTCTTTTTCAGCCTCATACGTGTGTGATCGAAGGGCGATGTTTTCAATCGGATGAAGTTTCTAGAATCAATCCATGCAACAAATGTACTCCATCGAAAAGCCCCAACAATTGGACACATGGTAAGTTGCGTAAATTGTAATTGGCGAAATTGTAATTGGCGAAATCGTTAGTTATTATTATTATTATTATTATTATTATTATTATTATTATTATTATTATTATTACTGTATTATTATATCAGTGAGTTAAGTCGTTGAGTTTGAAATTGATACAAAAGACATAAACGAGGTAGAGATACGAAAATTACTCAAGAGTCGAAAAATGAAAAGCCTGCAGGAAATGATGGAATAAAAGCCGAAATGATTATATTTGTGAGTGAGGCGAAGGTCCTACAATTGCATAGTTGTGCGGCAGCAAATGGACAGCAGGCAGAGAACCAATGGAATGGGGAGACGGCATCATCATTATGATTCCTATAAAGGAGGGAGATTTGAGAGAATGTTCAAATTAGATGGCATCACTCTACTTTAGATTCATGGCATGATCATGGCCATAGTGATGTTAAATCATACGAGAATTGCTGCAGACGAAAGGCTAAGTCAGAAACAGGCGGGATTTAGACCACGGCGTTTATGTTGTGAGCAAATTTTTTCACTTAGACAGAAAGTGATGTGGGAGGTTTCTATACTGATTAACTTCATAGCTTTAAAAAGGCCTTGTGAGTGTTCAACAGAGTCGCAGTGTAAGATCCTGAGGAGCTTTGGAATTCCAACAAATATAATTGACATTATCAAGAGCTTTTATGACTGCAGTCGATGCGCGGTGAGATATGAAGGACAGGTGGGTGAGTAGATTCAGATTGTAACCACTATCTGTGAATCATGTCAGAGACGTGCTTTGACACAGATGATTTTTGAACTGGTTTAAGATTGGGTTATGGTGAGATCGACTAAGGGCAGTAACACTGGACTGAAATGTAGAATTGGTGATAGGTTAAGAGCCCTAGACTTTGCGTATGATATCGCTCTAATGGAGAGCACTTGGAAAGGCACGAATGAAGGAAATCTAAAGTGCACGAGCAGGAAGCACAGGTGGGACCTCTATCAGTGCAGAAAAGACTAAGATTATGAAGATAGAGAAATGGGATGAAATGGACAGGGTCATGATCGACGACAAGTTGGTTGAGGTCATGAATGATTTCTGCTATATCGGTAGCTTAAAAATAGCCGACAGCAGCTGCGACAAGGAGGCAAAGATAAGCACAAAAAAGGCAAAAGGGAGACTTGAACAGATATGGAACAACAATGGATGTATTGCGAGGACTAAGATTCGAATATATGAAGCCATAGTAATAGACACATTTCAATGTGGATGCAAAAAATTGGCCAGTGACGGTGGTAAACAAGAACAGACGAGGCAGTATATTATAGATGGCTGAGGAGAATTCTGCACATTTCGTGGCGTAACAAAATATGAAATAGAACTAGAAGACAAAGGACGGAACAAGAGGATGTGGAGAACATCATGAGCGAGAGAAGATTGAAATGGATGGGACATGCAATTCGTGTGAACAAAGATAGAAGATGCAATCAAGCTATTATCTCGGTTCCTGACGGGAAACGGAGAAAGTGAAGCTCAAGTAAGAACTGGCCGGAGACCATCAGAGACAACCTAGGATATTTTGAGATTTCGTGGGATGAGGCAGAAAGACAGATAACGAATGGAGAAGTTGCTTTGACCGATGTACAGACGTGCATAAGAAGGACTAAGTACTAATTAAGTGTTTACGTCGCGCTAATTAATCAATTCATATGAAAAGCGCGGGTAGTTAATAAAGGAGTCTTAAATTCATTGCGAAGTGAGATAAGAGAATGGGAATGGTCCCGCAAAGCCTTAAAATATTTTAATATGCAGCCATTATCCATTCTTAATCAAATTTATTTAATCTATGCACTCCTGTTGACCAGTCATAGAGCGTCAGATTTCTTGCATCTCCGGTTTTGCACATTTAAAGTAATTTCTTCACTATACGAATCTGAAGAACTGAAAATTGTTATCTTAAAGTTTGGGCACTTGAAAGCTTGAATTTCACTCCAACTGACCCGGAGACTAATGGTGCGTACTTAAAAGTTTCGATTGCGTCCCTAATAAGTCAATTAACTAAAAAGATATCCAGAATTTTCACCAAACCATTTTACCACGGTAAATTAACCTCCCAACTTCTAAATTCGCCAATGTTTGCGCATTAATATTGATAATATTTTTCCCCGAGGTACTATTATTAATTTTTTTAAAATTTAAACATTTTCATTAAAATAAATTCAGTTAATAAACGCCATCGCCAGAGGGTTCAGAGCATGATGGCAATGTTCCGGAGAGGCAGATGGCATTTCCTCGTTGAACAGCCACCGACATCTTTTGATCATGCGTTGCATCTGTTGTCCGGTTTCCCAATTCTGTGATGAACTCCAGTCCTTCCTTGCTCCAGGCTCCGCTGGTCTCCAAGGCCACCGCCACAAAGACGTGAGAGCGAGTGATGGTGGCGTACTTCATCCTTTTGGACTAGGCTGCGCGGTCGGCAGCTTCACCTGCTCTGACCGATGTATGAGGTAGGTGAGACGTTGCATAGGTGTCTGGTACTGTGACGTCCCATGCTAGGCACCAACCACGCGACCAACGGATGAGCGTCACACCGTCAGGGCGTCTTCCGTCTTCACTCGAAAGGCCAAGAGGTTCTTTTTGTGCAGGAATTTTGGCTCTGTTCATCGCTCTCCAAATGACATCGTTCAGTATACTGTGCCGCTGTTGTTTGCCGCCTCCTGCTCTGCAAACCAAGCCGTGTAGTCCACTGACGTCTACTTTTTTCCCGCAGTTGGCATAAATGCGGTTCGCAAAGTGTTGTGCCCAGTCTCAGCCCAATAGCCAACCGTACCTCCTCATCTGAGAGACGCAGTCCCAAAGCAGATACAGGGGGAGCCAGTAGCCAATCACCGGAATGTGGTGCTCTTGAGGCAAGAAGGCGAGCGCGATCGCACGGACTGCTAACGTACTCAAGCTGATCCGTGCAGGCCTTGCTTATCCAACGAGTATCCCAATCTTTTATTATTATAATTATAATAATAATAATTATTATTATTACAATTATTACTGTTACTATTACTATCATTGTTATAGTTATTGTTGTGGTTGTTGTTATTATTAACGTTTTAGTATTATTTTTATTATTATTAGTACCATTATTTATACAATTATTATTACGCGTGAAAAGTGACACAGAAATGCTAATTTGAGCCGCTGTTAGTCAGTCGCCAGGTGAAATGCGATTTGATTTCCAGATGTTTGCAAGCTACGACGAAATAACGACTATTGAGGATTTTCCTGAAGGAAGAAAGAGTCCGTGCTTCGGAAAAGCATGATAGTTGCTGGTTCTATTTCTTAGGGGACAATCGATCACAGTTCAGGTTCGTGGCTCCGCCAAGCGACCGGTACAGGTAGAACGAAAACTGCGCGGAAGCTTATAAGAAGAGACCCAGTGATTGAAGGTGGTTAGGAGTGCTCGTGTTAGGGATTTTATTATTTAGACAGGCCGGTTTAAATCTTTCCTGACGATAATTTATATGCTATGCTGTTATACGTTTTTGTTATTTTGTTATACGTTGAATAGATGGAAAGGGACAAGTCTGTTCTGCGACTGCGCTAAGCTACGGCATCAGCATCTTAGCTGCCATCTTGATCGCCATCTTTGGAATCGACGCTTACCTTTAGAAAAAGAACACAGCAACAACGAATACAATCTTCTCTGATCAACAGAACGCTCTCCAGCTGATTTCACATGTGATAATACTTTAAATGCTTATATGCATACATGCATTCATCTATGTGTTTATGTGCATGAGCGCATAATACATACATGGGTGTATTTTTACATGCATGCCTACATGAGGCGTAAGTACACAAAAATGCATACATACCAATGCAAATACATACATAAATACATACACGTGTACACACAAACAGCTACATATGTAAATATATATAAGCATTCATGGATACAAACAAACAAACATATGTATATACATATATACATATACTGTGTTCTGATTCGATCCGATCCGATCCAACAGAATCCATCCGCAACCTCAGTGCAAATCGATTCCAAGTGATTTCACCTCATACTATCCGACTTAATCTACAGACGCACAATTGTGTTTACTTTTTCTTAGGTTAGACCTCAACTATAACAGCTTTGTAGCATAGCAGTAAAGCATATATAGGAACATTTATGGATAATATAAGCTCTACTTTAAGCATATGCATGCATACCTATTCACGATATGGATAATTTAAAGCCAATGTTTCGTAAATGGACTATATGTCTTTAATTTAACGGCTTCACTTAATGAAATACTGGTTGTCGAAATGTGATAATTTCTGCACTTGTAAAGACATTATAATCATCATCTGTGTCGTGCCTATGTCTGAATTGTTGCCGTTCAACAACACGTTGCCAGCCGTTTCTATTCTGGGCTATTTTCCAGGTCTTGTGGAAAATTCCGCGCGTGTCCATGTGTGGCAAAGGTCGTCCCATTGGTCTCTTCCAACATCTTGCAGGAGCAGAGATCATAGCTCGTAGATCTCTGGTTTGGTCCTGTTACCTGTCGCAACGCGCGATGTGTCCAAACAGTCGGAACCTCTTTTATTTGATAATTTCCGACAATGAGATATGATGTGAGACTTATAAGGATAGACCTCCATCTTTGCGATATGGATGCGCTGAAGGCATTGCTTGTACAAAGCATCGTGTTTCGCCTCCAGGTCATTGGCTCGTGCTCAGATCACGGTTCCATACAGGACGACAGAAAATCTTGAAAAGGCGGACTTTAATATTTAGCAGCACGCTGGTACTCCAGCTCTCTCTAAGACCTTATGCCATAGACTAATTTTTATATGTACAACGCGAGGCTTTATTGTGTAATAGAATTAAACTTTAATCAAACAATATGTGTCGGAGTTCTGTTAACAAATAATTTAAACATACCCTGATTTGTTTAGATCAGTTACATGTACATATATGTAGCGCTTTTAAGATGTACATATACAAGGAGTCATATTAACTGGCTTTATATATATTATATGCATAAATTTACACAAGGGATTGTGGGGCATTTTCTGAGCTTTAGCACAAATTTTCTTACGGCCAAACTCAGATGAACACATGCGCAAAAGAAGCCCTTTCCATTTCTACGATTTCTGGAGAAGGTATAGGAGAGTTCGGCCTATTTTGCAGGCTTTTTATAGAGTGTTTTGATACATAATTGGACACAAAAGTGCTCTAGCACTTCTCAGAGTACTGTGATCGTAGCAATTCGCATATGTCTTTTAACATAAGTTTAAAGCATTTATCGTCCTACTCACTATCACCATTGCCATCATCTGTCAAGGTCCACTCTTTTGCTCTCTTTAATATCAATCTGAATTTCATCAAAGATTTGACACATGGACTCAACTGGGAATTGAATTCGAAAGCTTCGGACCATCTATTGAGAAGGCAACTGAACCTAACACTGTTCAGGCACGTGGTGCAGCAAGAATCGCAGTGTCCATTGATCGAGTGCTGCGTCTTTGAATGTTAGGCGTGAGTAGTGAACGTAGATAGATCGGCTTATTTAAATGTCATAATTTGTGAACATAAAGACTGGTTTTGAAAATGAATTCTTTGCTCAATGGGCAGCCAGTGCATTGAATCCAATATTGGCTCAATGTGTTGAGATTTAGAGGTCTTTGTTATGGCTCCGGCGAGAGAGTTTTGAACGATTTGAAAGCTGTGTAGATCCTCCTTAGTGATATCAATAATAATTGAGTCACACTGGTCAAGTTTGCTGGAAATCAACGAGTCAGCTAGCTGGATTAACACATTACCAGGTCAACAAGATCCGGTATGTGAAATTCAGCTGAGTTGCATGTGGTCTGAACATGCTAAGAAACTGACAGACACCATACCACACTGTGCGCGCATTGAGAGCAGCTAATTATTAAACCACTCAATTGAACACGTACACTGTAATGCAATTATATTTCCAGAGTTTGTGGGCTTGTACTTAAATATAAGAGAAGAAATTCGGTTTTACTGTACAGTAGAAAGACTGAGAAGTTTATTACTAGCCATCCAAGATTGAATGTCGTCGAAAACAGAAACAATTGGTTGGGGTATAAGTAGACATGAAACTGAAAAAGTGGAAAGAAGATTCAGATGTCATCAGCATACAAATGATAATCAACAGAGCTCTCAGTAAGCAGTGAACCGAGTGGAGTGGCATATAATGGAAACAAAACAGGGCCCTGACAGAACCTTGTTAAACACCACGACTCAAAACAGTAGGCGCAATAGTTGGCTTATGCAAAATGATTGAGGGCGAGGGCGCAGGTAACATGCAAACCAACTGAGAGTGGAATTAGATAGACCGATCCAGGGTTCGAGACGGTGAAGAAGTATATCGTCGTCAACGATATCAAACGCAGCAGATGGGTCAAGGAAAATGAGAGCAGTTACTTTTCCTTTGAATGCGGAGCTGATTATGCGATTGTGAATGGTAAGTTGTGCAGTTTTAGCGGAGTGGTATTTGCCGTAGATTGATTGGAAAGATAGGTACAGGTTGTGCGACGAGAAGTGACAGCTTCCTCGATTAGCAACTAGTTTTTTCTAGATTTTTTAATGAAAATGAGAGTAAAGATTGGACGATTGTCTAATAAATCATTAAGAGAAAGACATGCATCTTAAGAAGGTGATAAATCACGGCTCTAACGAAACTGTACAAGGGCGATAAGTATAATGTCCAAGGCAAATTGTTTATCAAAGATGTAGAATGATATCACGATTCTTAGTCAAATTTGTTTCTTTGGAATAGACTGAAACCCGATGGACGATATTTAGGATATAATAGGCCATCGGAGGAAGAAAAGTTGAAAAACTGAAGCCACAGGGTCTAGATTTTGTCAAAAAGGAATTGTAGGAACATGTCAGCAAGGGACGAATATGATTAGGAGCTAAGCAATATAATGCATTTGTCGCGGTGTAGGATCTTGTTCACCGCCTGCCATTATGGCTTTGGAAAAAAGAAGATTATGGATACCAAACGAGACAAGTAGGTGGATTTTGGCTGCTGAGATAAGTTTGAGAAAAATTTCACACTCGCGCCGGAATGTAAGGAGATGGACAGGTAAATGGGAGCATCAACAGCACCTAAGTCGGAAGCGGCAATATCTGAGTTGCGAAGGGCATGCAACAACCTTCTTTGAATTAGCAGGAATGTGTTTCTCCGAGATTTCAGAAAAAAATTGAATTTACTCATGCACAACTACAGGTGGGAGGCCATGATGTCATCCTTAACCCAAACGACATCACAAGACCCGCAACTCGAAAAGAGACAGGTACCAGTTAAGATAGCCGCGGGCAACAACAGGGAAAACCAACAAGCACATCACTGTCCTGGCTCGGATTAAATCAAGAGTCAAGACACAATGACCAAATAAGTTTGAACCATCAGTTCTGCTGATGATCAGAAGGAAACTTATGTAATTGGGAGGCGATGTTTTCGGTTGATATGTCAGTAACTAATCCGTGGGAGAAATGTACTCCCTACAAAGGTCGTGACAGGTAATCCTACGGTTAACGGCCAGTGCTTTCTAATACTCACATGCATTATGGAGCAACTCGTTATATATAAACATTTACAGACTGTGGAATTGTACATGTTGCCATACTTGAGGATGCATCGGCGAAGCAGAGGCTTTGGGATAGCGTCGACCGACAAACACGGAGAGGTTCTACGACCAATCGGCCTTATACTAACGAAGGCCTCTTCTGAACAAACCTGGGGGCATTACTAATATCCGAACGTTGCGTCTTTTACTGCCTACGAGAGAGTGCCAGTCAATAAACGTAACTGTATGTTGCGGACCGCAATCGGCTATCGTGAAGATGGTGTCAATTGTCAACTATGAGTGGGGTTCTGCTTGGTTCTGCGTGTGTGCAAGAGCCCGACAGTGGCGACAAAGTTAATTATCTGAGCATTATTTACTTACAGATTTACTTTTGCCCTACTTACACCACTTAGGCTAGCGTAGGCAGAGCTTTGGCGAGATATGGCAAAGACTATATTAAATGACTAGATGCATACATACATGGATGCATACATGAACGGTTATATGCATGCATACATCCGTACGTTGCTTCTTCTACCACATACATACATACATATACATACATACATACACACATACATACATGAATGCATACATACATAAGTATATACATATATACATACCTACACACATCCCCACATACATAAATGCATAATGCAACTCCGACACGAAAAATTAACCGGACTTGAGGAGTTTAATGTCAAAACCATCATAAAATTATATCATCTGTGTATTATAATTGTCACCCGGTATCGCTGCATCATAAAATTATATTATCTGTATATTATAATTGTCACCCGGTATCACTGGACGCCTACGGTGATTGCGATGAAATACAACTATTGCCTCAAAATGCATATTCTGAAACTTGTTTTCTTACCCTCTACAGTCCGTATTCAACTTGGCTTAGTTTCCTTTAGAGCGGCAGTTATCATTATCCTACACGCGAACTGCAACGTGAGTGGGCTGTTGCTGTACAAAAATTAAACGCATCAGATAACTCTAGGCCCGGATTAGCGCGATTGATGGTAAACATATTTCGAGCTAACTGCTAGGCTGTCGAAACATAGAAACTGCAAATGGCGGTTCTAAGAATCTCGGTTTTACTCAAGGAATCGTATCTTTTGGCCTCGTATCCAAACAGAATTCATAAAAACGCAGTTGGCATAATCAAATGGCACATCCAAGATTTTAGGTCGGGCTCAATAAAGATCATATCGTAATAGCGCTACAGGATCTTTGGAAATTTCTAATTCGATGTGGTTAAGTTCCTCTCACAATTAACAATATGATCAACTACATAATGGTGGCTAGCAGGTTGGGACAACGAGCGTAAATTTGTCGTCTCAAAGGCGACCAAAGACAATACGGTCCAGAATTCGACGTCTTAGCCCTACGAAATACACAGGGTTGTTTTATAGTATGAATATCTCTCCATATGAAAACATAGAAGAGAGAGAATTTAAACATTTTATCTAATTATTTGTCATAGTATTTCTTTCTTTCTTTCCTTCTTTCTTCTTCATCGAATTCTTCTTTGCATTCAGGTCGGGCTCAATAGGGATCATATCGCAATAGCTCTACAGGATCTCTGGATTCGTCTTCTTCTTCTTTTTCTCCGCCTCCTCCTCCTCCTTCTTCTTCTTCTTCTTCTTTTTCCTCACCATCATGATCATTATCATCGTCATCAGCATCATCATCGTCACCATCTTCTTCCTCTTCTTCCCCTTCTACTTCTTCTTCCACGGTTTTTTCTTTTTCATCAGATTCCACTCATTCGGATTGCTCTTCGTTTGATTTATCATGTTTATTTTCTTTTGTTCATAATATAGTATTTACTTAAATATTTGACAAAGCCCCGTGAGTTGGTGCTTTAAAATGTATCAAATTCTGAGAACGATATTTCGTGCGAAGCCATTGTCGTTTCGTTTCCGATCACTCTGCGCGCGACACAGATGCAAAGTATAATAATGTACATGACATAAAATCGATGGTCAGGTAAGATTGCAGTCAAAAATCATAATCCCATGGGGAAGGCCAGTTTAAATTCACTGGGAAGAGGAAAGCATTGTGTAGGTTTAATCTATTCAAGGCTTGCTAAACGGACTCGCGAATTGTATTGTAATTAATATTTTCTAATGCGCCAGTGTCTTATGCATAAGAGGGCATCAACCGATTGAGTGCCAAAGCCAAGCCGCAAGCAGGTTAGTATCCAGAAAATCAGTCCACGAAGACAAAGAGCGGATAAGCAATTTGCAGTAGGTGAGTTTTTAGTTGAGAACGAAATGATACAAGCGACTGAGAAGAAAGAGCAGATACAGGGAGGCAGTTCCAAAATTTAGGTCCAGCAACCGAAAAAACCGTTCATCAAGAACAGTTCTAGTCTTAGGTATGACCAGAGAAAGACAATCAGATGACCTGGTTGAATAATGACAAATCTGGGGAGAAAGGACTTACCTCATATATTGTGGTTGACCAGAGTTCTACGTTTTATAAACTTTAAGTCCCAATTTCAAATGAATCCTTTACTTAACAGGATGCCAATGCAAAGATTTAAACATAGAGGTTACATGCTACAATTTTGACGTGTTAATTTTAGCTCCAGCCAAGGAGTTCTGAACTCGTAGTTTCTGCATGTTTGAATTTGTGATACCAACAACAAGAGAATTACAGTGGTCAAGGCGACTGGAGACCAATGCGTTTGCCAAGGATATTCTAAGAGACATGGGGACATAACGCCTAATTCTGCGTATGTCTTGAGTATACATGTAAGACTTACAAATACCATTCACATAGCCGGTGAGGCATTATAGAATCAGAAACGTCTAGGCTACAACTTACCAGCGAACTCAACAAGCGAGTCACTCAGCTGTACACATTTTAGCCATTCGAACTTCTTAAGTTGCTTTAGCGTGCTCGGTAGCATAAATTAAGTTTTCGATTGTTTAAGGAGGAGTTTATTAACTGTACGCTCACAAGGAAGCGGACAACAGCTGCACAGACGAGGCACATGAGAACATGTCACATGAAATGTAGATTTGAGTATCACCCGCATAGAAATGATGGCCTTGCGAATGAGTGTAGCTAGTGGTGTGGTGTATAATTTAAGCAAAAGAGAAGCAGGTACAGAACCCTGGGGAACATCAAATGACAACAAAACACCAGACGAATAATGTCCATTTAAATATACTGATTGAGATAAGTAGCAAAACAATGCAGGGAGGACCAGAAACCCCAAACAAATGTTGGAGACGATATAAAAGGAGAGGTTGGTCCACAGTGTTAAAGGCAGCAGACAAAAGTGACTAAAAATTTAAAATCAAGACGTCCGGCAAACTCCCTAACTACCTCCTTGTGCAGCTCAATATTTTCAACGCGAATTATGTTGTCTTCATAAATTCAGCGATTCCTAATCGGGCTATTACCGCCATTAACATATAAATAATTAGTTATTTTCATAGTTGGCAAAAGTTCCGTGAGTTGGTTCTTGAAAATGTGTCATATTAACAGAACATTGTTTCATGCAAAACCATAATCGTTCCGTTCTCGCTTACATCTGCGGGTGACACGGATGCAAAGTAGTTCTACGCAGCTCCATCAGCAGCAGTATCCTGAAACTTCATCTACTAATGTCGAAAGAGGCAAGTTGTGGGTCTCTTCTAGCAGTGGGTGGGCGCGAAGTGTTCTCGAAACAGGATAATTGTAGGCTTGCAGTCCCGGGACGGACCACAAGTTCATATGAAATGTTTTAAAAAAAGATTTGACGAGTTTTTATAGAATTTTTTTAATGACCCTTTAACCAAAATTTTGCAAACCCTTTTTGTCTACCGCACGTTTTCGGTCATCCTCTTTTCCCGAGGCCTTATAACATGACCTTGTTACGTGACCTTGATACATAGTCTTGGCATGTGGCCTCATCACGTGACCTTCTCACAAGGCCGGATTGCCGACTCATCTCCGCAAAATCCGCCATTGAGCACCGTTGCTCTATTTAGCCTAGGGCTACCAACCGTCCCGGATTCGCCTGGACAGACCCGGAATCGGCCAGATGCGTTCCCTGTCCCGGATTGAGCCCAAGTTGTCCCGGAACTTGATGTAAATATCCGCTTCACCAAATGTTCTGCTTTTCGCACACTAAACTCGAACAGTCGGCCGTAAATAAATTTTACAGAGTGACCATAGAATAGAGGGTAGTTAGGTAAGTAGACCCAATAAATGACATCTGCAAATTGCATGCACCATGCATGTATAGATGAACTTGGCTCGTGCTAGGCCCTGAAGCTTGGTAGGTTACTGGAATTTAATTAACGTTTTCCTCTTGAAGTTGATTGGAATATTTTAAATAGGCCACTTGTCTCTTGATGATTTATGTCAAATAATTTGACTGTAACTTTGAACGACTCTTTGCAATAGATCCAACATTAGGCTGACGCAACATTCGTTGCATACAGTGATGTGGACAGGGTAAGTTGGTACTGGCATATCGAGTAACTATACGGGCGTCCCGGATTGACAGAATCAAAAGTTGGCAGCCCTAATTTAGCCCTTTGTCCGTGGGCTTTGTAAAGTCCTTATCTGCAACCTTCACCACGCCTTGTAGAATACCCTAAGCCGCGAAAAGATGTTTTCTTCCGTCGAGTATCGGACTAGTATAGTGTGGTCTGAAGCAATGACTGGAAACCTCTCCCTTTCTTCCTAGAATTTGCAACAACAGCTGCACAGGTGAGTCACATGACAAACTGTTACGTGAAATGCAGACTTGATTATCCCTCGCATAGAAATGATAGCCTAGAGAATGAGTGTAGCTAGTGGTGTGGTGTATAATTCAATCAAAAGCGCGTCCTGGGAGATAGTTTAAGTTACGTTCATTTTCGTTCTGACCACACCTCCTAACAGCCCCGCTCCAAATGATTCCAAATACAAATTTTAATCGTAATCATGAATTTCTTTAGCGCCATTTCAAAAGAAACTCCTCAAAGGTGCTCCCAACGTCACTACGCAATACGCGAATCGCATTCTGTGTGTCGGTTCATGCACACACTCATTAGGAACACTGCAGACTTTAACAACGCATCCGCATCGCATCGCCATATGAGAGGGGGTGCAGCCGGTTCATCGCACCGGGGCCCAGAGGGCCCTTGGGGCCAATCGAAATGTAAAGTTAAATGTGTTCTGTTAAGAACTTCAGACTGTTCTTCTAATTATGGTGTTTGGACGGGAGTGACTCTGGACGCTCGAAACAAAGAATGTAGTCTAGAGTTGTAATTTGATCTTAAAATTATATATCGCCTATGTAATGCAGCAGTGTCGTGTGATTATGTCTATAAGACTATACTCATATACGTCACTGTTGCATTATATAGACGATATATATGTATGTGGGTCTTAGTCATATTTTACAGTGACAGTTTCTATATTTTATATATATTTCATTTCATTCTTTAGGTATAAGAAGTAAACGTCATTAATAAGCCATCGAAACTGTATCCTTACAAATCAGAAGCCATGGAAAGAAAAGAAAAATTAGAGGACACTGAAAAAAATGGCAAACAAGCGCTCTTTCAAACAGGATTAAAGGGCCTAATAGATTTACCGAAGTTACCCGGCTTAATGTAAAAGACTTCTCACCAGAATTTGAACCTGAAGAAACTGTTGAAAACCTAAACCCCAAACAGGAAGCACCCCCGACCATTTGAAAATGAAATGATGAACAGACTGTAGCAGATATTAAATCAGTGGAAGGAAGTGGAGATCAAGGACACAATACTTTGGATTCGGGATATACAAAACATACGATTGTTGAAATGGGGTCAAATAATGAGGGGAGGAATAATGTTGGAACAATGTTGGCCTTGACATTGAATGCATCACAATCGAGTTTCAGTCTCAAATAGAAATAGCCAATGGTAACATCCAGTTGCCTAAAACATTCTCAAAGGACCCCGCATTCAGGTTTTCCCTGAAGGCATACTGAGATTTCGAAGCACCAATGGAAAACAACTTGTGAGAGATTGGCCTCTTTGGAGTAAACAGAAACAAGCATTATATGATATTCTTTTACATGTCGATTATTTTGGCACAGTTCTAGCACATCAACATCTAAGTCTGCATTGGCATCAGCTGAACGTGACGGAAGCTATGCAGCAGGAACTCAGAACCTAAAAAGCAATAGCCACAGGGAATGTTGTTTAGCTTGGTTAGAACTAAAGAGGTGCCTGACACCATATCAGAAATGTCAATCAAAACCGATGTTATAAAATGGCATAAAGTTATAAAAAGCATCATTGACGTTGTTCTCTTCTTGGGAGAACGTGGTATACCTTAAAATGGTTCGTCCTATCGCAATGATAAATCAAACAATGGAAATTTTTCAAGAATCATAGAATTGCTGTCCAGATGGGACCCCTTCCTTCGGGAACATGTGTTGCGTATAGAGGAATCATATAAAAGGAGTGAGCAACTCCAAGTCCATTATATGTCCCCTGACTCACAAAATGAATTTATTGCATAATGCTCGAATCTTGTGAAGCAGCATATTTTGTTTGAAAGGCAGTCTGTAAAGTACTTTGCAATGATAACAGACGCCACATCAGATATGACTCATATTGAACAAACAACGTTTCTTTTCAGACACGCCATTTAAAAAGAAAAGCAGTATGACATTCAAGAAAGATTTATCAAGTTTGCAGATTGTAGTAATAAAAGGGGGAAGAAATCGCTCAATTGATAACTGATAGTTTGAAAGAACATGCTATTTTTCAGTGACTGTAGAGCTCAATCGAATTACAATGGGGCAAATATGGCTGGAGCATACAAAGGTGAACAAGCAAAAATACGAGAACAGTGCCCTACAGATGTTTTCACCTTGCGGTTGTCACACACTTGACTTATGGCGGAATGGTGCGGCTGAATGCATACCTGAAGCAATAACCTTTTTGGAACAATTCAAACTGTCTACAGCTTGTTTAGTTCCAGTTCTAAACGGTGGGAATTACTGGTAAACTGCATTGATTGTTCTGTGCATGGCATTAAGTTAGCATTGGTTCTATAGCTAAACTTGAGAGTGAAAACAAAAAATTAGGTCCATGGTGTTTTATCCTATGTTGCATTGTAGTATTACAGCTTACGAATGTTGCACTACAATCTTTGTGTTATATATGTATTATATTTGTATTACAATAAATATAATATAAATGTAAATGTAATAATATTATATTTGTATTGTATTTGTATTATAATGGGTGTTGGGACGAAAACAGGAGGGCTGAAAACACCCTTGAACCAACTTACAAAACTCCTTTCAGACGCCCTGCGCATCGGAGATGGCAATAAAACATCACGAGGTAAGATGGACATGTGCAATACCAAACAGACTGAATTTCAAACCCCATAAACATAAGGGTTTACTCAAAAGCATTGAACCAGGCGAGTTAATATGTCGATTAATGAATCACGCCTGCTGATTTTTACATTGACCTAATTAATGCAAAGCAGAGTCATTGGCCTGCCGAAGAAAAACCACTTTTAACACTGATGCATCCGTCTTGTCGCCCACATAATAATCCTCTTTAAAAGCTGTGGCGATTAGACCATCACTGCGTGGTTTGCTGTTCGCTCTGAGGCATCTCGGTTCAAACTGATTTTCGTCACGCACACGGCTTTTTCCGCCCATTGATGCACTCCAATCTTAAGCAGGTAGGTAGTTTCTGTTTAATGACAGTGTCAGTGAAGATGGCAGCGTTGCCTTCATCTTTATCTAGGCTTACAGTATCATAATAAAGATGTTAGCGTTGCCTTCATCTTTATCTAGGCTTAGTTCTGACGCCACCAGAGTACAGCAGAGACGAGTTTGTAGGCTATAATAAACGTAAGCACATATACTTCTCAACTGAAATAAGTTAATGCTTTCTAACTCCGTATTTCAATCACAAGTTTCATAATAATCAAGGTAAAGAGTTATAGTAACCATGATCTGTTCACTCCTCTGCCTTTTCTTTTCTCTCATTCTGAACACAACTCACCCTAACCTCTGTCTCCTTCTTTCTCTGGTCTTCGGACGACAGAATCTTGGTCTTCCTACGATGTCTCTGGACAATTCCTCTGACTTGACGCAGAGCTCGAGCCCTGCTTAGCTTTTAGCTTTTTAGCGCTTAAGAAATGTTCGAGTTAACGATGACGATTATGATTATCTGGAAGAAGTTAGCGATGGTTGTGACGTACGTTCTGTGTCTCTCCTAGGTGTCTTCTATTCTTATCTTCTTTTTGGCCTTGAGCTTATAGTGCATGGCGACAACAGTGGCGTGTATTTTTTGACTCGTAATATACAACAAAACTTGGCTTCTATTTGCTGTGGTTCTATTTGCAAATTGCAGTTTACAAAGAGTTAAGACTTTTCTTTGGTCATTACTAATAAGGACTCTTTTGCAGCCCTACACAGAAACGAACACCAAAACAGACTCGCAGAAACCGAAAGCACAGTCATACGGACGCAGTGGAAGTCTCGGGTATCCAGAGGTAGCTTAGCTTCTTTCCGCTTCGTTACCAGAGGAAAACCCCACTCGAAAGAAACTTTATTTGGTGAGAATCCCATCCGTAGTCGCCACAAGCAAATAATAGTTCGGCAATAATTCCGTGTCACTTGTCAACCAGTTCAAAATTCTCCTTCGTCCATTCTCCACACTCCAAGCTCACAGTTGGTACAGTTCCAGTATCTCCAGTATCATCAGTACCACCTGTTCCCTCAGTATCACCAGTTCCGGGCTAAATTCACATGCAATAAACCCCTCAAAATACGTACACAGTAAACAAAAATAAACAACCTTCAAGAAAAACCTACGTAATTCACAAAAACTCCGAGTCAACCAAGATACGCAAAGGTGTGCTACCTCAGACAAACATTAAACTTCTACAAGTGTCCGTGACTAAGTTAACACCTTAAGTATAAACATTTAACATACGCCAATTTATTTTTATATATACACATAGATATAATAAACTGTATAAAACTGCTAAGTGCTGATATATAAATAAATATATATATGTATATAGTTTCTCAATGCCAACGACACCGTTACTTATATAAGAACTACGTGTCTGAACAAAGAAACAAAAATCCAAACATTCGAAACCGTTACATAAACGAATGCATAGCTTTTCAGTGAAACACACCATCGTAGTTACATATACACGCTCTTTAAACAAGCTTAACATTAGCACCTAATTGCTTGCAAATCAATATATATGAAAACACCTTCACTTATAAGACGAATCTATTGGGAAAGTTAAACGCTACTCCGCTTCTCTCCTTCCCGTTACTTCAGTCACGGCTTCGCTTCTCCAGTCCGTCCAAACTCAACCTCCTCGAATACTTCTTCGGCTCGCTGTGTCACCCTGCGACTCAGTTAAGTTCCTCCATGGCCATGCATTCGGCTTGTTTCTCGTTCAGAGTGTGCTTTGCGGTTGGAAGAAATTGCAGAAAAGAGATTCAAAGATGGGTTACTCTTGGTATATCGAAATCGCAGAGTCATGAACTTGACAACTACCCGCTACCCGCAAGTGCAGCCAATCTGTCTCTGACGATTAGATGTATCACGTTGCCCCAGCTTAATTTCTATGGCATTAGTTCGGATGTTATAGTTTATGCGACATTTTATAATGTACCATAAGCATATATGACTTACGAGCAGCTGTGCTATATAAGTTTATTTCATGAAATGATTAATAGAAGTTCTGATTGATGCAGAGAAATTGTGTGACTCACTTCTTGACTTGCCTGATGATGGACTCCCGGATTTTTGACTCCACTAAGTCTCTCAACGACTATGTAAATGGCATTTGTAAGTGGTCATCCATGCAAATTCGTGACAGAGGAAAAATTAGGCATTATTCCCCAAATGGTTTCAAGAATATCTTTGGCAAACTACTCATCGTTAATATGTACGTGAACCATAGTGAAAGTGAAAGTGATATATAGTTCAGTTAAGAGTTCCGTTATTCCTTAGCGTCACATATTGTCCAAACTGCGCATAATAATGTAACATGAAATCTAACACAAGTGTAATTAAAAATTTGTTCATTTAATGGAATTGTTCAGAGCCTAAACCATCGTCACTGTAGTGAAAATTTGGAAAACAATGAGGATTTTAGGCTTTTGCTTATTGCAGATTGTATTCTATCGGATAAGTTAGCCTTATGTATTTGTGTAATTAACTTGTAAGGAACACTGGAGAACGGTAATCATTAACGTGCACGATAAGAGGCCCTTGAGAAAAGTGATTGACAGCTGGAAGAGAGACAGACAGACAGACAGCGAGAGAGACAGAGAGAAACGAAACAGAGGGACGCTGAGCGGAGGGCGAAAGGGAGAAGTTGGATGATTTACACACGGCGGGGAAAGTTAAGCAAGGGTGCCAAGCGAAGAAGGCATTCGCTGGACAACGGTTGAGCAGGCGTTAGGTTCCGGAGAGCAGACAGATTAAAAATAATACTGCATCTCTTAAACAGACTACGCTAAATTAAGCAGACCGATGCGAATCGAGGACTCTGATGTTACTGAAGTTGCTGCAAATACGGTGTACATACTTGTAATATACGTGTGAAAGAAATAATCGTCGTTACGTCTCTTTACGGTCGAATAGATCCATTCACGAACCCGCGTGTTGTGAAAGGCGTAAAGAACCCGGAAAAATTAAACGGCTAATCAATAGCACTGCTTGCCATCAAATATTGAAAGGAGATTTGTGTTCGCCGGCGACCCTTTGGCGGCGCAGGACTCACAAACATTCTTTCTTTCAGTACAGTCATCCTAGTATCAACTGATTAAAGATGTAAGCAAGATTTTAAGCAAACCGTGAGGTGTATTCTACGTACTTTTAACTGTTTCTTTTCCATATGTTTAATGATAGCTTCGCCAAGGGTGAGGATTTCATTTTCAATTGTGAAATAACTTACATTTTGTGATCGTTCTGCTAATCTTCACATTGTTAAGACGGACTACAGAGTCCAGCATGAACATCATGATTCGTTTTCTGTTATTAGGTAAGCCCAAAACTTCTATCTATTCAATGTATTAATATATTAATGTATGTATATAGATAACACTATACTGCCTTTAATGAATTTTCACAGGTGTCCAAAAGTGACTAATTTATAGATCTGAAAGACATGCTTAAAATTTTCGGTAAGCACTTTCTGACCGTAAGTTGTAATTTTCAGTGGCAGACCGTTCCAAGAGCGTCGTCCAGTGCTAGAGAAATCACGATTTGTTTGAATCGTTGTAAAGAATAGTTAATCAACAGGTCACGACATTCTGTTGAGCGCAGTTCACGTCGATCCAGATGGCTCGATACAGTAACTCTTAGCTGCATGGTGTATCGCGCTTTGTGTAGTAATGAAAGATTAGAAAGTTTTACTGTCACATGCATGACAACATAGATTGCCAAAAGAGACCAAATCTGCATCTCACCTGCCCTCACTGTATACGACAATGGATGAACATCATTTTTCCTACAGTGGCAGATTGGTTTTCCAAAGTTGGGAGGGCTGCTTTGGAGATTCTTAAAGTTGAGCTACATGAGTGTCTAATTAACTTAATGACTTCTATAGCTCCATTATTATAATACACGCGGCATCAATTGATGGTTGCTTGAAGTAAGGTCAAAAGGAAAATCGCAATCCTTTGGATAGGCCCAGCCGAAATCCGATAGATCGGAGACTCTCGAAGTGAAACTATTATCAGTAAGCAAGATGAAACAGTGCAATGTTAAGTTTACATCTAAATGATATTACAGAACAGACTGAACGCACAGAATTGGCAGTGATTTCTAAAGCTTAGGAGGAAGGTCGCCCAAATGTTAGTCGCACCATATGTGGCTACGAACATTCTTATTCGTAAACTTCAACACTTTCCTTTGTTTTAGAACTCTTCTATGGTACGTATCTCGTAGCCCCCTCTTAGGGCTAACACTGGCAAATGACATTATAAAGCACTCTAGCTATAATCCCATAAATTGCTTGATTTCATGACATAGTATTTAAAATTATATTTAGAATTACACTACACGTTGGAGTCTAACAGCTGGTAAAGTGGGAAAGAATAAACTCAGTCATTCTAATCAAGATTGCCACTTTGAATATATAATTAAAGTTGCGCTAATAATTAATTAATTTTTTATTGCGCGTTGTTCGTAGTCTGCTTCATCGCCTTGGCAATCGGTCAGCAGGAACCGTGTGAGAACTACATCAATATAACTGAAAAGAGGCGCAGCATTCAGTACACGGCAACTGACGATGAGCCGAACCTCTGCGACAGGAACGTCAGCGAAAGTAGGCCCATCGATTCGTTGATTTAACTGTGCATTGATTTTTCGATTCGTTGATTCATCGATTCACCGATTCAGCAATCGGATTCATAGACTGCTTTAATCAGATAATTCATTCACTGATTCACCGAATTACAGAATCACTGATTCATTGACTCGTTGATTTATTGAATCGTTGGTCTATTGATTGATCGGATAATTGATTCGCTGATTCATCGTCAAATAAATGATTACTTCACTAAATATTTGGTTCCCTAATTTATCAATTCAATGATTCTTTGATTTATTGATTCATCAATTCATTTGATTCATCGACTCATTAATTTACTTAATCATTAATTCACTGATGCATCGGTTCATTTCATTTAAAACGTGCAATGTTCCTGCATAGCTGGACAAGATTTAACTTATCGTGATGGTCATTTCAGGCGTGTGGTATCGATTCAATGGGCTACATCCGAAGAGAATCCACGACCAATGCGTCGAAGCATTCAAGTGCGGAACGGATAGGCCTATCTGGTTAAGAGGCAATCATACGACAGGTGGTTATCTCTCTGAATCTGGTTAAGAGGCAATCATACGACAGTTGGTTATCTCTCTGAATCACTTAGGCATTTGTTACAAAGCTCGAAGGCTATGACAGCAATGTCATCGATTGATAAAACAGAGCATTTACAATGTTCACGCCTTCCTGCGGTTAACTATTGGTTATTAAGTTTACCCTCTGAATATATATATATATATATATCATGTATGAGTAAGTAAGTAAGTCAGCTAGTCAGTCATTCAGCCAGTTAGTCAGCAAGTAAGTAGGTTATTGTTGGTTACTGCACGGGGCACACTAGAATGTATGACATCGACCACAATAATTTTAATCATTTTACTGAGTGATTGACCACTGATAGGAACTTTGACTGTTGATGTTATATGTTGCAACAGCTGCTGATCCTGGTCCGAAGGAGGTCGAAGTGTGTTCTCCTCTTGGCAATGACTGCTGCGGAGGCTGGAGGTCAACGATTTCAGTCAAATTCTGCCCAGCTACTACTGCAGGTGATGATGGCTACTATGTCTATCGGTTGAAACGAACGCCACGGTGCGACATGGCTTACTGTTCCGGAGATGGAATTGTTTGCAGGAAGGGAACAGTTCTGAACCCGAACAGTCAATCGTGCACAGGTAGATGAAGAATCACTCCCTATTTATCAACATTTCCTATGATTGTATATTTTTCTAGTTTGTTCCCTAAGTATACTTAAACAACAAAATGCCTTCTGGTTTGTTTATATAATATCCGAATAAGTGGATCATCATCGCCTATAGCTTGCCTTCTTGGGAGTTTGTTGCCTTTGTTAGCGTCCAGGTGTTTGCTGCAACCAAAAGGAAGGGGAAGTATGTACGCCTGAATGGACTGAGTTTGGTTTCCAGCGAGATGCTGATACTCCAGAATAAGTAAACTCACACACTTAGGGTATAGGTCCATCGTGGCTAACGTTCTAGATCTGGAATGTAGATCAGTCAATCTATTAAGTTTTCGAAAGTACATTTGTTTACAGATTAAGAATGAAAATCGCAGAAAATCTCATCCGATATCATGACAAACAATTGACTGAATTTCAAGAAATCAATTTGCAATATTTCTGATCCAATTTTTATAAATAAATAATTTATTTATACAGAACACTTATATAGCGCCCCTTCAAGAAAACTACTCAGAAGCGCTCCCAAACCAACCACGGCGAAAAAGAACAGTCTTAATAAAACAATAGAAGATAGAAGTAAAATCCCGGGGTAGAAGACGTAGAGTAACAGGAAGTCCATTCCAGAGGGTTGGGCCAGCAACAGAGAAAGCACGACGCTGCATGGTCGAGGTGCGAGCGCGAGCACTAATAGATTACCACTAGCAGAGGAGCAAAGAGAAGCATATGCATTTATTATATGCATTTATTTCTTAAAATTTGATCAAGTCATATTGTAGTAATATGGGATGAGATTTATCTGCCGTTTCTAATGTTAATCTGCAAACGAATGTCCTTCCAAATTCTCACTAGATTGACTGAGCTACATATCGGAGAATGAGAGCGTTAGCCACAAGGGACCTATACTTCATGCTCCCAAACGGCTGCATGACCGACTTCATCGACAATCAAGCTTGGCCTTTATAGAATCTCACTTCTCACTGCCAGGGCACTTCAGAGATTCAGATAGGCCCAGGCTACCGCAAATACGAGTCCCCAATCTCGAAACACGCACATCATAAGCCTAATAAATCACAGTTGTGAATTATAATACAAAAGAGGAGAAATAAATATTAAAAATTAATTAATAAAATAAATTACAAGAATTTGAAAGATTTGTTGCTTGTTACCAAATCATAAACACAAAATCTTTGTTTCGAATAAGAACATTTCTCTCTTATTTTAGAGTAGTCGAAAAACAGTACGTAATGATTAGACCCCTTGCCACGTGAGGCCCAGGACAAATGGGCCTGCTGTTCCCCTGTAATAAGGCCTGCTCACTGCCACTGTGCAGCTAGTTCCTGACCTACTCGTGTGCTGATGCTAGGGGCTACGAGTTGGTTTCTAATTGGTCTTCATCTCTCGGACTAACACCATAAATTTCCAAAGTGGTGAGGCCAATCTTAGCTTGTGGCTTGGCTCGGCCTGCGCCGCCTGTGAGAAACCCGCCTTTCTCTTCCAACCGACGGACAGACTGTTTCCAATGCAGGCCGTGGTTCTCCTACGAACTACATTAAAACGCGCCTTCAATATTTCACTCATCTCTTAGTTAAGATGATTTCTCCCAGAGCTGCTAGAGCCGGTCCTTTACTCTATTCCTAGGGACATTTCTGAAGTCATTTCTAAGCTACTTCAAATGTTGGCTATAATGTCCTGACTCTTCAGCGGCACGCCCTATTTCATCCTCCTACAATTAAAACTCCATCGACTTTAATTGCGGTAGAAGTACTGTGCAATGCACCTCATTGCAACAGCTTACTTACGCTCACACTAGCTTACCTTATCAGGTAAACTGTAGGACTGTAAAATAAATAATAATCATTGTTGAGGCTGTTGCAATTTATTATTGTAGTTGTAATTGGTGATGATAATGTTATTAATATGTAATACCAATATATTAAATGGCTAAAGCCGCTGTAGTTGATACAATTGACTTTCCTTTAATAATTTTGTTAAAGCCCTATTACATTATATGGACTGCAGTAACAGTATAGCAGTTAATATAGCATGTATACACAAATGTTGGTCGGATCCCCTTTTCTTTACCGGTGTTTAAAATGCTTGAACAAGAGCCGCGTCCAAACATAACTGCTCCCGTTTTCGATGGACCGATCACCGTACGGAAGACCGAACACGGAAGAACATTCGACGATTTCTACTTCGCCTGCAACGTTCGGTGGTTTAATCCGGATAACCTGACGAAGGGAGAACAGTTTGAAGTCGTCTTCACCTTCGACGAACAGAAAGTGACCAGCGTGGCTCCGAAAAAAACAAACGGATCCAACCTTCAGGTCAAGCTTTGGTCCAAAGATATCAAGGGTCAAGTTGGAAAAACGGTCAGTACATCAAGATTCCTACGTAATTGGCTGTTAGTCGCTACAGAAGTTTTTATTGTAATGTATTTTATCGAGATTACAACAACTTTGTGTCTAAATCTCATCGGATGGGATCTAATCTAAAGAAAGCTATTGCGCTGTTATTCTAATGCCCAAGACATCGATCGATGGTCGATTCAAGTGAAACCACAACCCACAATTGTAATATAAACCCATAACCGAATGCACATTTCCATTCCATATGCGAGTTCAATTGACTACATTGTCACCTTCTCATTGGCAGGCTTCCATCAATGAATATTCATCAGTAATGGAACCCAACATGACTTTTATTTGAGACATCGTTGAGGTCATATTATTATTTGATCTCCAAAACTTAAAATTGTACATCAACCATCAATATTATTAGTAAACGAACAGGTGAATCGAATGGTACAAAGCTACTTATCATCAAAGTAAATACAATTATAATAAAGCACATCACTTTCATTGTTCCGCTAACACATATAGTGGCCAGGGAGTTTGACTGAAGCATTAATTAACGTGATTACGCCCGCGTGAATAACAATGTTTTAAGTTGTATTTTGTGATTTGCCTTTGACGAGAATCAAACATCACGGAATTTCTCTTAATATATATTCCACTTGAATGTTTACTGTTCCGGAGGGTTTGATATTAGACAGCCGGTTTAAATTCCCTCCCCGTACCAACGTTTTATCAACAGATCACTGTAAATAAATGATGTCTTAGTTGATCGTCCAATTGGTGCTGTCACTTTTATTATGTACTAAGGTTACTACATTACTCAATCGTAGTATTTGTATTGTACGGTATTTGTTTAAGTTGCATGCTTGTGCATTCGACACTAGTGAAATAGGACTAAATATTTATTTACACTGTAATTTGTGACTACTTGAATTCCGTTTATGTTTTATAGACGGACTTTGGTAATGAAATCTGCTATTTGCTTTCTGAAGGTTCCGCCATGAAGCTGTAGCTTCAGTGAACACTTCTTCACAAACGTTATAATGCATGAATATTCATTTGTAAGGACCGACCAAATGAAAAGGCGCAAATGGCTAGTATGGACTGAACTCGTATACAGAATGGAAACATGCTGCCTTAAAAAGGACGCAAATACTATAGGAAATGTTTGAGCGTAATAATGCGCTGCTCAATCAGCAAGTTTTGAGCGCGCGTTTATATAGAAAATGTTCATGCATCATCAGGTTATTGATTTTTTGCACAAGCTGACCACTTGCTTACGGCTGCCTACCGTCAGACATGTGGTGGAGTTGTGTGATATGCTGGCACAGCCCTGCAGGCAGGCGGGTTAACATCAGCCTATGATATAATAAGTCACGAGTTTTTGAAAAAACCACCATTGAGCAATTACGGGAGGCAGGTCCAGACCAGTTTCTACTAATCTGCCATTCTGACGGAAAAGGGCCTATATAAGCGGACTCAAACGCATTGTTTATAAAGCGCTATGATTTCCTAGCAGTGCTTTGGCGTGTGATTAGTCGATGGTTTGAGTTACAAATGTTTTGATAGATTCATGCGTTTAGAATCTGTGGTGATTCAAGTACTGTTATTATTGAAGTGTTTGTTTGAACATGATTTTCAAAAATCAAAGACTGTCTTTACTCGAGTTAGCGCTACACAACGAGACGGGCAAGTCGACTGTTCGAAATCTGATCGTCAAAAATGCCACTAAGCTTTTGCGGATAATTTATTTTATTGCACATTTATGTACAACTTATTGCGCCAGATAGCAGGGAAAAATACCACATTCTATAGCAGTGGTTCACACACACACACACACACACACCTTCACACACACAGGCTACAAACATAATGTCAAGAGCAGAAATTATATGACATATAACTACACTGTCATCATGTGACTACTACTAATATATATACATATATATATATATCAGCACAGTTGTTGGTGCATGAGAGTTTATTGATTTGCAACCTGGGCTATCAACCCAGAGGTTTGTGGTGCAAATCCACGCCAGGGCAGAGATGCTTCGAGATTTCTGCTCCATTTCCGCCTGCCGCGAACTTCTCTATGGAATGGGTTTGCTGACTGCACATTTTAGAAGGGTGACGAACAGAACTAATTACCGGACCTCGGATATCGAAACTAAGCGAATTAAAATCGCCATTGCTTCAAATCCATGGCTGCCTCTCGGAATTAGCTGAAGCGACTGCTAGGAATCTGTATAGTTGCATCGGTTTACTTTTAATCCCGATAAAACTTGGTAATACATCATGCGGTGAAAATAATTTTCAGGTCGGATGCAAAGTCCGTTCGTACTGGAAAATGTTGGACTGGCCGGGAAGCGATTACCAAGTGGCTTACAGAAGCTATTTTGTTGGCATTCAATACAGCGCGGTGAGTGATAGGAGATCTTAATTAAGAGTTTCTCTGACTTTCCTCTATAGGTTAAGTGTTTTATGTGCAGTGCACAATAACTTCTACTTTCTCGTCTTGTTCTTGTTCTTCTTCTTATTCATCATCATCTTCTTTTCCTCATCCTCCTTCTACTTCATCATCATCATCATCATCATCATCATAAATCTGATCATCATCATCATCTTCTTCTTCATCATCTTCTTGTTCTTCTTCTTGTTCTTCTATTTTTCTTTTTCTCCTACTTGTCTGTTTGTTCACCAAACCATACATCCATCAATTCATCCATCCATGCATTCAGGCAAGCATGCATTCATGCATCAGTCCATCCAACTAAATAAATAATCCATCCATCCATCCATCCATGCATATATATAAATATATACTCACATAAACACATACATATATACATACATTCATAGTTATCCATCCACCTATCCACCCACCCATACATGCATTCATATCTACATACATACATGCATACCTGCATTCATATCTACATACATACATGCATACCTGCATTCATACATGCACACATACGTACATACATACACACATAGTCATCCATCCATCAATCCATCCACCCATTCATCCACCTATCAATAACACTGGCCAACAGAAAAATTTTTTTTTCTTGTTGCCTTCGGTTTTAGAACTGTTCTTGGGGTAATTTTGGGCGCTGATTCAGAAAATGTCATTGAATTGAGTGCATCAGGTCTAGTTTCTGAGATATCGTCGATTTTGTAAAGAAAACCCAGTCCACTCTTTAAACGATGTCTTTGGCAAAACTAAAATGTCATAATAAGCTTTATTTATGGCTAATTATAATTCTTGCTGATTCATATAATGCCTACATCCTTATAATGTAAAATCAGCATATCTTGCCGCGTGCTGAGATATTGCTGATTCAACGAAATAACTATTCCGTAGCCTACAGCTTACTCAGCACTAAATTCATGGCCTCATTTAGAATTTATTTGTGCTTATACAGCGTTTCATGGTTTCGAACTATGTAAATAGATTATGCTGAAGTCAGCATTTATAGCCTATATAAACCGCCTCCTGAAAGCTAGAGCAGCCGCAGTCGTCTTAGGGCATATTAAGAGTTGGTCGCAAGAACAATCTGTGAATGTGAGCATTAAATAACTACATGTTCTTACTATTTTTTAGGTTAGTCATTTAATTCCTCAGATGCGAACATCCTTAAGGTTATGGCTACTTCCAGACGGAGCTGCATTAACCATCCAGACATATTCTGCTACATTTGTGGGGAATACACACTAAAAGCAAACAGGAAACCGATTTCTGAGTTTGTAAAAAGAGCATATGTAGGTTATTTTGGTGTCAAACTTGGAGATCAAGATAAGCAATGGGCTCCTCATACAGTATGCAAAACTTGTATTGAACAATTGCGCCACTGGACAATTGGAAAGAGAAGCTGCCTGAAATTTGGTGTACCGATGGTTTGGAGGGAACAGATAAACCACTTCGACGACTGTTACTTTTGTATGGTTAATATCATAGGCATCAATCGAAATAATCGTCACAAGTTGTCTTACCCTGATATACCTTCAGCCAGGAGACCTGTTCCGCATTCGGATATTGTACCAGTTCCACCTTTTCGCGAACTACCTCAGCTCTCAGACGATGAGACTTGCATGTCCAATATCGGACAAGATGACGAAAGTGAAGAAAGTGGGGGCAGTGACAGTGATTTCCAATCAACTTCACACAGTGAACGTTTTGACCAAAAAGAGTTGAGTGATCTGATCAGGGACTTAAATCTTTCCAAAGAGTCCTCTGAATTGCTTGCGTCCAGACTAAAGGAAAAGAATGCACTTCAGCCTGGAACGAAAATTACAATTTATAGAAACAGAGAAAAGGATTTGCTGCCATTCTTTACCGAAGACAACAACCTAGTATTCTGTAATGACATCAGCAACTTATTGAAGAAAATTGGTCTGTCGGTTTACAGCCCAGATGAGTGGCGTCTTTTTATCGACAGTTCAGAACGTAGTCTGAAATGTGTGCTTTTAAATAACGGCAACAAATTTGGTTCTATTCCAATCGGTCACTCCACCAGGATGAAAGAAGAGTACAATGCCATCTCTTTAGTACTGGAAAAGATAAAATACAAAGAACATCAATGGGTAATTTGTGTAGACTTGAAGATGGTAAATTTCCTCCTTGGTCAACAACGTGGCTACACAAAGTATCCCTGCTTTTTGTGTCTTTGGGACAGTAGAGCCAAGCATGAACATTGGACAAGAAAAGATTGGCCTTCGAGGAAAGACATGGTGGTTGGAGCTCAAAATGTAATCAAGGAATCTTTGGTGGCACGAGATAGGATCATACTGCCACCACTACATATAAAGCTAGGCCTGATGAAACAATTTGTCAGGGCTTTGAAGAAAGAAGGTTCATGCTTCGAATACATAGTACACAAGTTACCAGGAATTACAATGGAAAAATTGAAGGCTGGAATCTTCGATGGTCCACAGATCAGGCAACTTATGAATGACCCACTTTTCATACCATCAATGAATGAAATCGAATCTTGTGCCTGGTCTTCCTTTGTTCTTGTAACTAAAAATTTTCTTGGCAACAAGAAGGCAGACAATTATGCACAACTAGTAGAGGATATGCTTCTTCATTTCAACAAGCTTGGCTGCAACATGAGCATTAAAGTCCATTATCTCCACAGTCACTTAGATCGCTTTCCAGAGAATCTTGGTGACTTCAGCGAAGAGCAAGGTGAAAGATTTCACCAAGACATCAAAACAATGGAAAATCGATATCAAGGAAGATGGGATGCACACATGATGGCAGACTATTGCTGGAATATTATGCGCGATTGTTCCGGCAGATGCCACACTCGGAAATCGTACAAAAGGAGCTTCTTCGGTGTCGAATGACTTGAAATTTTTATAACAAACTTGTTCTGTTTGGTATCATATAAGTACAGTTTCAGGTACTACCATTTTCTTTTAAGTATTTATATTATTATGTTTATTTAGTGTATCACGTAATAAATTGAGCACTACATAATTATAGCTATAGCCTTATGTTTTATGGGCGAGCAGAGGCAAGGACTGGTATATGGCATAATGTTCTATATCTCGAAAACTAGACCTGCTGGGAGAAAACTGGTGCCTTTTCTGGAATCAGCAGGTCAAATATACCCAGAAACAGTTCTAACATTTGAGGCAACAAATTATGTGTTGGCCAGTGTAATCAACCTCAAACAAACTTCCTTGTTGTCCTTACAGACGAGCGCAGGTCCATTTAATTCTCCTCGCATTGAAATCGACGAGATATCTCCGCCGTTAACCCTCTACTTCAACTCAACTGTTCCCATCTCGTGTCCGGAAACCGCTAATAACACGTCATGTATGTTCCCGGTGAGAATGGTCGGCATCACAGCCAAGGACCGCCTTAGAATATCAAAGTGTAATATTACCTTCGACGGGCTGGTCTCCGGTGAAAAGCTGCCAACACTGACGATTAAAGCCCAGACGACACCGGGGATCAACAACAGATCACCCGTTCTCCGATTTCTACCTATAGACACCGATGTGGAATTCTTCTGGGACGAGTTCCAATTGCCAGACATTACAGTGTGTATTAATTAATAAAGTAGTCTATTTTGATGCCTAAATAGTTCAGTTGGGAGAGCGTTAGGGTGAAGATCTTAAAGTGTCCGGTTTAATTTTGGGGTGGGGACTGTTCAATACACTTGATTAATTCCCGTAGATCGACAAAGCTGGGAATGGTTCAAACACAGATTAAGTGTCCACCCTAGTTATGTTTTGCTATGCTACTTTTTGCACTAATTATACGTACTCAATGTATGTAAATCTGAATCTGAGATGCGGTACGAGAGTGCACAAGCGAACAACTTGTCCAAAATCAAAACTTCTTACAATTCTAATTGATTAAAGGTGAAGTAAGTAAAATAAAGACCCCGTGACTCTAGTGCAACTTAGTACAGGCGCTCATTTTCTTCAGCCCTTTATCCCTAATCAACAAATTCCAAATTCTTGGACATGGACAAGCGCGTCGTAAAGCTTGTCGTTTACTTTCCAGCTTGTGCTGGTTCCAAATTCTGATGCTTGGTGACATAGCTATGTACGCGCAAACAACTTGCCAAGTGTTGTTACACGGAGTCCGCTAAGCAGGGTCGAATCCACACCGTTAGGTGACAGATCAAGTTAACAAACAAAATAGACCACCCACCCTGTTGCACAGTAAAGAAAAGCATAAGGAGAGAAATGGCCAGTTCTAGGTCGGAGATAATGCGATGTCCATAATATCTTAGCGATGTTACGAGAGTCTTTCAAGAGGCGCGATACAACATCTCGTTAAAATAAAAATTAAAAAATTACTGATAACTGAGCTAATCAGATGTGGTACTTGTAGATCGCTATAAAAGACACATCGACGTCAGGTCTCTGTGAATCAGGCGGAGACCCACACATTAAAACGTTCGATGGCAGGTGAGTTTTCAACATGTGTGAGGTTAATTTTATCTCATCTAATCTAATGAACTCTAAGGCGCCGTCATCATAATTAACAAAGCATCAATCGATGGTTGCTTCAAGTGAAAACGTAGTCAAATTTTGTAATCCGTTGGAGAAGCCAGGTCAAAATCCGATTGGTCTAGGAAACCAGAATTGAGGCTACGGTGGGTAAGCAAGCTGAAACAAATGAGTCGCGAGTTTAGACCTGAATGACATTAAGAAGCTGATTATCGCGCATAAACAGACAATAGATTGAAATAAATACGGATGAGGTTTAGGGAATGACATAGGCATGGGTGTAAAGAGAGGTACGGGGAAGAGACAAAGGAGATGGATCAGTCAGTCAGTCAGTCAGTCAGTCAGTCAGTCAGGCAGGCAGGCAGGCAGGAAGCAATCAACCGAATGAACATGTAACGAAGTAAGTAAGTAAGCAGCAATTACTCGCATCTGACAAAGGCATATGCAATACTACGAAGTTATGTTTGTCTTTCAAATTGCAGGAAATATGACATTTACATGGAGGGAGACTACGTCCTTACTAAGAGTGCTAAGCGTTACTTTGAGGTCAGTAAACCGATATTAATCCACGCGTTGATGTTTCTAAAAGCAGATAATGCTTAAAGAGATAATTGTTAGCAGTTTATGTAGACTCGAAACAAATTGTAGATTCAATACCCCTTCTGATCCGCTACATTTATCTGCGTGCATAAGTCTGCATGTGTATATGCATGTGTTTACGTAAATGTATGTATATATTATGCCTGGAATGTAAGTATGTGTGGTGAAAATTTGGAAAACAATGACGATTTTAAGTTCTTACAATAATGTAGATTGTATTACGTCAGATAATTTAGCTTATCTATTTGTGTAATTAATTTGAACGGAAACTGGGGAACAGTTAGGCTCGGATGTCATTAACACGAGGCGGACAGAACGCTCATAATTGACAGATGGAGGTAAACGAGAGAGAGCGAGCGAGTGAGAGATATATATATATATATATATAGAGAGAGAGAGAGAGAGAGAGAGAAAGAGAGAGAGAGAGGCGGAACAAAGGAACGCTGATTTATGTACATTTATACGTTTCAGAGAATTTTATATAGCGCCTTTTGAAAACATGTGGAGGGTATGTTAAGCACGGATTAGATCAAGAAAATTATGAGTAATTTATTTCCAGGTATATATTTGCACTAAGATTTACATTTGCGTTTTTCTGCTAACATCTGTGATTAAACAGGTCCACGTTCGTCATCATAAATGTGGGAGTGCGACGTGCAACTGTGCAGTGGCCATGAGGGAAGGAAACAACGTCATAGGTGTCTACACCTGCAATGGACCCAACTACACTCCAACTCCCGTGACCTATCTCAGAGACAAAAACGTCCCGGGAGCCACCATTACCAGGAGCGTAAATAGATATACTGTGAGTTTTCACTAAAGTACAAAATGCAGCACTTTAGCAAGTGCGAAAAGGCGCTATATTAAGCGTCTGAATACATACGCGCCTGCATACATATATTCAAGCATATATACAATCATATTTACATACATTCATACATATATACATATATAAATGCATACATATATACGCGCAACGTCGCACATACATATTTACTTACAAACAAACAGATATAGAGATCGTAATCGTAATCTCGAGATTTCTAAAGCGCCCCACGAAAGGTAAGTCACGGGAACCAGATTATTCACAGGCGCTCAGTCAAAACAAAATCGCTAGGCAAAAGGGTTTAGTTCCAGGTCAAGATCCAGGAGTCAGGCAGTCAGACAGTCGGACGGTTACGGTGGATGGTGTTTGAAACTGAAGCGAGAAAATAGATAAAGGAAAGAGGAAGAATCAGGATAAGATTTTTGGAAAAGAAGTGTTACCTGCGCAGAGGTGAAGTATTGGTGAGTTCATATGATTGACCAGACAACTGTCGCAATTCTGGCGGGAGTTTATTCCAAAAGGGTGGGGTAGCTATGGCGTTCTCGGTCGGGCTAACTGTCCACGGGGTGGGGTACTCCAGCCCAGTTCTACGCTCAGAGCCACCCGCCTCACTGCCCCTTGTCTTTTCACTGTAAAATGGCCTCTCCATATCGTCTCTACCCGTATCGTACGTTCTCTCTAAGGAAGTTTCAGGATGGGCCGCTTCCTTAAGAGAATCAACACTAGCACTCGGTCTCGGGATCCGACTCTGCCTCTTGCGCGGTCGCCGGATGGGCGACGTCCTGAGGATGGCCTTTACTCAGAACAGGGTTCGTTCCTTTACCGGCAATAGTCGTTCCCTTTTTGTGTGAGGACTTTCTCGTAACCACCATTTTACATCTTGTAACTCGCCCGCTACCGCCAATATTCAGAGACACCAGTCGCTTTCTCGTTTCCGGGAACAGGGAAGTCTCACAACGAGCTTCTGTGTCTTTCTGCCCTAGGCACAAGGATATTGGGCGACACATCTTCCCACTATCTCGCTCCATTTCCGTGTATAGGATTTCCGGAGTAAGTTTCCGCACCAGATCTCTGTTGGCAATTATCGACCAACAGTGCTTCAGGGGATAGGATACCCCTATGGAACACTCAAGAGAAGGTCCCCTCTCTAACCTTCTGTAAAACACACCAACCTTCGTACCAACCTACGCACGAGGGGGCCCTTCCCCGCACTTCAGTCAGTCTTCTGATCAGTGTGTGGCGACAAGCAATACAGAGGAGTCGGTATCTTCCCGTTCGACTCCGGTGTTATCGGGGAACCGACCCGGACTATGAGGTACCGGGTATTTTCTTGGTCTGCGTTAGTTTCTGGTCCCTTGCTTAATGGGACTTTCCTTGGTCTGCGTTACATGATCCGGTCTCACGTATCCGGGCTTTACTTGGTCTGCGTTATGATCCGCGGCGTCTTCCCCGTACCTCTTCCTGCCGTCTGCCGGGAAAACCGCGTCCGCATCTTTCCCCGAGTTTCGCACAACCTGTTATCTTCCAACTATCGTGACTTACTCGACCGTCTCGCGACGTTCCAACAAGGCGGGCCCAAACCCTGCGGGACCAACGCGGAGCCAGTCAGAAATCAGACAGATTGGTTTGCTTCGGTTGCGACTTCCTCAGGAGCGTACGGACAAGTATTACGGCACCAGTGTTATCTCTTACGGCAAATGCTACCCTTTGAATTCACACAGACCTGTCGCCGCATCTTTCCCCGAACTTCGCCCAGCCTCTCTCTTCCAACTATCGTGACCTACTCGACCGTCTCGCGACTTTCCAACAAGGTGGGCCCAAACCCTGCTAGGCCAACGCGGAGCCAGTCAGAAATCAGACAGATTGGTTCGTAACGGCTGCGACGTTCTCGGGAGCGCACTGATCAGACTTTTCTCTTACGCGGCCAAAGAAAGGGGTAGTTTCCGCAACTTTCCCACTTGTTTTACACGAGCCTGTTTTATTTGACACTCGCCGACTACTTGGGTAGGCTTCCCGATGCCAACCCTTTACTTGCCACAGACCTGTACTTATTTCTGACGAACGGGGTCTTTCCCCGGGTTCTGTCCAACCTCAACGTTCACCGTCGTGGCTAAGGCCGCCTCGCGATCTACGGTAGAGTGGGCCCTTGCTCAAACCGGATCGACGCCGTCAGCCCGAAACCAGACAGTGTTTGTCTCGGTCGTCCCGCCGGGAGCGCACAGATTAGTCTTTTTCCGGACTTTTCCCGTCCGTATTTTTGATCGTAACCGGGACCGGATCGAACACGGGCTTCTCCGGACGTCACCCTCGTCCGTGTATTTGTATACGCTATGATTTCACTGAGAAACACTCGGACTCGTTCCCGTGAAGGCTCGCTACCATCCTTCACTCTGTTTTCAGGAGGCCCGCATCGCTCCTCCTGTACTGTCGTATATGTGAAGGCACGCTACCATCCTTCACAACATAGGCATCGCAGCATGCGACACCTCTTATTCAAGCCCCATTTTTCTGTTTACGGCGGTTTGCTTATATACTAGCACGATCAATAAAACGTAAATAAAGGTGTCTAACTGTTACCGATTACTTGCCTTTAAACAAACGTTTTAGAGCCTATAAATTTCAACAGTTTTGCTCGTTACTTTACTAAAATTACACTAAGAATTTTCCACGACCTAATTATTAAGCTATTATTAGATTAAGCTTAAATTTAATAAAATTTAATTTCTTAAAAATCCCGTGCAGTTACCGTGCACACAATCGCAGCACTCAGCGGCTACCTAAAGCGCGTCATAGATACTCCTGCCTCTTTCCCGGCAGACTTGCCTTGTGGCCGATCCGCCACATAGCTATGGCTATGGAGTGATTTCCAAATTTTAGCGAGAGCATTCTGGATAGCCCGAAGACGGCTTATCTGAGTTATGTCAATATTTATGAAAAGTGAATTGCAGTAGCCAAGTTTTGCACGGACTATGGATGTGGCAATGGTAGATGCGGTCTTGAAGTCAAGCATAGGGCGGATTCTGCGAAGGTCGCGGATATGCATAAAGCAAGAGCGGGAAAGATGGGTCATATGATCAGAAAAAGGAAGGTACTGTTCGAAAATAACACCTAAATTGCGGACAAAAGAGTTAGTATTAAAAGTGTGGGTTGAGGCAGAGTCTAGGCTGAGGGAGATAGAGGGGTCAGGAATTTTTTTGAGCTGGTCACGTAGGCCTATAAGTATGAATTCTGTTGTAGATGGGTTTAGGCATAAGAGATTAGATGCCATCCAAGAGGAGATTTGTTTAACCACACAAAGAAGATGATCAATAGACTCACTGAAACAATTTGGAGAGAAAGAGATGAATAGTTTTGTCTGTCATCAGCATACAGGTGATGGTCAACGGAGGATGCTTTAATGAGTGAACTGAGTGGGGTAGTGTAGAGGATAAACAGAAGAGGTCCAAGAACGGAACTCCGCAAGTGAGAGGGCATGACTGAGAAGAGACTTCCGAAGTTTAAACAGAGAAAATGCGGGAGGAGAGATAAGACTGTATCCAGAGGAAAGCAGTGTCAGCAAAACCAAACCAGGTTGAAAGTCGGTGGAGTAAGATATTGTGGTCTATGATGTCGAAGGCTGCAGAGATATCAAGAAGATAGAGGCAGGAAACCTGTTGATGAGAAATGGCAGAAACAAGTGTCATGCTCATTGCGTATATGCTGAGCATCTGTGTGAAAATTATATCGCTTGAAACACTTCACTTCAGGTGCCATAACATAGTGTGCATGTAAGAGACATACCTAAGGTCAAATTAATGTAAGATTTAAACTTTCCATTTTTCTAAACCTTTTGAAACTTTTCGAAATTTCCGAATATACATGTTCAATAGTTGTTTATTTTTTGATTAAAAACATGCAGTTTTCACCAAATACATTCAGCACTTCCAGCCCTATCCAAGGTAATATGAAACCAATTTTCCAAAATTTTCAACTTAGTGAAGGTTTTTTAGATACAGTCACATATTGTTCATATTTGGCTAACAATTAGCACTGTTTGTGGTTCTTCAACTGATGCAATGTGGACTAATCAGTTTGCCCTTTAGGCAACCGTGATAGCCTAAGCTTATGGCTATGAAAGTAAAATGCCTATAATAATAATAATAATAATAATAATAATAATAATAATAATAATAATAATAATAATAATAATAATAATAATGATAACGATAATAATGATAATGACGACGACGACGACGATGATGATAATAATAAATATAATAATAATAATAATAACAATAATAAAAATAAAAAGTATTTAGTTTTATTGTTTAGATTCGCGTATGTTAGCTGCTGTGGATATACCGCATATTTGTGCGTATTGCTTTTCAAGCTGACGATGCCGTCTGGAGCTTACATCATAGCAGACTATATCAGCTATGTTGATGCTTGGTTGTTAAATATCTACCTCCACCTGAATTCCGAAGACTATGGACACACATCAGGTCTCTGTGGTGTCTGGAATGGTCGGTCTAATGACGATACCGTGATCAAGGGAACTACGAGAAACGACGGGAGATTGCAACCCACTGAGTTCAGTAACAGCTACAGGTAACTTTTTAGGTATTTTATTTAGTATTATTCTTGTTATTATGCGTATTCCTGCATTTATTACGCGCAACCATCTAATGACTGATCATCAATCGATGGCGCTGAGCAGTTGTGAGTAAAGGGCTTGCTAAAGGTCCAAACTTAGTAACTGTCTCAAGGGAGACTCGAACTTGTACTATCCTCATTACAAGCCCAGTCCTCGAAGAAATAGGCTGAGATGCCCACATTATTTATTGGAGTCATTCTCATTACATTTTTTCAGTACCAATACAAACAGTACATTGAACTAATATTCTCCAAAGACGTAGAAAATGAAAACAACGGCCCACGCTATGAAAAACGGCAAGAAAGACGCTAACAATGAAAATGCTAAAGACAATGAAAATACTAAACAAGTGAAAATAATGAATCAGTGAGAGTACTATGAAAACCGAGCACACTGAGGACCTATGAGACCAAAAGAGCAATTTTTCATTAGCTCATTAGCTAATCTACACATCATAGAGCAAAATTGTAAAAGTAAAGCCAAAAATGCACAGTGATGCTGTTAACTTTCAGTGCTTAACTACAGATATAGATCTGCTAAAACGGAGTTCAGAGTGTGCAGTATTTGCATATTGCAGTACAAGACAATTGAGATTTGATAGTGCCTCTCACATAGCTAAGAAGTGCATATTGAAGCCGTATACTGTAAAATTATTGCGTCCATTTAAGAAGCAATATACTTCGTAATTGGATGGTTGAATGTTAATTTCGTAATCGTAATCTGGAGATAACTACAGCGCCTAAGGAAAGATAAGCTAAGGAACCAGCTTACTGACAGGCGCTCCGTTAAAACAAAATCGATAGGTAGGTAAGATCAGCTTATCCTCATTTAGCGACGAGTAAGGTAATGGGAAAAGGAGGAATGAGGATAGGACATGTGAGGAAGAGTGTTTTAATTTTGTAGGAAAGATTTATGTAGAGTTTTGAATGGAAGATCTGCGCATCCTATTGGGGGCATAGGTTTAGGATTAATACTATAGGTTTAAGATTCTCATCTGTTTCTTCTAGGTTGAAAGCGGAGGAGAGTTACATAAACGGTCACCTTATGCCGATTAACTGCCTTAATATAACAAGCCTCGAGCCAAACATTTGCACATGCGAGAATGAGACGGCGGTGACCTGTGCTGCCCCAGACGGAACAACGGTGGCCTCTGACACACATTTCACGGAACACTGTAATATGCAAAACAGAACAGTCCCTCTAGCACGGAAACAAAGAGAAGTGGATTCTTCGAAGGGGACCACTGGAGAGGAAAACAGGCAGAATGATATGACGATAACTGAGTCTGATATTCCGCTGCCACAGTTGGACGAGAATCACGGTGTCAACGTGACGCTTGTCTGGCCAACTGTGAAAGGAATCACCGAAGCGCAGGCCCAACAAAGCTGTAAGGCTAAGATGGAAAGCTCGCCAGTCTACCAGATGTGCAAAGATCGGATCGGCCAAAGCAAAGAGACAATAATCACTAACTGCGTACTAGATGTGCAGGTAAATATATATATATATATTTATATATATATATAACTCTTGACAGAATCACTTCGATGAAATTTGTTTAAATGGATGGATGGATGGATGGATGTATGGAGTAACAATATATCCTTTATAAACGTATGTTTAATAACAGATTTATATTTCCATTCTTAAAGTTCAAGTTTTTAAACAATTTTTAAATTTTCGAAACGTGTTTCATTATTTTAATCTTGAAAAAACGATTTTATGTCAGGTTATTGTTTAAATTTGTGTTTGAATCAAATTTGCATTCCATGTTCATGATTCCTTCTTTCTATGGGTGACAATGATTATTATAAGTAAGACGCCATTAATTAGGGCAGGCCAGTTTGGCTTTCTTGCACTACTCGTCGGCAAACAACGTTTCCTATCACATTTCTAACATGGCTGTATTTGTGATTCTTCCTTTTTTCTACATCTACGACGATAAGAAACCAAGCCAGTCAGCCAGAGTTATCCGTCAGTCATTCAGCCAGCAGTCAATAGTCAGTCAAAGCCCTGTTTTATATGCGGCAGTTGAAATGCTGTTTGGCTTTGTAGTTGATGGACGACTTGAGATCGGCCCCCGAATCTGTAGCCTCTCAATTCCAGACGATTTGCGTCCATCAGTTGGAAATCTCGGTGGTAAGCAACGGATCTTCCGTTCCATCGCAGGAGGAAGTTTTCCTGGCCAATGCTATGTCCATGATCTGTCCCAATCAGTGTAGTGGAAATGGAAACTGTCGCAATGGAACATGCGTTTGCAATAACGGTGAGATATCATTTGTTGGTCTTTCTGTCTATCTGTTTGTCTTTCTCACTGAGTGTCTTTCTATCTAGTTGACTGTGTCAGTGCCGGTCTTAAAGCAGGTTCTAACTGTTTAGACGAAGAGGGCCACGAATTTAGAGGTCAATCGAATTATTGGCTGCGAAATTTCCAAATTTATAAAGGGGCTCACAGTTCACCAGTCCATGACCCACTGACCAATTGGGCTTATAAAACCCCCACCGATGACTAGAAATTAATACTCACGGTGCAGATAAGTTATCCTGATGCATTAGAGTTTAATGGGTTGGAAATGAAACTCGTTCACTAGCTTATTAGTTTGGTCAAATGGAATGAGTGATGCAACCTAAAAGGGAAGAGAGGGAGTTGAGGGGTGGAAGGATGGAAAGAAGTGATGCTGCTGCCAAATTAGGGTGGAATAGAGCCGCGAGGGGCAAAAATCGGCCGTGGTTTGTGTGTTTCTGTGTATATGTGTGTCTCTATCTGTGTAGTCTTGTGTTTCAATCATTTTGTCTATGTGCCCATTTTTATCTTCACTGATCTGTTTACTTTTTTGTATATATGTGGGTTTTTCTTCTGCAAGTATGCTAGAACAAGCAGTGATGTCTAATATTCAACCTTTGCCCTTTTCGCTCCTCTATTTCATTTCTTCTTTCTCTTTTTTACTTTTTACTTCATTGTCATTTTCATTTTAGTTCTCTCCCTTCTCCAACCTTTCTTTCACATTCTTTTCTGTTTTGAAAAAATTGGTCAATTTCGTTTTTATGCCATTAGGAACATACAAAATACCTTCAAAGCACCTAAAACAACGCACCATAACCAAATCCCTCCAAAGAATAGAAGTTATCAAGGAGATAAAAGACAAAAAACTTCCCATTTATTTACAATCAGTTGCGTTTCCTTTAAAGGGTATGCCGGAGAGGATTGTTCAGTGAATATTCGCAATCCACCTCAGCTGTCGGCCTTCCGGAAAAACACTACTTGCGACTTTCGGTCATCCTTCTGCCTCGAAACCTCGATCTTAGCCTCAAATTTCTTCCATTCCGAGAGACTCCGCTGCAAAGTCTCTGCCGTAAGTTCATTCTAGAAAACGATAACTCCATATCATATTTAGTTTATTTATTCATTCATTTAAAGCACTTATATAATGCTCGCAATGTCAGTACACCTGAATCTGAGGCGCGGATGGTTGTTCGATAAGGCCAAGATGGAATCATGCAAAAGCCAGGGTGAAGTAGTTAGTATTAAGAATTGATTTAAAAGATGATAACCAGAGAGCGCGAGAGAGAGCAACTTAGAGTTGAGTATCATCAGTACATTGCTGGACCATTGTAACATGCATCCGTGCAATTTGACAAATGGGCGAAATAAAGATAGAAATAGGAGAGGCCCAAGTACAGAACCCTAAGGTACACCTGAACGGCAGACAATAGGATCAGAGCACAATGAGTTTATTGCCACTCGATGAAAACGATCATCGAGATAAGAAAATATCCAGTGAAGAGAAGAACCAGTTATTCCAAAAGATGTGTATAGTCGAGACAACAAAATTCCATGATCCACAATACATTATGCAGCACTCAAATCAAGAGATATAAGAACAGACGCTTTGCCAGAATCAACTGAATTAAATATATTGTTAAGCGTGCGAGTAAGAGCAGTCTCAGTTGGATGATGTTTATAATAAGCCGACTGAAACGGACTTAACCGGAGAAGATGATTTTACTTGCCCCTGAAGGCCTACGAGAAATAGCGTTCAAGCAGTTTAGAGATATTATCCAGATTGGAAATAGGTCGACAAGGTTTTTTTTAGCAGAGGTGTCGCAAGAGCAGTTTTAATAGCCCGTGGAAATGACGAAACGATTTTAAGATTTCGATGTGGCTTTGCGATGCCATCTGGGAATGCTTTATTTTCAGAGGCAATTTAGTTCCTGCTCAGGTTTGGATGAGCGCAGATCACATTCTTTCGACGACCCGAGGTGAACTGCTTTGCCAGATATAGACTGGGAACGCTTCTGAGTAGGAATCCTGAAGGGGCGCTCTATAAATGCTCTCAATAACTGAGTAACTTAGAAGCCTATGTGAGACTGCCATCAAAGGATGTACTAAGTATTAGTGAAATCTATAACTAATTAAATATGCATAATTATTTTTCAGGTTGACCATTCTCGGCATTTTACTTTTGGTGGGTCTACTGTATCCACTCGTGAAGTGATGTGCATGCTACCGGCCGTGTATCGTTTCGCCAAAGAGACTGCAGATGAGGCGGATGGATTAGCGCCGAAAATTCCAGCGGCTCCTTTCTACAGGTGGGAAATCGAACTCACCAATGATGGAAATCTCTTTAGCAACAGCCTCCGGTTGACCGTCTACGATTCAAAATGCCAGGAGTGTGGTAATGACGGCACCTGTACCCTGAAGGTAACTGTTTATTTATTTATTTTTCTGAAGCTGAGGCAGTAATGTTTGCTAACTAGTAGTTGAGCCGAAGTTTTTTGCTAAGACCAGAGTAAGATAAATTATTTGCCCGCATCTGACATTATAACTGTCATCCGTAGTTAAAGCCTGTAGCTCTGATGAAGGCCAATCGTCCCTTCGATTGGCATCTCAGGAAAATATGTTGTTTCAGGAACAAAATTTGTCTTTGGCCACCGGTCAGGAGCACATCTACTGCTGTTGTTGATGCTACTGCTATTGCTACTACTGCTCTTGTTGCTACTAACAATGCAACTACAACTATTACCACTACTACTAGCAGCAGCAGCAATAGTTCGAGTAGTTCATCATGTGTTGACCGGCTTGTTCCTTTTCAGCCTCATACGTGTCTGATCGAAGGGCGATGTTTTCAATCGAATGAAGTTTCTAGAATCAATCCATGCAACAAATGTATTCCATCGAAAAGCCGCAACAATTGGACACATGGTAGGTTACGTAAATTGTAATTTTATTATCAGAAATCATTAGTTATTATAGTTAAGTTTTCATTAACTACCAAAAAAATAATAATGATGATGATGATGATAATAATAATAATAATATTAATAATTCTGTGGTGAACAACATAAAATATTTCAGAATTATAACCATACAGTATATTAAATTATGATTTATCAAATCAAATCAATAATAATAATGATGATGATGATGATGATGATGATAATAATAATAATAATAATAATAATAATAATAATAATAATAATATAAATAACAATTAATTATATAATAATAAAAAATTAGTCCGGAGACATTAATATTATTACTAAAAACTAATAATAAGAAGGATAAGGAAATCGATATAGAAGATGTAAACGAAGAAGAGATACGGAAAGTACAAAGCAGTCCAAAAAATGGAAAGGCTGCAGGAAATGAAGGAACAGTAGCCGAAATGATTAAATATACGAGTGAGACGACGGTCTGACAGCTGACTTAGTTGTGCAACAAGAAATGGACATCGAGCAGAGTCACAATGGAATGGAGAGACGGCATCATCATTGCGATTCCTAGAAGGAAGGGAGATTTGAGATAATGGTCAAACTGGAGAGGCATCACTCTGTTGTAGGTTGCTGGCAAGATCATGGCCATAGTGATGCTAAATCCCATGAGGATCGGTATAGACTAAAGCCTGAGACAGGAACACGCGGGATTTAGACCATGGTGATCTTGTAGTGAACAAATGTTTACAGTTAGAGAGAAAATAGAGAAGACTCTCCTGTGGGAGGATCCTGTACTGATTAACTTCATTGATTTAAAAAGGCCTTCGTAACTGTTCATAAGGAGTCCCTGTGGAAGACAATGAGAAGCTATGGAATGCTAACAAAATAATTGACATTACCACTGAGAGACAGTGAATTTCGAGGAGTTTCCTGAAGGAAGACAAAAAAGTCCGAGCTTTGAGGAAGCATGGTAGTCGCCGGTTCCATTTCTTAGCGGAGAGCTGATGACAGTTCAGGTTCGTGGCTCCGCCCAGCGACCCGTACAGGTAGAACGCAAACTGCGCGGAAGCATATGGGAAGAGACCCAGTGATTGAAGGTGGTTAGGAGTGCTTGTGTTAGGGATTTTATTCGTTGGACAGGCCGGTTTAAATCTTTCCTGACGATAATTTATATGCTATGCTGTTATACGTTTTTGTTATTTTGTTATATGTTGAATAGATGGAAAGGGACAAGTCTGTTCTGCGACTGCGCTAAGCTACAGCATCAGCATCTTAGCTGCCATCTTGATCGGCATCTTTTTTGGAATCGACGCCTAGCTTCAGAAAAAGAAGACAGCAACAGTGAATACAATCTTCTCTGATCAACAGAACGCTCTCCAGCTGATTTATCATCTGATAATAATATAAATGCTTATATGCATACATGTATACAGACACTTATCTGTGCATTCATATGCATGTACGTATATACACACACATATACACATGTGTAATAATTATATAAATGCTTATTTGCATACATGTATACAGACACTTATCTGTGCATTCATATGCATGTACGTATATACACACACATATATACATGTGTAATAATTATATAAATGCTTATATGCATACTTGCATTCATCTACGTGTTTATGTGCATGAGTGCAAAATACATACATGGGTGTATTTTTACATGCATGCCTACATGAGACGTAAATACACAAAAATGCATACATACCAATGCAAGTACATATATAAATACATAAAAGTGTGCACACAACAGCTACATATGTAAACATATATAAACATTCATGAATACATACAAACATACATATATATATACATATACTGTGTTCTGATTCGATCCGATCCGATCCGATCCAACAGAATCCATCCGCAACCTCAGTGCAAATCCATTCAAATTGATTTCACCTCATACTATCCGACTTAATCTACAGACGCACAATTGCGTTTACTTTTTCTTAGGTTAGACCTAAATTATAACAGCTTTGTAATAATATAAATGCTTATATGCATACATGTATACAGACACTTATCTGTGCATTCATATGCATGTATGCATAAATACACATATATACATGTGTACTAATTATATAAATGCTTAAATGCATACTTGCATTCATCTACGTGTTTATATGTATGAGTGCAAAATACATAAACCTTATATAAGAACAGTCATGGATAATAAAAGCTCTACTTTAAACATATGCATACATACCTATTCCAGATTTGGATAATTTAAAGCCAATGTTTCGTAAATGGACTATATGTCTTTCATTTAACGGCTTCTCTTAACCCAATACAGACGAGTAGGTAGTGATTGGTAGTGTAGGTATCACGACGAGCAGGTAGTAATTGGTAGTGGGCATGTACTATTATCTAGACCACTCTCAGCCTATCGCAGACGTTATATTTTTGAAACCTTACATCAATTAGGCCAAGATATTGTAATTAAGTACAGAAATAAGTGGAAGATATTTTTAGAATTCGGTTATAAACATAAAAATCGACCAATCAAATCGGACATTTAAATCACGAATTTAAATAACCCAAAATGGCGGCGTGTTGTTGTTGTGGCCTTACTGACGACGAAATTCGGCAAATTCTTGATGAATTTGCATCAGATGATGACAGTTTTGACTCATCTGACAATAAAATCCTGTCTTTTGCTACCAGTGAAGAAGATAAAGTGGTTTTGGCTAAAGAACATTCTGACATCGACACCGAATTAGACGGCTACGTATACATGCTAGCGGACCGTCAAACTGGGTCAGGCGGATGACTTGGGCGTGATAGACAGGACTGAACAAGTAGCTAATTTTCCCATTTGACCCCTAACTGTGCCATTTACAAGCGTCTGTGGCAGACCAGCCCCTGATGCACCATTTTTGAAATTTTTCTAACTGCTTTTGGATAAGCTTTTTTGATGTGCTAGTTGAACAGACCAGGCCTGCATGGTGAGTAGAGTAGGTCAAATGCACAGAAGGCAGGTAAACCCCACAGAATAAAATGGAAACCTACTTCTCCTCTAGCATCTTATTTTAGAGAACAAGATCAAGAATCCCAAAGGCTGCCCCAAGAAGGCTCAATATGAATGTGAAGCATGTAAAGTTGCTTTGTGCAAAGTTTTATGCTTCCACATTTGCAACGAGCAAAATCAGATAGTGTTTCTGTGGAGTGTAAGGAAGGTAAGCAATATAGCACATCGATACAAATTTTAAAATTTCCATTCTAAATTGTCCTCTTAGAACTGTTCAGTGCAGTCTATTGAGAAAGAGGAGTCGATTCAGGAGCTTTATCCATCTTCAAGGTGACTATCCAATGCACTCAGGCATTCATAAAAATGGCCCTTTTGAGAGCTACCAAATATTTGAAAAGGAAACAAACTTCAGTGTGTTTGCCTCTCTGTGTGCCTGGCTTGTTGTAATGTTACTGTTGTCCTGTTGGTGTGCATGCTGCAGTGTTTTTGATGTCGTGGTTGTATTACTATGTATGTGTTTGGGAGGTGATAGGGTGAGTAGGCAACATGAGTGCCCCAAAATTTTTCTATCAAAACCTGGACAGAAGGATTGAAAGAGTAGATAAAAAGCTAAAGAATGATGTTAACCTCAAGTCTGTATGCCAAAAATTACCAAGATCTGATAAGTTAAAAATTTCTTACTTTTTAGGCATTTCTTGTTACTCCTCTGGTACGACTACTGTCTGCATACTAAAAATATTATATCTCCTTCATTTATGAAAATATTTTCAAACTTTTTGAAGGTTTTGTCTGATATTAATTGCTGCACAGTTCAGGTGCTGACATTACATGAGTTGTCACTGAAAATGTTTTCTATAGGGGCTTGAACATGAAAAAAGTTTTCAAATGGGGTGGGTACAGTTTGGGGCAACTATGAGTACCTCCAAAGATTTTTCTCAAAAACTGGAAACATGGTTTGAAAGAGGAAATAAAATGCTAAAGAATGATATTAACCTCAAGTCTGTGTGTCAAAGAATGACCAAGATCTGATAAGTTAGACATTTCTTACTTTTCAGGTGTTTTCTTATATTTCCTTCAAATTGTACGACTTCATCTTACATACTAAAAATACTGTATCTCCTTCATTTATGAAAATATTTTCAAAATTCTTGTGAGGTTTTGTCTGGTATTGATTTCTGCACGATTTTTGTGCTGACACTACATATGTTGTCACTGAAATTTTTTTTCCATAGGAGCCTGAACATGAAAAAAGTTTTAAACATGGGGTGGGGTACGGTTTGGGGCAACTTTGGGTACCCCAAAATTTTTTGTATCAAAAACTAGACGAATGGATGGGAAGAGGAGATAAAATGCTAAAGATTGATGGTAATCTCATGTCTGTAGGTCAAGAACTGACTGAGATACAACAAGTTGAAAACTATTTAATTAATAGGCGTTTTCCGGTAAAAATCGCTCGTCGTCAGGGCCTAGGCGGAAAAATTTCTCTCGTCAGTTAAGGGTTAATGAAATATTGCTTGTCGAAACTTGATAATTTCTGTACTTATGAAGACATTATAATCATCATCTGTGTCGTGCCCCTGCCTGAATTGTTGCCGTTCAACAACACGTTGCCAGCCAAACCGTTTCTATTCTGGGCTATCTTCCAGGTCATGTGGAAAATTCCACGCGTGTTCATGTGTGACAAAGATCGTCCGGTTGGTCTCTTCCAACATCTTAAGGGGGCAAAGATCATAGCTCGCAGATCTCTGGTTTGGTCCTGTTTCCTGTCGCAACGCGCGATGTGTCCAAACAGTCGGAACCTCTTTTATTTGATAATTTCCGACAATGAGATATGATGTGAGACTTATAAGGATAGACCTCCATGTTTGCGATATGGATGCGCAGAAGGCATTGCTTGTACAACGCATCGTGTTTCGCCTCCAGGTCATTGGCTCACGCTCAGATCACGGTTCCATACAGGACGACAGAAAATCATGAAAAGGCGGACTTTAATATTTAGCAGCACGCTGGTACTCCAGCTCTCTCTTAGACATTATACCATAGACTAATTTTTATATGTACAACGCGAGGCTTTATTGTGTAATAGAATTAAACTTTAATTAAACAATATGTAATGGAGTTCTGTTAACAAATATTTAAATAATACCTTGACTTGTTTAGATCAGTTACATGTACATATATGTAGCGCTTTTAAGATGTACATAAAAGGAGTCATATTCACTGGCTTTGTATATATTATATGCACAAATTTACATAAGAGATTGTGGGGCATTTTCTGAGCTTTACCACAAATTTACGTACGACCAAACTCAGATGAACACATGGGCAAAAGAAACTCTTCGCATTTCTACGATTTCTGGAAAGAGCTTAGGAGAGTTCGGCCTATTTTGCAGGCTTTTTATAGAGGGTTTTGATACATAAATGGACACAAAAGTGCTCTAGCACTTCTCAGAGTACTGTGATCATAGCAATTCATATAATTATGTTTTTGATTTCTCATCTGATAATAATATAAATGCTTACATGCATACATGCATACAGACAATCGTCTGTGCATCCATATGCATGTATGCAGAAATACACATACATATACATGCATACATACTTGCATATATTCTTGCATGCATGCTACATAAGAACGTAAATACGCAAAAAAGCACACATAATAACATAAATACCTACATACACAAATATAAACATATATACATACAAACGTATCTGCATACACATACATATAAGTATGCATGGCTTCATACAGGCAAATATATATACATACATACATGCATACATATTATGTGTTCTGAGAAATCCGATCCGATCCAACAGCATCCATCCGAAACTTCAGTGCAAATCCATTCCAAGTAATTTCAGCTTACACTAACCAACCTAATCTACCAACGCCCAATTGCGTTTATTTTTTTTCTTATTTTAGACCTAAACTATTATAGCTTCTGTAACATAGCAAGAGGGCCTACATAAGAACACTAATGGATAAAAAAGCTCTACTTTAAGCAAATGCATGCATATCTGTGGTAGTGTTCATGTTCTCTCGATTACGACGCTGAGTTTCTCGTCCGGATCGCAGTGTGCGATTTTCAATCTTTTAGTTGTGATTGTCTTTTCTCACACGAATACATTATAGTCTGTTGCAACGCGAGCGAGATTCGGAGCAAGGATTTAGTCTGCGACGAACTTTAGACTACTCTACCCATAACGATTACTGTAGCGCCAGAAGACGCTAGTCTATCTTCTCTACATTCTGCTACGACCTTTCTGCATGACGTCTGAACTCCGACTGCTTCTCGATGTACTGCTCTCTTCTCTGCGGATTGACTGACTGCTTGCTGTCCGACCCCCTGTGTGCAGTCTGCGAGCTCTTTTCTACCTGAATCTTCTGGACTCTGGGCGCATTCCTTCTGAGCCGGTCAGCACCCTAGACCCTAGTCTGTCTGCTCGCTGACATCAGCCTTCGTGTGCCTTTTGGTTCTGATTCTCCGAAGTCAATTGTGGTTCTGATTCTCCGGTCAATTGTATAGCTGTGGACATCCATCTGGCTATCACGTGGACCTCTCGTGCTTAGCTGCAAAGCCCCCTGATGTACCTGGAGATTGCTTGCTACCTGTGGATTGCTCAGCTTACCCCAGCGGAATCCTTTTTACTAAGCTACACGTCTCCTGCATTCCATGGCTCACCTGTACTGCTACCAACAATAGCCCTTCCACACAGTGTAACTTGCGACCCGTCCGTTTCTAAGAATCTGACTGCTGTAGCTTAGGGTTACTGGCTAGCTGTGTTGCTGCTCTGAACTAAGGTCCTAATAAATCATTCGCCTCACTGCCTACGCACTGACCTCCTTATCTTTAACAACTACTAAAATGATTAAGACTAGTAATCTACTACGACAACTATTAACTTTCATACTTACTTAGTACGTACTTAAATTAACTGGGTTATATCCCCTTCTGATCTGAAAAATGCGAACGTCCCGTTCGACTTCGATAGCGCTCTAGGGTTATGCATTAAAGCTAATGGGATATAATGATATGCAGATGAGAATATGCGATAATAGTTACGGATGAAATGAGAATGAAAGGCATCTAGATTGTCCTAAACTTTCGCTGAAGTGGCCGGCTTGCTCTAGGGAATGAAAGGGCCTAAATGCTCAATTAGTCTCATTAAGTTATGTGAGTCCTAAGTCCTAATAACAGTTATACATATTAAACACAAATAAGGTATGATGGAAAGATCAGATGGAATCAGTTCTGAGGACGACATTGTTCTTTATCAGAGTTCTGAATGTGTCCTTGACAAGTTTCTGATCAGTTTTGACCCATGGCTGAGATGATAACGCTGTGCTTGTGTAACGTGACAGCGTCGAAGGCGAAAACAGTTGAATGCCTTGTGTTCTCAGCTCGTTCGGTCATTCCATCATAACGTTACATGAAATATATCGGAAAAATACACAAATATAGTTTTAATCTAAGGTGAAAGTTAAATAGAAATCGAAAAGCAAAAATTATAATAGAATGTTATAGCTGAAAAGCTGAATGGTCTTTGCACTTGGATCTCGATCTTAAGTGATTATTCGAAGTTCGTATTGGGTTCAAATCTGTAATTGACTGATTGGATGATTTGCAGCAAAATACCTAAGCTGCTTACGTTATTGACTTTTGCTGACATGCGACTGCAATTGATCTTTCTTACTCGTTTACTTAACTTTGCTTGTGCAACTGAGGCCTATAATAATCTGATCTTAGCGTAATCTTGCTGATGCATACTATGTGCATTTTAGATCTGGCACGATCTTTTACTCTTATCACGAACTATCCGACTTACTTACGTTTGCTGCTCTGCTATGCTACATGAGTGACTCGTAAAAAATTTAAAATAATAATTCACATAAACTCGTAAGAAAACGCTCAGCGTGCGTGTAGGCACGGGCTTAACTTGACTCTGCGTGCGACTGCGCACGAATTCAACTTCATTCATCGTATCTCGGCAATGAGGGAATTTACACGTCCTGCGATTGCGCTATATATAAATCTGACGTCACTCATATTACTTTACACTGGTACAGACTTCGTATTCAATCAGACGTATGACATTTGCAAATATATCGTGATCAGAATCAACATTGCACATGAACTTTCAGCGTGCAGATCTATAAGGTCTGCTTAAAATTGTAATGCGTTGTTATTAACTCACAAGTAGGCCTATCGCTTATGATGCGGTTAAATCGAGTTGCAATTAAGATTAAGCAGTTCTTAAATGATGCGTTATGATTATCATTTTCCAATCTAATGAATACTGAACTGTTTTTTCATTAGAAGTCAGCGTTAAATGATCTTCTGGGAAGAGAAATGAGATTTCTGTGTGTAAACTGATGCACCCAATAATTGCAAAATGCGGACTGCTTTTTTTACAGTGTAGAAAATCCTCATTTAAAGGCGAAAGCGTAATATGATATTCTTAGTCTTCACATAATAAGTACAAGAGATTAAAATATAAGTTACGGCAATTGTAGGCCTAATGTTACAAACTCATATTAAGAAGCACTTCGTTAAAAAATTACTGCTATTATGTACATTACAAGACTGAGACGACAGGACTACGCGACTGTGAGTATTTGCGTTGTTGTTAAACTTGCTTGGATGGTAGTTACGTTACAGAATTGTTGTTCGAAACTTGCTTAGTTACGATTCGAAAGTTGCGAAATTAACATGTAGTTGATGAAAAGCGAATATGACAAAAATGATATAGCGCTACGTAGCTACGTGATAGTGAATGATTTCATGAATGAATATGATTATTATATGGCTTCATAGGTTACCCTTATATTGCCATTGAATGTTGTATGGTCTCAGCGATGACTCGTTGGAACAGGCGACTTGACTGCAAGACGATCATGGCCTTTGATGTCCTGCAAGGCAGTGTCTGTTCCTTGGATTGAAGAATTGGATGAGTTTGGTGAGGCAAGAGTCGGGATTGCGCGTCCGGACATCTTGCATCGGCTATCTGGCTGGTACGGATGAATGATGATTGAATGTCGATCGTTGGGCAGTTGAGCGAAAGGTGGATTTTCGCAGGCGAAAGGAGATCGGAAGACGTGGTGGTTATCATGATGTCGATCTTCCCGGAACGATAGTTGAAAGTAATCGGTTATAGGTGGAAAATGAAAAGTTTCGTCGGACTTTAATGTCGGCTTTGAGGCTCCGTTGACTTCTCGCGTTGACGTAGGGAACGTGTTGCGTATATCGGTGTAGGCGTTTGCTCGCTGCGAGAGGACAAAGGGGAACGAACCAGGTTCTACCACCAACTGTAGTGGGGTTGAGATTCTGTCGGTCATGATGAATATTCTCATCCAGATTGCACTGCAGAGCTAGCGACTTTAGTCTATACGACAAACTTTTAGATTACTCTACCCATAACGATTACTGTAGCGCCAGAAGACGCTAGTCTATCTTCTCTACATTCTGCTACGACCTTTCTGCATGACGTCTGAACTCCGACTGCTTCTCGATGTACTGCTCTCTTCTCTGCGGATTGACTGACTGCTTGCTGTCCGACCCCCTGTGTGCAGTCTGCGAGCTCTTTTCTACCTGAATCTTCTGGACTCTGGGCGCATTCCTTCTGAGCCGGTCAGCACCCTAGACCCTAGTCTGTCTGCTCGCTGACATCAGCCTTCGTGTGCCTTTTGGTTCTGATTCTCCGAAGTCAATTGTGGTTCTGATTCTCCGGTCAATTGTATAGCTGTGGACATCCATCTGGCTATCACGTGGACCTCTCGTGCTTAGCTGCAAAGCCCCCTGATGTACCTGGAGATTGCTTGCTACCTGTGGATTGCTCAGCTTACCCCAGCGGAATCCTTTTTACTAAGCTACACGTCTCCTGCATTCCATGGCTCACCTGTACTGCTACCAACAATAGCCCTTCCACACAGTGTAACTTGCGACCCGTCCGTTTCTAAGAATCTGACTGCTGTAGCTTAGGGTTACTGGCTAGCTGTGTTGCTGCTCTGAACTAAGGTCCTAACAAATCATTCGCCTCACTGCCTACGCACTGACCTCCTTATCTTTAACAACTACTAAAATGATTAAGACTAGTAATCTACTACGACAACTATTAACTTTCATACTTACTTAGTACGTACTTAAATTAACTGGGTTATATATCACTTCAAGATATGGATAAATAATATAATAATAATAATATAAATGAATAAGTCTGTATTATTTGACAGTGGTTCGAGTCGGGAGCCCTCTGATGAGTCTATTTTTGATGTGGCGCTTTATAAATGTCAGATTACAATTACAATTACAACTACAATTACAAAATTAAAGCCAATGTTTTGTAAATGGACCATTTACCTTTTATCTAACGGGTTCTCTTATGGAAGTATTGCATGTGTAAACGTGATATTTACTGTGCTTGTGAAGACATTATCATCATCATCTGTGGCGTGCCCCTCTCTGAATTGTTGTTGTTTCAACAACATATTGCCAGCCGTCTCTATTCTGGGCTTTTTTCTAGGTCGTGTTAAGTCCGAAATTCCGCGGGTGGAGGTCTGTCTCCACTTACCGTTTCCATTTCCTGTCATTTCGTTCTCAACTTAAAACTTGCCTGTTTCAAATTGCTTATCCACCATAGGCTGCCTCTCTGTCGTGCGGACTGACCTTCTGGATATCGACCTGATTGTGGCTTGGTTTTGGTGTGCCATCGGTTGATGCCTTGTGCATTAGACACTGGCGCATTAGAAGTTGCTAATTATTATTATTATTATTTGTGGCGAGGTGGTCTCTTTCAACATCTTGAGGTGGCAGAGATCATAGGCCATACAGGTCTGGCATAGTCCTGTTCCCTGTCGCAACTCGTGATGTGTCCAAACACTCGGAGGCTCCTTATTTTGATAATTTTCGGCAATGAGATGTGACGTGAGCCTCATAAAGATAGATCTCCGCGTTTGCGATACGGATGGCAGAAGGCACTGTTTTTTCAACGCATCGTCTTTCGCCTTCCGATCATTGGCTAGTGCTCAGATCACGGTTTCATACAGGACGGCAGGAAGTCTTGGAAAGGCGGAGTTTAGTATTTAGTAGTACGCTGGTGCTCCAGATCTCTGGAAGACATCATGCCGTCGACAAACTGCCGCTTTTTTGTGTACAGCCGAAGGCTTTCTTCCGCTGCAGAATTAAAATTTAATTAAACATTATGTATATGTGATGGAATTCTATTAACAAGTAATTTCAACATACACTGACACACATTTATTTAGATTAGTCACATATTCATATGTGCAGCTCTTTTGAGAGGTACATAAAGGGCGATAAGTATCGCTATATATATATATATATATATATATATATATATATATATATATATATATATATATATATATATATATATATATATATATATTCATTTACTTACGAGATTGTGAGGAATTTTCATACGTTTTGCAAAATGTACATACGAATCACACACTCGGTTGAACATTGCAGAGGTTGGCCTCCTTCAAAGGCATTATATAAAGAGTTTTGATACATACATGGACGCAAAAATGGTCTAGCATCTCTCAAAGGATAATTGAGATTTGTTTTCAAAAATAAGATAATAATATCTATCGCCCAACTCGTTATCATCATTAAAATGTTTTGTCAAAACCAACTCTTTGGCTCTCTTTAATATAAACCTAAATTACATCAAAGAATCGACAGAACGAACTGAACGGGAAAGTGAATCCGAAAGCTTTGGACCAGAAACCAGGAAGCCATTAGATTCCCACATGCTCGGTTAAGGCGCACAGCAATAGTCACAGTGGCCATTGATCGAGTGCAATATCTTCGAGTGAGGGGTGAAGATTCAACGTAGGTAGATCGGCTGATTTAAATGTCGTACTTTGTGAATATTAAGACAGACTCTTTCCTCATTGCAGCCAGTGCATTGTATGTAATATTTTCGTAATCTGTTGATATACAATAGTCCCTGTTTTGGTTCCGGCAAGAGAGTTTTGAACAATCTGTAGTTTGTTCAAATCTCCCTTAGTGATACCAATAGTAAATGAGTTGGAGTACATATATATAGTCAAGTCGGCTGGAATTCAATGTATCACCTAGTTAGATTAACACATTCTGAGATAAACGAGATCTGATTCTACTAATATCCTGTACGTGAAATTCAGCTGATCTCCACATGAATGAATGTGTGTATCTGAACTTCTATAGAGTGCATTTTAGGAACCCCTCCATAGCGCTGGAAACATGGCTGCCCATAGGATTTAAATAAATTAGTCTTAACAGTCAAAGAGTATGTTGCCTGCTGAATGTTAATAGGAACGTTACGAAGGCTAATGGGGAGACTGTTCCTGCCTACACAAGACAGCGCACAATGTTGTCGAGTGGGCGTGTAGCAGTGAGGGGTACTCCAAGCAAAGTCGTAGGCTTGGTTGACATGGCACTTCCTTAACAAGTCTCTAGACAGTAAACGATCCAGAAATTGCTGAAATTTTATAAAACAGGAAATATCTAAGAGTTCTATGCTTCGTGATTCGAAAAGTAAAATATATACGTAAAAAGGTCCAAGACAAATCCAAAAACTCGTCAAGGATTTATCGAATTTTAAGATATAGACGAACAGGCAGCCATTTGGATTTACACGCCAGCGGCGCCACACGATGAACGTGATCTGAACTTGCTAAGAAATGACATGGTGAAATCAAAGACCACACCCCTCAGTGCGAATTCAGTGCAGTTGATAATTAAGCCACTCAGCTGAACACACGTAACGCAGTCATATTTACGGAGCTGTTGACTTGTATCTAGTCGAAAAAGTTCGGTTTGAGAAGGATTCAGAGGAAGTTTATAACTAGCCATCCAAGAATGATAATCGTCAAAAACAGAAACAAGTTATTGGAGGGCAGAATTAGACGAAGAACTATCAAATTAGAAAAGAGTTGCATATCGTAAGCTACCAAATTATATTCAACACCCAGATTATATAAGCGTTCTGCGTCAAACTTCAATATGCATCAACGAAGCAGAGGCTTTGGAATAGTCTACCGACAATTACGGAGAGGCTCTACGACCAATCAGCCTAATACTGACGAAGGCCTGTTCTGCGCAGACCTGGTGCCTTGAGGGATAAGCTGCGTCTTTACCACTTGCGAAGGAGTGCCAGTCAGTGAGCCTAACCGTGTGCTGTGGACTTCAATCGGGTATCACTTTGTAATTGTAATTGTAATTGTAATCTGACATTTATAAAGCGCCACTTCAAGAATAGACTCATGAGAAGCGCTCCCGACCCGAACCAGTGAGACCACTGGCAAATAACACAGACTTCAGGCGCTTGCGAAACTGCGGAAGAGACAAACTGAGGAATACTACCGGAGCTCTCGGGAAAGGCGATTCCAGCTATTGGGTCCAACATAGGCAAAGCTTCTAGACTGCGCTGTAGCAGTGCGCATACGAGGGACAGTCAGAAGTCCAAGGGAGGCCGACCGGAGAGTGCTACGGCCTGGAATCAAGGAGACCGAAATGCAGAAGTCCCTAAGATATGATGGAGCAGAGCCAACAAGACAATTACGCATAAGCGTTAGGATCTTGAACTGGATACGCTGCTGAATGGGAAGCCAGTGTAGAGTGTCCCGTATAAAGGAAGTTATATGGCCATACCTGGGGACGCCTCCAATAAGACGGGCAGAAGCATTGAGAACAGACTGATGCTTGGAAATATTGGCAAGTGAGAGTCCAGCAAAGATAGCGTTACCAAAGTCCACCCTAGTGCAGATAAGGGCGTGAATTAGAGTAGTAACGGCATGAAAGGAGAGGGAGCGGCGGATGGTACGAAGCTGACGAAGGTGGTAAAAGCATGAGCGGGAGACACTGTTAACATGATCGGTCAAGGAGAGTTCCCGGTCCAGAACAACCCCAAGATCACGGACTTTGGAACAGAATAGAATGTCCGGAAACCTCTGGCGTAAGGATGATGAATCAATCTTTGCCAGCTGAGCACGACCACCAAGCCAGATGAACTGGGTCTTAGCAGAGTTCAGTCGGAGGCGATTAGAGGACATCCAGAGACCAAGGGCAGATGTTGCGTCAAGAATACTCTCAACCAGAGAGGAAGCCGCTTCCGCTGGGCCACGAACGAAGGCCTGAGTGTCGTCTGCATACTGATGGACAGCAACACCCATGGGAAGGGTATTGAAGGTGGCTTAATTATCACTATTGGCTATCAACATGGTGTCAATTGTCAACTATGAATGAGGCTCTGCTTGGTACTTGAAGCCCGCCAGGGGTGACTAAGCTAATTATCTGAGCATTATTTTCTTACAGATAAACTCTCTCCATTAACGAAATTTTACATCACCTAGGCAACCGTTGGCAGTGCTTTGGCGAGGAATGGCAAAGGCGCTATGTAAAATGACTAGACGCATGCTACATGTACATGTATAAATAAATACATACATACAAAGATACATACATGCATACATAATGGCACACGGACACAAACATGATCGGACTTGAGGAGTGTAATGTCGAAAGTATCATTTGTATTGTACGTGTGTAGTAATTGACATACTGTGTCATAGCTTATGCAGGACGTCGCAGGTGATTGCGATGATACACAGCCAATGCTTCAAAATGCATACAGTGTATACTGATACTTGTTTTCTTTCACTACTATTGTTCGTATTCAACTTGACTCAGTGTGATTAGAGCGGCAGCTTTCATACTTCCCACGCGTACTGTAACGTCCATAAATCAGTGTGTGGGCTGTTGCCGTAGAACAATTAAACGCATCAAATGACGTCAGGCCCAGACAAGCTCGAGTGATGGTAAACATATTTCGAGCTAACTGCTAGCCTAGTCTAGATTTAGAAACATCAAATGCTATTTCGAAGAATCTCGGTTGGACTCATTGGATCATATCCTTTGGTTTAAAACCCAAACAGGATTCATAAAAACGTAGTTCGCATAATCAAATCACACGTTTAAGATTTCAGGTCGGGCTCAATGTGGATCTTATCGTAATAGCTGGAATCGCCTTTCCCGAGAGCTCCGGCTAGTATTCCTCAGTTTGTCTCTTCCGCAGTTTCGCAAGCGCCTGAAGTCTGTGTTATTTGCCAGTGGTCTCACTGGTTCGGGTCGGGAGCGCTTCTGATGAGTCTATTCTTGAAGTGGCGCTTTATAAATGTCAGATTACAATTACAATTACAATTACAATCTCTTCAGGATCTTTAGCAATGCAATTTTCTAACTCGATGTGGCTAAGTTCATCTCACAATTAACAATATGATCAACTAATTAATGATGTCTAGCAGGTCGGGTCAACGAGCCGCAGATTTATTGTCCAAAAGTCGACCAAAGGCAAAGCAGTCCAGAATCCCACGTCCCAGGGCTGTTTTATAGTATGAACATTTCTGCATATGAAAACATAGAAGATAGAGAATTTGAAATTTATTCAATTAGTCATCGTCATCGTGTTTATTTTTTTCTTCCTTTCTTCCTTCCTTCCTTTCTTTCTTTCTTTCTTTCTTCTTTTTCATCGAATTCTTTTTCTTCTTCTTCTCCTCTTCTTCTTCATCGCGCACACGGCTTTTCCGCCCATTGATGCACTCCAGTCTTAAGCAGGTAGGTAGTTTCTGTTTAACGACACAGTGTCATAACGAAGATGGTAGCGTTGCCTTCATCTTTATCTAGGCTTAGTTCTGACGCCACCAGGTTACAGCATAGCCGAGTTTGTAGGCTGTAATTAACGTAAGCACATGTTCTTCTCAACTGAAATAAGTTAATATTTTTTAACTTCAAATTTCAATCACAAGCTTGATAGCGATTTCGTTAAAGAGTGATTAGTAACCATGATCTGTTTAGTCCTCTGCCTTTTCATTTCTCGCAATCTGAACGCAACCCACCCTAACAGACTTCTTTCTCTGGTCTTCAGACAACAGAATCTTGGTCTTCCTACGATCTCTCTGGACAATATAACTCTGACTTGACGGAGAGCTCGTGACCTGCACTTAGCTTTTAAGTAGTGCTTTAGAAATGTTGGAGTTTATGATGTCGATTACGATTATCTGGAGGAGGTTAGCAAGGTTTGTGACTGACCGCGTGGCTGTCACGTACGGTGTCTCTCTCCTCGCTGTCTTTTATTCCATCCTTCTGGTTGGCTTTAAGCTTAGTGCATGGCGACAGCAGTGGCGCTAATTTATTATCTTGCAATTTATAAGTTTATCTGCTGTGGTTCTATTTTGCAGTTGACATTGTCTTTTTGCAAATTGTTGTTTACGAAGACTTAAGACTTTTTGTTGGTCATTACTGACAAGGACTGACTGTATGACAGTCACTTAAAAACACCAAAACAGACTGTCTCAAAAACGAAAAGCACAGTCATACGGACGCAGTGGAAGACTCGGGTATCCAGAGGTAGCTTAGCTCCTTTCCTCTTCGTCACCAGAGGAATAACCAAATCCAAAAAGAACTTCATTTGGTGAGGAATCCAGCTGTAGCCGACACAAGCAAAGAATAGTTCGGCAATAATTCCATGTCTCTTGTCAACCAGTCCAAAATTCTCCTTTGTGCGTTCTCGACACTCCAAGCTCACAGTTGGCACTGCTACTGTATCTCCAGTATCATCAGCATCACCAGTTCTCTCAGTTCCACCAGTTCCGGGCTAAATTCACATGCAATAGTCCCCTCAAACTACGTGCACAGTTAATTTAAACAAACAATCTTCAAGAAAAACCTATATAGTTCACAAAATCTCTGCGTGTCAACGAAGATACGAACAAGATGTGCTATCTCGTACAAACATTAAAATTCTACTAGTGTCCGTGACATAAGTTAACACCTAAAGTATACACATTTTATAAACGACAATTTATTCATATACATGCATACTTATAATAAATTGTATAAAACTGAAAGTGCTCATATATATATATATATATATATATATATATATATATATATATATATATATATATATATATATATATATATATATATATATATATATATATATATATATATATATATATATATATATATATATATATATATATATATATATATATATATATATATATATATATATATATATATATATATATATATATATATATATATATATATATATATATATATATATATATATATATATATATATATATATATATATATATCATTGCCAACTACACCGCTACTTATATAAGAACTACGTGTCTGAACAAAGAAATACAGAAATCCAAACATTCGAAACCGTTACTTAAACGAAGGCATAACTTTTCAGTGAGACACACCAGCGTAGTTACATGTACATGCTCTTTAAAAAAGCTTAACATTAGCACCCAATACACGTATCTATTGTTAACAAACCAGCGTATATTTCTAGGTATATACACATCTCTACACTTACGGAGACAAAAACTAGGGTAAGATAAATGCTTCTCCGCTTCTCTTGCTTCAGGTCACTTCAGTCACGGCTTCGCTTCTTCAGTCCGTATGTATCCAAGCACTTCTATAGCGCATTTTAAGAAATTCACAAAGGCGCTGCAGGCTGGCTATCGAAGAATACCGAAAAGATGCGTCTTGAGACCAGCCGAGAATGTTTCTTGAGATGCTGAGGCGGCGAGAGATCGAATTTCTGGGGGCAGACTGTTCCAAAGAAGCGGTCCCACACAGGAAAAAGCACGATTTGCCCGTCCCGTCGTGCAGGAGCGCGGAACTGTGACCTGGCCACGAGCAGCAGAGTGCAGCCTTTGACGATCCGGTTGGCTCGCAACAGGTATGAGAAGCTCTCTGATGTATTCTGGAGCCGAACCAGCAATCGACATCCTGTCTTTTAGAAGTATTTGAACTGGATTATCTTCTCGATCGGAAGCCAGTGCAGAGTATCACGCATATAGGTTGAGATGTGCGAGAATTTAGGCAGGTTGGCCAAGATCCTGGCCGCGCAATTGAGGACCGTCTGCAGCTGGCGAATTCGGAACTTTGGCAGGCCTGCTAGGACTGAGTTGCAATAGTCCAAGCGCGTCACGATGAAAGAGTGAACCAGGGTGGCCGCAGCACCTTGAGATAAACTGCGCCGTATGACCCTGATCTGACGAAGCTCGTAGAAACAGGTCCTGCAAAGTAAGTTGACATGAGTGGCCATCGAGAGTTCTTCATTCAAGATGACACCGAGATTCCGGACAGCATGTAGGGATGCCCAGCCCGTCCAACAGAAACCTCCTCGAATACTTCCTCAGCTCGCTCTGTCACGCGGCGACTCAGTTAAGGTCCTATATGGCTATGCATTCGGCCTGTTTCTCGTTCGCCGTGCACAATGGCCCATTCTACCTTCCCGCCAGTAAGGTCAAGTACAATAACATATCAGACTATGGTGTATTTGTGACAAGCAGATACTAGCTGAATTATGTGCGCATGCATCCATGGATATCCACAGTGTGCTTTGTGGTTGGAAGGGGTTGAAGAAAAGAGATTCGAAGATGGGCTAATCTTGGTGTAACGCAATCGCAGAGTCGTGAACTTGGCAACTACCTGCTACCCGCACGCGGCACCCATCCGTCTCTGACATCTAGATGTAACACGTTGCCTCAGCTTAATTTCTATGGTATTAGTTCGGATGTTACAGTTTATGCCACACTTTATAGTATAAGCTTACCATACAATATATGACTTAAGTGCAATTAAGTTATATAAGTTTATAAAATTAAATAATTAATAAAAGTACTGATTAATGCACAGGAATTCAACAAGTATCGGGTATATAACAGTTTATTCCCTCGGCGTAAAACATTTGGCGGACGTATCTCTATCCTTTAGGGATGAACTCCCATCTAGCAAATCTGCATATTTAAAAAATTTAATTGCTGAATGTTCTGCATCACCAAAAACTTTGTGGGTGGCTTTGAATAAGTTATTATACAGAGAAGCTAAGTTTCTCCTCAGATATGCTCTCCGCCAGCCAGTAAAATTTCACCATCTTTGCTGAAAAGATTTCTGGCTTAAGGCTGAAATTTGTTGGTTACCCTATTTTTTTTGCTTAATTTTTTGTTTGTGATATATTGCTTAATCCTGGCTTAAACTACTCCGGGCGTGTATCGCCTCTCCTCCACAGTATTGCAGGGCTATATAAGACCAGAGAGAAGAAGGACAGGACGCTGAAGAGAGCGAGGCAGAACACTTTGTAGTATGTGAGTGCGTAAGAGAGTGCCTTGTATAACTAGAGTTTTAGTTAAGCGAGTTCACTAGTTCGATAAGGTGTTGGATGAAAATAAAGGCGATTGTTAATCGATCTGTCGACTTGGTCTCAAGTCTTTTGGGGACCTCAAGAGCTTTATCTCGGGGACAGGCTGTCGGTAGGCGCTGGTAGGAGTCATCCTGGTAGGGCTTCGGACAGACCAACGCCTCGGCCTCCCGATAGAGTCAGACGCGGGTGCGGTACCCCGGCAAGTTTCGTAACACTACTTTCAGACATCAAATCTTGCAGAGGTTTGCAAGCTTGTCTTTTCCTCATCTAACAAAAACTGTCTGCCTGACCTCATTCCTGCATCTCTTCTGAAAGAGTGTTTGGATGTTCTGGGTCCAACGATGACATCAATAAGCAAATTCTCATTGCATGAAGGATCTTTCCCATCTGCTTTTGCTCATGCCATAGTTCATACTTTGTTAAAGAAACCTCACGAACCTGACGACCTATCTACATGTGTAGTTACAGAACCATCTCAACTTTTTAATTTTCTGTCTAAAATTTTGGAACGGACAGTTATGAATGTTATGCAAACTCACCTATCTTAAAACTCAATAATCTCCCAATTTCAATCTGCATACCGCAAGTTTCAATCAACAGACCCTGCCCTTCTTGCAGTCAATAACGATGTTGCATCCTCAGTGTATAAGGCAGAGTGACTCCACTTGTTACTGTGGATCACTCGCTTCTGTTGCATCATCTCCAGGACTCGTTTTGTTCTTCTGGTCCGACTCTGCACTGGTTTGCTACTTATCTTAGCCAACGCTTTCAGTTTATTTAAGGAGTAATTATTTGTATGGTGCTTCGCTGACTTGTGGTGTTCCCCAGGATTCAGAGATTGGTCATCCTGTTTAAATTATGCACAATACCACTTGGTATACGGTTCGATAGTCATTCAACAGGATACCATTTCTAATCTAATCTAGATTTCATTTGACAGGTTGTCTTATCAGTCGTAAGTGCTGCTGTTATCCGTTGCCTTTGAAGACGTGCAGTCTTCGATGGTGGCTAATAAACTTTTTAACCCATCGACAACTGAAAATCTATTACTGGGTACTCCACAGCAACTTAAGAAGTTTGAATGGCTTCAATGGTTGAAAGCGGGTGACTCACGTGTTGAGTTGCCTGATGATTTTGGTAACTTGGGCTTAATTGGACTCCTCTATGCCTCTCACCGACTATGTAAGCGGTATTTGTAAGTCGTCATACATGCAAATTTGTGACATACGAAATATTAGGCATTATGCGCCAAATGGTTTCAAGAATATCTTTGGCAAACTACTCGTCGTAAATATATACGGGGACCATAGTGAAAGTGATATACAGTTAAGTTAAGAGTTCCGTTATTCCTTAGCGCCATCTATTGTCCAAACTGCGTATAATAATGTTACACGAATTCTAACACTTGCAAGCGTAATATAAAATTTGTTCAGTTAATGGAATTGTTCAGAGCCAAAACCATCGTCATCTTAATGTTAACTGATTGAAGCAAGACTTTAAGCAAGCATGAGGTGTATTTTACGTACTTTTAACTCTTTCTCTTCCATTTGTTTCCTGACAGGTTCGCTAAGGGTGAGGATTTCATTTTCAGTGGTGAAATAACCTACATTTTGTGATCGTTCTGCTAATCTTCACATTGTTAACACGAACTAAAGAGTCCAGCATGAACATCATGTTACGTTTCCTCTTATGGGGTAAGCCCAGTTGAGATCCAAACTTATATTAATCTCATATATTTAATGTATTAATATGTTAATGTATATATGCATAGATTTTAGTATACTGTCTTTAAAGAACTTATCACAGTTATTCAAAAGTGGCTAATTTTTCGATCTAAAATGGTGCGTCTTAAGAGAATGTGAAAATTTCGGTAAGTGATTTCTGACAGTCAAGTTGTAATTTTGAGTGGTAGGCCGTTCCAAGAGCGCCGTCCAATGCCAGAGAAATTACGATTTGTTTGAATCGCTGTAAAGGAGAGTAAAACCAACAGGTCACAAAGTGCTGCTGAGCATAGTTGACGTCGATCCGAATGACTCGACGCAGTGACTCCTAGCTCCATGATGAATCGGTTGTCATAACAGACCAAATCTGCAGCTCACCTGCCCTCAATACGGCAATGGATGACCATAATTTCTCCTTCAGTTGCAGATTGGTTTTCCAAAATTTGGGAGCGCTGCTTTGAAGATTCTAGAAGTTGAGCTATATGAGTGTCTATTTAATAAACTTAGTGACTTCCATAGCCCCTTTATCATAATACATGCGGCATCGATTGATGGTTCTTGAAGTAAAATCAAAGGAGAAATCATAATTCTTTTGATAGGCCCAGTCGAAATCCGATAGATCAGACAAACACGAAGTGAAGCTACCCTCAGTAAACAAGATGGAACAGATCAGTGTGAAGTTAACATCTGAAAACCATTACAGCACTGGCAGAACATAGAGAACTAGCAATGATTTCTAAAGCTTCGGGCAGAGAAAGCCCAAATGTTGTATATGTGGCTACAGCCATTCGTATTCGTAGACCTGTTGTTTCCTTCATTTTTGAGGGCTTTTATATTATCTTCATGTTATCTTCTGTGTTATCTTTATGCTATTTTTGAACACTTCTATGCTAACTCTTAGCCCCCTCTCAGCGCTAACACTGGCAAAAAGACATTTTAAACCATTGCCTTTTTGCACGCTGTCTGTAGCTTTCTAGCTATAAACCTATAAATTGCTTTATTTCATTGCATTGCATTTAAAATTACATTTTGAATTACATTACACGGTTGATTCGAACAGCTTAGTAAAATGGGAAAGAAAAAATTCAATTATTTTAATCAAGATTGCCGCCTTGAGTATAATTTGAAGTTGCGCTATATAATTAATTAACTTTTTTATTGCACGTTGTTGGTAGTAGTCTGCTTCGTCGCCATGGCAACCGGTCAGCAGGAACCGTGCGAGAGATACGACAATATAACTGACCAGAAGCGCAGCATTCGGTACACTGCATCTGACGATGAACCGAACCTCTGCGACAGAAATATCAATGAAAGTAGGCCCATGGATTCGTCGATTCACCTGATCGCTGATTTGTTGACTCGTTGATTGATCGATTCACAGAATACCGAATCACTCACCTATTGATTCTCTTACTCGTTGCTTCACATACTTGTTTGATGAGATAATTCGATCACTTATTCGTGCAGTTAAAGAATCGCTGATTCAGTGACTAGTAGATTTATTGATTTGTTTCTTCATTAATTGATCGATTAATCGATTCTTTGATTCATCGTTAAATAGATGATTAATTCACTATTTGGTTCCCTTATTCCTCTATTTCCAAAATCATCTGTACAAAGTCTATGCTAAGAAGGAAAGAATGCAGGATTAAAAATTAACATCAGTATGACAAAGTTAATAATATTTGGTGCTGAGGAGAACAAGGTCTAAGTGGAAGTTCTGTGGGTGGTAAAAAGATCGAAAGTGTGGGCGAATTTGTTTATTTGGGAACCCTTCTGACATGGGATAATGAATGTGCCAAAGAGATAAAGAGAAGAATTGCAAAAGCAAGCAGAGTAATGGCGGGTTTCGAGAACATCTGGAGGAGCAGGAAGATTAGTGTGCACACCAAAAGGAAAATTATCATAACATGCATATTGAGTGTGTTGCTGCATGCAAGTGAAACTTGGACGCTGCACAGAAAAGACAAAGACATATTACTGGCTTTTGATATGAGATGTTACAGATGGTTATTACACACCAGATGGCAACAGATCACAGACTCTTAGGTGCGAAGGGTTGCACAAGAAACATCGCGAAGAAAGTAATAGAAAGGAAATTAAGTTTCGTTGGATACATCTCCAGAATGGATAACACCAGGATGGTCAGACGGGTGGTGTTTGGAATGATGGATGGCGAAGGGATCAGAGGTAGACCGAGCAGAGAATGGCTGGATGACTTCAGAGACTGGTGAGGGACGGACGTGCACAAGCTGAGCCTGTTGTCACAGGACAGAACAATGGAAATCTGCGATGAAGCATGCGACTGACACCAAGGGGTGATGAACCCATGGAGCTAAACTAGAAGAATATACTAATCGATTAATCGATTAAATGATTCGATAATTTACTGATTCGTCAATTCATTTGATTCATCGATTCATTAATTCACTGATGCATCGCATCATTTCGTTTAAGACGTGCAATGTTCATGCATAGTTGGACAAGATTTAACTAATCGTGACGGTCTTTTTAGCCAAGTGGTATCGATTTCAAGTGCTACCTCCGCGGAGAATCCACGACCAGTGCGTCGAAGGACTCAAGTGCGGAACGGAACAACCTATCTGGTTAAGAGGCAATCATCCGACAGGTCCTTATCTCTCTCATTCACTTAGACATTCGTAACGTAGCTGGTACGCTATGACCGCAATGTCAGAATTGATATAAGCGCACATTTGCAATGATAATGCCATTTGCAATGTTTATGCCTTGCTGCACGTGATACTTGGATTACTGTATACATATATAATGTATAAATAAGTCAGTCACTCAACCGTTCATTCACCAGAAATTCGATGAGTGAATAAGTAAGTAATAAGCCAGTCACTCGATAAGTTATTTTGTCAGCCAGCAAGAAAGCGAGTAAATAAGTAAGTAAGTAACTCTGTCAGTCAATCATTCAGCCTTTTAGTCAGCGAGTTAGTAGCTCATTGTTGGTCACTGCAAGGGGTACACTAGAAATGATGTGCATTGCATTTTATTACATCGCATTGTATTGTATTAGGTTAGTATTCGAATGTTTTTTTATAGTATTCCAAGAATCTCGATTTGAAGTGCAATATTGGATCACGATATAGAAGTCCTATTAATTAACCTTCCAAGTCTTGCACCATTTGAACAACAATTTATCTTTGTCTGATCTACCCATACATATGTCGTGCATTACAGGTTTCCACAATTAATATGTCTTCATCTTCTGCCTGTCTCTGTTTCTCCTCTCTGTCTCTGTCTCTATCTATCTGTCTCTGTCTGTCTCTGTATCTCTTTGTCTTCTCTGTCTGTCTTCTCTATCTCTTTCTCTGCTTCTGAATGTTACAGTTGATGCATTATGTTGCTGTTAGACTTCTGTGCATGTATGAAAACGTGCATGCATGTATGTATGAATGATGCATGTGTGTATGGATGTATGCATTTATGTGTATATGATATCGACAACCAGCACTTTCAGCATTTTATTGAATGTTTGACTGATCTACCCACTGATAGGAGCGTTGACGGTTAATATCGTGTGTTGCAACAGCTGCTGATCCGGGTCCGAAAGAGGTCGATGTGTGTTCTCCTCTTGGCGATGACTGTTGCGGAGCCTGGAGATCAACGATTTCCGTCAAATTCTGCCCAGCTACTACGGCAGATGATGATGACTACTACGTCTATCGTCTGAAACGAATACCACAGTGTGACATGGCTTATTGCGCCGGAGATGGAGATATCTGCAGCAGCGGAACAACCTGGAACATCAACAGCCTATCATGCACAGGTAAATAACGTACCGCTCCTCATTCATGGAAGGTTCTTATAATTATGCAGATTTATCCTGTGTATTCCTCTTTTATTCTTGTTCTACAATAATATGCCTGCTGGTTATATAAATGTAATTTTTGAATAAATAGATAAACAAAATCCTTCTCTGCTACCCAAACGGCTGCATGACAGACTCCATCGACTACCTTGTTTCGTTTTTCTGGATTCTCACTTTTGCTTGACACTCCTGTTGGATTATGCCCTGTTCGGATACTGATGTTGGTTCCTGATTGGTCCTTATCTTTCGGACTTACACCATGGATTCCCAAAGCAATGATGCCAATCTTAGCTTTTGCTCGTGCTGCACTGCCTAAGAGAGCCTCGCTTTTCAGTCTCAACCGACAAACTGCTTCTTTAGCGGGTTGTCGTTCCCCACGAACTACCCAGATGCGCCACTGGTGCAATATTTCACTGTTTTCTTAGTATAGCTGACTTCTCTCTGAGCTGCTAGAGCGGACACGTATTCCTACAGGCCCTTCTGAAGTCCTTGCTAATCTGCTCCAGATGTTGACTATATGTCCTGTCTCTCTAGCGACACACCCTATATCATCCTCCTACCCTTAAAATTACCTAGATTACTGTAGTGGCCAGGCCTAATGTGCAATGCAATACATTACACCAGCTTACTTACTCTCACACTAGCTCACATAATCAGGGCAACACTCTGATAGAAATGCAAATAGTTAATGCCGTTGGTGTTCATTACTGTACAGTAGATGTTATTACTGATGATAAGATTATTATTGGATAATACCAATATTTTAAATTGCTAAAGCTGTTGTTATTGATATAATTGATTTGCCATTACTAATTGGTTAAACTGCCTTACTACATATATTGACTGTATTAATTGTATAACAGAATATATATATAAAATATTATATATTTGGTCATTCACTTCTGTTTACCGGTCTTTGAAATTCTTGAATCAGAGCCGCATCCAAACATGACTGCTCCCGTTTTCGAGGGACCGATCACCGTACGGAAGACCGAACACGGAAGAACATTCGACGATTTCTACTTCGCCTGCAACGTTCAGTGGTTGAATCCGGATACAAAGAAAAAGGGAGAACAGTTTGAAGTCGTCTTTACCTTCGACGGAAAGGAAGTGACCAACGTGACTTCGAAAATAACCGAAGGTGCCAACCTCCAGGTCAAACTGTGGTCCAAAGAGCTCAAGGATCATGTTGGAAAAGCGGTCAGTACATCCAGATTCCTATGCCATGCCCTGCTGATCGCTACAACTGTCAGTGGTGCACCAGAAATGCTGTGTTGTATTGTATTGCATTGAGTTTTACCACACAGGTTGTGTATACAGTAATTCAGATCTGATCGGCTCTAATCTAAGTAATAGAATAGCGCTGTAATTCTAATGCCCATGGCGTCAATCGATGGTCCCTTCAAGCGAAACGACAACACACAATCGTAATATTTACCCATAGCCAGACGCACATCCCCATTCTATAAATGGAAGATGGGGTACGTGCTGTTCTGATTTTTTATTTTAAATTCTGCTAATAAAAAGGTTTTTAAACACGTTTTAATTTAACTTAATTTCATAAATTTCTAGATGATAGTCAGTAGTTTTGCGTTGTTTAAATGAAAGTATAAGCTTGGTGCTTTTCAGAATGGCCTATTAAAACTTGCAGTTTATTAGATATTTTGATCAGCCGCTTGTTCTCCGCCAGTACCGCTCATTTGTTTATTCGCAGTTGTTCTACGTACGTCAAGCCTCTACTTTTCTATTAGCTGAAACCTACCATAGCTTCAAAACAATCACAGATTTGGCACCATATAACTGCGCTAGGCTTATGAGTTGGCACATAAGCTGAAAGTTAATAAACTTGTCTTCGTGAGATAATTCAAACTCCAGCTTCAACATTCGCCGTGCATTTTCAACTTGCCTATTTATGCTCATTAACAAAACCATCTGGTTTCTCACAAGAGGTCCTTGATACAATTTTCCAAAGTAACATGATGCTTTACACTTCTTTCATCACAGTTGCACTTGTCGTTGTCCTCTTTGCTGTTCGCTGTCACACATAAGTAATCCATCAACGCAGCCATCATCTCGTGGCGTTGATGGAAGAAACTCAACTATTTTATTTCACCATCCTTCTGATGTCTACTCATTTTTTCCAGCCATGTCTAAAATTCCAACATGCCTTTTAAGGCCCTATCCGTTCCTTCATAATCCTCCATTTACTCAAAACCCACATCTGGACCCAACACTCATCGGAGTTGCTTGTTGTTAGTTCTTCTGCTGCTTCTTTCTGGTGATATTGAACTAAACCTCGGGTACAACCTCCTTCATTTCGGACATAACACCTGCCTGCTCTTCTCTCCTAAATCAACTTCACCTGAATGGAATGAGGTGGAGTTGCTATCTTTCCTAAGTCACACATAAAACACGTTCGCTTACCTATTCCAAACCCGAATATATTCGAAATCCTTATCTCTACCCTGGACTACGGAAATCAGCGCCTCATTTTTGTCAATGCCTGTCGCCTTCCCTCTCTTTAACTTTATGATTTTTTTGAGGAATTCCAATCACTACTTGAAATCCATGTCTCTTTTCCGTCTGAACTTATAGTAACAAGTGACTTCATTATACTCCGAAACATACTTTAAAAAGTCCCAGGATCTCCTATCTGGCTTTGATCTTTTGCAGCATGCCTCTTTTCCAATTCATGATATGGGTCATACACTTGATCTACTCATAACCCGATCCAGTTTTCTGCTGTTTAAAATATTCCTCATTCTGAGTCCTTTTTGTCTGCCACGCTGCTATTACTGCTCAGATTTCCGTCTATTATAAGCCACCATCCACTTGCTCTTTCAACACCTACTGCCCTTGGAAAATGCTCAACGTTTCAAACTACAAAGCTGACATCCTCGCCTCCCTTCTGTGCTTGTGCTCAGCACAAACAGCTATCGAAATTGCGGTCTAGTTAAATTCGAATTCCACTTTGTCTGAAATTCTGGATAAATATAATCCTGTAAAGTCAAAGAGGGTTGTTGCACGCCCTTCCGAGCCCTGGTATAACCCAGAAATTGCCGTTGCCAGTAGGCTGCCCAGCAGGCCTGATAGGTGCTGGCGAAGCTCCCATTTACCTTTACTTCTCCTGAAATTCTGGTGTCAATGTCGCATTGTTTGTACCCGAACAGTGTTGGACTCTCGGGCCTTCACGGTAGCTAGTCCAAAGCTTTGGAATACACTGCCCGTTTCAAATTCAATTCGTTCAATCAATTCAGCAGGGTTTTAACAAAAACCACGTTTGCACAAAATCGGAAGTCATGTCTAAACCAGTCTTCACTAATCTGCTGTATTTGCGAGAAAAGGCCTATATATGGGGACGTAGAGTTGCATCAATTTACTTGGAATTTCGATAAAACTTTGTAACACCTTATGTGGTGAAAATTAATTGGCAGGTCGGATGCAAAGTCCGTTCGTACTGGAAAATGTACAGACTGCGAAGCGATTATCAAGTGGCTCAAAGAACCTATTATGTTGGCATCCGATACAGCACGGTGAGTGATAGAAGATTTTAAATAAGCGTTTCTCTGACTTTCTCTCATAAGTTTCGTGTTCTATGTACAACTTCAGATACCTGTACATTCTTGTTTCTGTTCTTCTTGTTCTTGTTCTTCTTGTTCTTGTTCTTCTTGTTCTTGTTCTTCTTGTTCTTGTTCTTCTTGTTCTTGTTCTTCTTGTTCTTGTTCTTCTTGTTCTTGTTCTTCTTGTTCTTGTTCTTCTTGTTCTTGTTCTTCTTGTTCTTGTTCTTCTTGTTCTTGTTCTTCTTGTTCTTGTTCTTCTTGTTCTTGTTCTTCTTGTTCTTGTTCTTCTTGTTCTTGTTCTTCTTGTTCTTGTTCTTCTTGTTCTTGTTCTTCTTGTTCTTGTTCTTCTTGTTCTTGTTCTTCTTGTTCTTGTTCTTCTTGTTCTTGTTCTTCTTGTTCTTGTTCTTCTTGTTCTTGTTCTTCTTGTTCTTGTTCTTCTTGTTCTTGTTCTTCTTGTTCTTGTTCTTCTTGTTCTTGTTCTTCTTGTTCTTGTTCTTCTTGTTCTTGTTCTTCTTGTTCTTGTTCTTCTTGTTCTTGTTCTTCTTGTTCTTCTTGTTCTTGTTCTTCTTGTTCTTGTTCTTCTTGTTCTTGTTCTTCTTGTTCTTGTTCTTCTTGTTCTTGTTCTTCTTGTTCTTGTTCTTCTTGTTCTTGTTCTTGTTCTTCTTGTTCTTGTTCTTCTTGTTCTTGTTCTTCTTGTTCTTGTTCTTCTTGTTCTTGTTCTCCTCCTTCTTCTCTTTCTCTCTTCCATTCGTGTTCCTCTTCTTTCCCTACCACTATATCTTACTCTTCTTAGTCCTATTCCATTTCCTCCTCATCATCATCCTATTCTTCTTCCTCTATCTTCTCTCCTATTTGTCTGTAGGCCTATTCATCCAATTATATATCAATGTATTCATCATTCATCCATTTATCCATCCATCTATCCATTCATATATGCATACACATACTCATCCATCCGTCCACCCATCCATCCATCCACCTATAGGCTAATCCATCCATCAATTCGTCCGTCCCTCTGCTCATCTACCAATGAAAATCCATCCATGTATACAAATATGCACATGTTCATCCATCCATCCATCATGCACCCTCCTATCCATTGTAAAATTCTAATAAAATCTTTTGCTGTTCTTTGTAGACGAATAAAGAAGGTTCCTTTACGTCTCCTCGCATAGAAATCGACGAGAAATCTCCACCTTTGACACTCTACTTCCAGCCAACCGTTCCCATCTCGTGTCCGGAAACAAGGATTCCTACGACGTGTAAGCTTACGGTGTTCATGGCCGATACCCCAGCCAATGGCAAATTTGGGATGTCGGAGTGTTCGATCACCTTCAGCGGGCTGGTCTCCGGTCAAACGCTGCCAATACAGACGATTAAGGCTCAGACGACACCGGGCATCAATAACAGATTGTCCTTCCTCCGATTTCTACCTATCGACGCCAATGGGGAATTCTTCTGGGACAAGTTCCAAATCCCAAACATTTCTGTATGTTTTAATTAATTAAGTAATCAGTTTTAGGCCTAAATCGCTCAGTATGAAGGTGTTAGAGTGAAGCTGCAAAGATCCCCAGTTCAATTTCGAGTCTGGGCAATGCACCTCACTAATTTCCGGTGGTCGGTGAAGCTTTGCAGTGGTTCTAACACAGATATCTGCCTTCTCAACCACTTAAAACCCGAGTTTTGTTATGATATGCTATTAATTGCACATATTAGGCGCGCAAGATCAACAAATCTGAATCGGAGGCGCGAGACGAGTGTGCGCCAACAATTTGTCTAAGATCAAAAATTCTTACAATTCTAATTGATTAAAGGTGAAATTAAATAAAATAAAGCCCCCATATCAGTAGTAGAACGTACGGGTGGCGCTCATTATTTTCCCTCCTTTATCCCTCAGTGGACGAATCCCGAACTCCTGGACTCAGTGCGTCGTAGGACTTGCCGTTTACTTCCCAGCTTGTACCGGTTCCAAATTCTACTGCATGGTGACGAGGGTACGTATGCACAAACAACTTGCCCAGTTCTGTTAGAACGGAGTCCGCTAAGCAGGGTCGAATCCACGACCGCTAGATCACAGATCAAGTGAATTGACAGAATAAACCACCCACCGCGTCGCACAGTAAAGGAAAGCAAAAGTAAAGAAATGGACAGTTCTAGGTCGGAGATAATACGATGTTCCGTCCAGGAGTTCGGGATGTTCCGTAATATCTGAGCAATGACGAGAGCCCTTCAAAAGGCGCGATACAACATCTCGTTACAATAAAAAATTACGGTCGTTAATTGAACTGATTAGTTGTGGTACTTGTAGATCGCTATAAAAGACACATCGACGTCAGGTGTCTGTTCATCAACCGGTGATCCACACTTTAGAACTTTCGATGGCAGGTGAGTCTTCAATCTGTGTGAGGTTAATTTTAGCTTCTCTAAACTAATGACTTCTAAGGTGCCGTTATCATAATTAAAAAGGCGTCAATCGATTGTTGCTTCAAGTGAAACCGTAGTCAAATTTCGTAATCCGTTGGAGAAGCCAGGTCGAAATCCGAATGGTCAAAGAGACCAGAACTGAGGTTAAGGTGGGTAAGCAAGATGAAAAAAATGTGTCGCTAGTTTAGACCTGATTGGCATTACGTAAGTAGCTGATTAACGCACATAAACAGACAACCGATTGAAACACGGATTAAGGGGGGCGACATAGGCATGGGTATAAAAAAGGTACAGGGGAAGAGACAAAGAAGATGGATCAGTCTGTCAGTCAGCCAGCCAGGAAGTAATCAATCAAATGAACACGCAACGAAGTAAGTAAGTACTAAGTAGCAACTAATTGCATCTGACAAGCGCATATGCAATAATATGAGAATTTGCTCGTCTTTCAAATTTGCAGAGCCTATGACATCTACACGGAGGGAGACTATATTCTTGCTAAAAGTACTAAACGTTACTTTGAGGTCAGTAAACCAATATTACATGTAGTAAAAAGAAGTAAATTGGACTTGATGGCACACTGGAATTCCAACCACAATCTCGTAGTTTTATGGTTTTAGATCTCCACTAACACGGCCGGCCCTCTTTTAATTTTCTCTGTTTATGAGTCGCCCATGAACTGAAGAACTTTTCTTTTCTTACTTAGGTCACGACTTTTGTATCTGCTGTGCTGGTTTCCTTGTATCTTCAATTTCAGTGTCTCTCATTATGGCTGCCTCATTTCGTTGCCCGTTTTTTTTTTTGTACTATTTGTTGTTCCTCTTACTCTTCCTTGCCAAATCTTGCAGAGATAAGTCTGCTGTTGGATTTTCACTTGCATCATTACGGTCTGGTCTGTTTTTTTAACTTGGTTCAAGCCCATTCAATTTTATCTGGTTCGTGGCACGGCGTTTTCGATTCAGTCATATGTTCTACTGCCACGCAATACCAGCAACATTATTTTTGCTATGGGTTGAATGTAAATTCACGTAAAACATCTTCGGCTACACATCATGGGTTATCTATGTATTTGTTTCTATTGTTTCTTTTGGCTGGTGATGTTGAAGTATATCCTGGACCACCTAGACTTCAGAATTTGGTTATTGGTCAGTTAAATATTTGTTCCCTTCGTAATAAAGCTGCTGCCCTTCATAACTTTCTTGGTGAGCATTCCCTGCATATATTGCTCTTACTGAAACCTGGCTTCAACCTAGTGACACTTTAGCTTTCATTTATGATCTTACCCCCCACCTTTTTCTATGCTCAATGAGCCTCGATGCAGTGGCAAAAGTGATTGACTAGTCTTTCTTTTAAAGTCGTATCTCCCTCTGCACAAATTCACTTTGCCTATTTTGGCACCCAAGTCATTCGAGGTCCTGGTTGCTATTCTCATTTCTGGCAACAAACAGATATTGCTTGTCAATATTTATCGTCCATCATCACTCTCTTTTACTGATTTTCTTAGTGAACTACAGTCATGCTTAGATATTGAATTTCCACTCCCTGTGAAATAGTTATTATGAGTGACTTTAATATTCATCTTGATGTGGCTGGTCATTGTTCGTCATCATTTCTTGATTTGCTGGAAGGGTTTGCCATGAAACAGCTTGTTACCTTTCCTGCATACAATAAAGTCCATACCTTGGATGTCCTGATAACTCATTCTGATTCAAAATCCCTTCATTCTGTCGCTAATGTCGAATCATATCTATCAGATCATGTTGGAATTTTCTCAAAATTTGACTTCCCGTTTAAACCATCTCCAAATTTAAAAACTTTAAATTCCGCCCTTTGCATAAAATTGATCTAAATAAGCTGAAGCAAGATATCGTAGCATCTCCGTTGTGGTTAGCTCCTGCATAAACAGCTAATCAGCTGGCTATTCAGTCCCAGTCCACTTTAACGGAATTTCTTGATAGGCAAATTCCTTTTAGAACCAAGACAGTTGTTGAGCGCACACCACAGCCTTGGTTTAACTCTGCCATTTCTGAAGCCAGGAGGCGCAGAAGTCAGTTTGAACATTGGTGGCGTCATTCTCGTCTTCCCCCAGACCATGTTAGGTTTAACCAACAATGCAAACTTGTGCGGAAACTTGTTTCATCTGCTAAATCTGAGTAATTAACTAATTCAATCATCGAAATTTCGGCATCACCAAAACCCCTGTAAGTCATTGCATCGGGAGAAGTTAAATTCATCATTCATGCATATTCGTGACTTACGCAGAATTCGACGATATGTCTATGTGTCATCAACGATATCTCTAGCAAACCCAATGGTCTTCAGTCGCCTTGGCTACTGCAACTCGCTTCTTACCAGTGTCACAAAGTCAAACATGCAGAAACTTCAAAGAATACAGAACTCTTTGGCCAGAGCTATAACTGTCACATTAAAATATGAGCATATAACCCGTGTACTTAAATCCTTGCATTGGCTTCCTATAGAGCAAAGAATTTCTTTTAAATTGGGGCTGATAGATTACAAAACACTGAACTCTGTACAACCGCAATACTTAAAATCAGTCCTCACTTCTCAAACTCATCATTATTCAGCCAGGTCATCTGAGTGCCTTTTTCTTGTTATGCAAGAAACTAGAACTGTTCTTGGTAAGCGAGCTTTTTCGGTTGCTGGACCAATTTTTTTGGAATTTTCTTCCTGCATCAGTGTGTTATGCCCACTCTCTTGTTTCATTTCGTTCTCGACTTGAGACTTACCTTTTTCAGCTGGCTTTTCTGCCTTAGGTTGCGTCTCTGTGTCAGTGGACTGATCTTCTGGATATTAACCTGAATGCGGCTTAAGTTTGATGCGCCATCGGTTGATGCCCTGCGCATTAGGCACCGGCGCTCTAGAAGTTTCTAATAAATAATAATAATTACATGTAGTCTATGCGGTAATGCTTGTGAAAACAGATTACGTTTAAACAGATAATGGTTAGCATTTCTTGTAGACAATTTGTAGATTGAATGCACTTTCTGGTCCGCTATATATGTATGAGTACATGAATCTGTATATTTGTATATGCATATGTAAATGTATGTATATATGTCTGAAATGTATGTATTTATCTATGTATTAGGGTGACCCTAATTTTCTCATTTTTGAAATTTGTTGCTCTCACCCTCTTAAATGGTTTCAATTTAACAACAAAAACATTTTGTATAAAATTTGAAGCAGATCGTTATGCATTTAGAGGTCGCGCACTATGTAATCACCATGGTATGAACTTTCATAAACCCTTACGCACAGTTGCACACGGCTCTTTTGCACACGTGTCCTTTTGCACACGTATCTATTGCACGCGCGACCGACTTCCTATTTAAGACGGTTAACTAGCCACAACAGATCAGATGAGCGTCCACTCACCGAGGGACAATCGGAGCCGAAGAAGACGAACAGAGCCGACGAAGACGGTACAAGCAGACATTCAACCACCCAGAACGGCAGAATAGGACGAACGGACGAGAAGAGGAATCTCGGAGCCGACACTCACCCATCGAGAACGATTGGAGCAGCAGACAAAGTTGACCATTTGAGCCGCAGAAGATGACAACGCGTTCGCAAGATTACCTAGTTAGCCCTGCAGAAAGGATAGAAGGAAGTAAACTACCGTCAGAGAAGCAGGTTCTTGGCCACTTTATGCATCGCCACAGTGTACTGAAAGAGGATATCCGAACGGCAGCGACCCACACCATACAGCGAGTCGGAGGTTTCTGGTCGCGCACTAGAATTCCAACCAAACATCGCCAACACTCGATCAAAAAGCTCGAGCAACTATTCTATGGATGGCAGGGGTGGAAGAACAAGAACTCAGTCGCAGACTCAAACAGCCAAAGAAACTACGTTTTTAATCAGGATCGGAGAACTGTTTGACACTGCTCATGCTAACGCCACGGAGCTCATCGAGAATCAAGAAGGCAAGCTCTGCCTCGAATCACAACGGGAAAACGGAAGACCAAGCTGCATGACAGGAGTCGACAGGGCGCTATTCCAACAACAGCAAAGCAGATGGAGAAAGTGGAGACGCTGCAAAGGAGGCGACAGCGATCTCAACTTCATAAAGACGCCCTTTTGGAGAAAGTTATGTTGAATAGCAGCACCGACTTGGAAGAAAGTCAGTGTGAATGTGAAGATCAAGATCCACGTCCCAGTACGAGTACCGCTAACCCGCCAGGAAAACGAGGACGCCAAAGTGTTATAACACCAGAACTAACATTTATGCTTCATCGAAATGGGCTGAATGACAGGGCCGCAATGATGATAGACTTTGAAGCGTCTAGGACTCTCGGACAAGACCAGAAACGCTGGCTCTTAACAGGTCCACCATTCAGCGTCTAGGTCGAAGAAACCGAAAAGCAGCAGCTGCTGACACTGTACAGACATTCAAACCAAACACGATCCTAACGGTTCACTGGGATAGCAAGCTGATGTTTGATGAGAAAGTGCATATGCTGCCTATTCTGGCTTCAGCGATGGGGAAAAGAAACTGTTGTCGGTTCCAGAGATTTCCTCAGGGACTGGTCAAGCTGTAGACGAAGCTGTGCACAACGGAATGCGACAATGGGGCCTTGAAGGCTTGACCCGAGGCATGTGTTTTGACACAACCAGCTCTAACACTGGCCGACTATTAGGTGCCTGCGTCATTCTGAAGCAGCTACTGGGCCGCCCTCTTCTACACTTTGGCTGTTGAAACCATATCATGGAACTTGTATTGTCTGCCACCTTTGGATTATGTATGGGGCCTAGTAAGTCCTCGTCCTCAAACGGTTTCAAGAACAGTGGTCAGCCATCGGCAAAGAAAAATATGACGATGCCTTTTCCCGATGATTTCGCCTATTCTGAGCTCATCGATGTCCGAGACGAAGTCATTGTATTCTGTGAGCAAGCTTGTTCGATGTCGAAAGGGATACACAATATCAAAGTTTGGCTCTTTAAGATCGCAGTTCAAACTGTCGGCAAGAGAATCTCGTGGACTCCTTCGTGTGAACACATTTCTCGCAAAACTTTACATCAAGTACTGGCTCCTGGCACCTGTGGCTTCCAAAACAGCTAGGAATGATCCGCTCTTCCTGCAGCAACTTGATGCTTACCCCGATCGCGATAACAGTGCAGCTACTTCGCGCAAGCTAGCCGGTCACCTAGGGTACCTTTCCGAGGATTTGATCCTTCTCAGCCTCTTTGATCCGGAGGTGGTCATGACCACAAAACGGGCTATGCTGAAAGTATCAACAGAGAAAGAAGGAGCAAACGACCCATTGAAAAGCATAGAGGTGGACTTGGCGACGGTACAACAGAAGACTCATTGATTTTGTGACATTGTGGAGCAGAAATGTATTTGGAACGCTGGGCTTGCCGGTTGGATTCCTAACTGAAGATCCTGATACAAGGCTGCAGAGGCAATCGTCGGCATACTAGCAGTCACCAACGATCAGCGAGGTGTCGCCATGATCCAAGACACGGCACAGACAGGACGCTTTAAGAGTGAAGTACAGTTGCAGTATGCGCTTCAAGTTATCGAACAGAGTCGAAACTTTCCCGATACGAGAAAATTAACGCTACTGAAGAAACCATAAAAGCATACTGTATACAATACATTGTGTACAGTAGTTTAATTTTAAAACCTGTTCTGTATCGGTTCGAGACTGTTAAATAAACACTAAAACAGTAGTTTTCAATGCATCTTGATTTCTTGCATGGCTTAGTGAAGCTGATGGCAAATATTTTTGAATTCTACAGTTTACGCTATATAGCTAAACTTCAGGATCGTTCAGCGACCTGTAAATATTAACAATTTTTCGCTCAAAATTTGCACATAATATTTTTTATAATAGGGAATATCTTGAAAGGGTGTGACTTAATATTGCTTTGCAATTAATTTTCGCCATATAAATAAAGACCACCTACTATGTATGCATGTATAATGAAAAGTATGCATGTATTATTATTATTATTATTATTATTATTATTATTATTATTATTATTATTGTTATTATTATTATTATTATTATTATTATTATTATTGTTATTGTTATTGTTATTATTATTACACTTATTAAGCGTTACAACCTAATGTCTAGGCATTAATCGAGGGCGCTGAGCAATTGTAAGGATTTGCTCAAGGTCCCTACACAGTAGCAGTCTCAAGGAGGAGGCTCGAACTCGTACTCTCCGCGTTACAATTCGAGCGCTCTCACCAATAAGCTACCATCCCTCATAAAAACCTGTGAATGGTATGTTAAGGAGGTTTTTGAGTAGATAAAAAATGTAACGTCAGGCTTTTATCTAAAATTATGTGTAATTTATTTCAGGTTTGTATTAGCACTAAGGTTTACATTTACGTTTTTCTGCTAACATCTGTGATTAAACAGGTCCACGTTCGTCATCATAAATGTGGGAGTGCGACGTGCAACTGTGCAGTGGCCATGAGAGAAGGAAACAACGTCATAGGTGTCTACGCCTGCAATGGACCCAACTACACTCCAACTCCCGTGACCTATCTCAGAGACAAAAACGTCCAGGGAGCCACCATTACCAGGAGCGCAAATAGATATACTGTGAGTTTTCACTAAAATATAAATTGCATCACTTTAGAGAGGTACGAAAAGGCGCTACATTAAGTATCTGGATACATACATACATGGATATATGCATGCAGGCATACACACATATATATGAATGCACATTGTCGCACATACATATTTACTTAATTACATACAGACGCGCAATAGTACATACATGCGTTTACAGATACGTGCATATGTACTGCGCATCCACGTGAAATAATAATAATAATAATAATAATAATAATAATAATAATAATAATAGACTGCTCTACAAAATACGCACAGCCGTTTGCACCGAATGTCCCAGTCTAACCGGATTTGACTCTCTCTTAATTTAAGAGATCGATTATCGACTATCTTAAATGTTGAGCTGTCGGATGACAAATGGCTCCAGGCGTCCCTTCCGGTTAAGGATGGCGGGATTCGCTGTGCTTCTACGCTGGCACTTTCTGCCTTCTTGGCCTCTGCTGCAAGCACAAGCGAACTCCAAACACACATACTGCCACCAGAATCAGCCGATACCTCAGACGAGCTAGTGAATACCGCACTGAATGCATAGATGGTCTTCACGGGTGCAGAACCACCAACTGGATCAGCAGCTCATCGACAAATGGAATAGGACAGTCGCTGGACAAGCAGGGCATCGGTGAGCTTACATGAGGCTGCGAACAAACCACTAGTCCACACTCGTCTCTTGGCCTCTCAGACACCACACTCTGGACATTGGATGCTGGCTCCTCCAGTAACCGCATTGGAACTCCGTCTTTCGGATGAGGTGATACGGACCGCGGTTGGAATGCGACTGGAAACCACACTGTGCGAGCCACATCTGTGTCACTGTGGCGAAAGAGTCGACGCCAGAGGACTTCATGGTCTGGTCTGCAGAAAGAGCGCTGGCAGATAACAACGCCATAACATGCTCAACGACATTATATGGAGAGGGCTTGCCAGAGCGAACATATTTGCTCAGAAAGAACCATTGGGACTCACCAGGGAAGATGGCAAACGACCGGATGACGTGACTTTTATCCCGTGGTCTCGCGGAAGGTGTCTCACATGGGATGTGACAGTTTCTGACACATTTGCAGCGTCACATCTAGGATTTACTTCAACCAGACCAAGTGAAGCTGCAAACCGGGCAGTCTCAGCCAAAAGGCTAAAATACGCCACTATAGCCCAAGCCCATTCTTTGTGGCGGTCGCATTGGAGACCAGCGGCGCATGGAGTATGGAAGGATTGGATTTTGTGTGGGAGTTAGGACGAAGGATGACAATGGCAACCCACGATCCAATGGAGACCAGCTACCTGCTCCAGAGACTCTCAGTGGCTGTCCAGCGTGGGAACGCCATCTCCTTCTCCGGAAGCCTACTATGAACATCTAGGATAACATTAATACCAATAACTTAGAAATGTCGAATAATAATAATAATAATAATAATAATAATAATAATAATAATAATAATAATAATAAGACGATTTCTATAGCGCCGTAACACGACCGAGGCCGAAGAAAAGGACGCTTACATTATTATAAGAAGATTTATAAAGCGCTAGTTAATGAAACTTAATGCACTGCAAAAGCGCTAAGTTCATGAGTTCAAGCGACAATAGAAAATTAACTACAGTCATACGATAATTTAAATAGAAACGTTTTAAATCTTTTCTTAAACATATCTTCACATGGTCCGGAAGGCGATTCCTACAGTCATACGATAATTTAAATAGAAACGTTTTAAATCTTTTCTTAAACATATCTTCACATGGTCTGGAAGGCGATTCCTACAGTCATAGTTACGATAATTTAAATTGAATCGCTTTAAGCCCTCTCTTAAATATATCTTCACATGGTCTGGAAAGCGATTCTACGCAGTGGGTCCAGAAATCGAGAAAGAGCTTTCACCACAACGCGTGGAAGACCGCTGGACCTGCAGTAGGTTCCTCGACGAGGACAGCAGCCGACATCTGTTCTCAATGTCTCACACTCGAATACAAAATTCAGAGATGTAGTCCGGCAGGAGGCCATTAGTGATTTGTAGTGATCAGACACAGTTTGTATGTGATCGGTTGAGGATCGCGCAGTAGGTCACTAATATGATCGGTTGGTGTCCGGCGTAGATGAGCCGTGCACCCGCTCTAGCTGGCAAGCAAGCATGCCCGCTAGTAGTCTGTTGCAGTAGTCAACCCTGGAGACTATGAAGCTGTTGACCAATGTGATGGCTGTTGAGGTAGGAATCAGTCTGCGGATGGATTTTATACCACGCTGTAGATATAAACAGCCCCGAACGAGTTGACTCACATGGGCCGACCTGGTCAAACAGCTGTCAAAGTGTACTCCAAGGTTGCGCATGGTGTCGGCTGGTCGAACTACTGCCTCGTTGACGGCGAATGAACTCTCGTCGAGTAGATGGTGACGACGGATGGTGGTACACCATAGGAACTCAGACTTTGATGGATTGAGTATGAGACGGTTAGACGCCATCCACTCTGAAATGCGCTCAATACACAGTAGCACTCTCTGTTTCAACTCCTCGGTTTGCGATGGCTCATGCACAGAAGAAGCAGAGCTGCGCGTCGTCCGTATAGCAATGGAGGAGGAGGCCATGGGGCTTGTGTAATCTTCGCCACGTCAGCTGTGTATAGCATGAAGAGGAGGGGCCCGAGCACTGATCCCTGTGGAACGCCACAGGTGGCCAGTCTAGGTGGTGTTGCCTCCCCAGCAAAGTGGACAGATGGAGTGCGTCCTCTGGTATAGGATTCAAGCCAAATGAGCACTTCATCCTTGACTCCGAATGTGCGCTCGAGCAAGATGTTATGGTCGACTGTGTCGAATGCAGCCAACATGTCAAGAAGTGACAGAAGTACTAGTTGGCCCGAATCGATGGCGTTAACTAATTCAGTGAAAACTGTAAGAAGTGCTGTCTCGGTTGGGTGGGGTGTATGTAGACTGGAAACGAGGGAGGAGGTGCGATTCAGACAGGTACTCAGTGAGTTGTTGGTAAGCAATCCGCTCGAGCACTTTTGAGATGTAGACCGGTCTGAAGTTAAAAGGTGACGACTCATCAATTCCAGCTGTTTTAGGTAGTGGTCTGACCATAGCATGTTTCCATTTTGATGGAAAGCCACCGGTGGCAAATGAACAGTTAAACATCCGGGCAATAAAGTTGGCCAACAATGGAGCCGCCTCCTTCACCAACCATGCTGGAAGTATGTCAAGGGGGCACTGTTTCGCCGGTGACAATAGAATTACCTTGACGACATCTTCTGCCGTAATCGGTCTGAACTCGTGCATGCTCGGAGAAAGAGCAGTTGGTGAACGTCGCCTCACTAGCGTCAAACGTCGACGCTCTGTCAGCGATTTCCTGTCCATGAAGTCGTGGAAAGTAGCGGCAGAAAAATGACTCCGCGTTTGAGGTAACTTTATTGGGCTCGATAACCTATTTTGCATGTAAAAAATTTCTAAACTTTTGAAACTTTTCTAAACTTTTCAAACTTTTCAAACTGATTGATTTTACATGTTCAGTAGTTCTAAATTTATGTTTTTGGTTAAAAACATGCAGTTGTGACCAAATACGTTCGGCACTGCCAGCCCAATCCAAGGTAATATGAAACAAATTTTCAAAATTTTCTGACTTTGTGACGAGTTTTTTCAGACGTGGTCACATATCGTCCATATTTGGCTGGCAATTAACACTAGCATGGCTCCTCAACTTTTGCAGTGGGTTAATCAGCTAGACTTTCAGGCAAATGGTTCCAGATGTGACAATGGAGAACAATGCCATGAAGTCCGTGATAGCCCAGGCTTAGATCCGTGAAACTGAAATGCCTATGATAATAATAATAATAATAATAATAATAATAATAATATTATTATTATTATTATTAATAATATTTTTATGCATGTCTTTTGGGCGCACCTCTCTCCACGGAAGGAGCTCTAAGAGATGCGCTAGAGATGCGATGTGCAGAGCTATCCTTAAGGATCGACCGTCTTGCCTTCGTATCCAGGCATGATGCCATAATACTTCTTCGCATCTCAGTAAGCGCTTCCATCCTGCTCCACATACTTCGTTGCATACCATGTATGGACAACCTGGCTCTTATCGCAATTGACCAATTAACTTAGCTGTAACTGATCAGAGCTGGGATCAGGCATCTTTATCTGTTCGAGACGGAGGCCTTGGTATACGTCGCGCGTTCTCGCTGGCACTTCCCGCCTTCTTCGCTTCAGCCGCAGGCACCACGACGCTACAGGACTCCATTCTTTCATCTTGCGATCTGCCCCCGGATGGCCTTTTGGAACAGGCTGGGACATGCCCTTTTGGCCATGGTAGAACCGCAAGACACGCCATGGTCAACGACACCGTATGGCGCGCCCGCATGAAGGCTTGCTTTCCATCACGTAAAGAACTAGCTGGATTGGTCAGATCCGACGGTCGGTGGCCTGTGTAACCCAAGTGTCGGGAGACAAAAGAGAGACTTCTTTCTTTTCCAACGTCTCTTTATTGCTATCCAGCGCTTTAACGCAGTTGCTTTGCACGGCACTTTCCTGAAGCCAGATTTGAGCGAAGATTGGTCATCACAGAGATCAATCTCCGGTCAGAAGACAGCCTAAGTCTAGCGCGAAGCGAATACTACCACAGACAACTCCTCTTCGTTTCCTCGTCATTTCCCTCGGCTTCTGCATAACCAAGAACAGTTGTCTCCGTCTGACCTTCAATTGATGGAAAAAGAAGTGACGGTCCTCAGTTATGACGAGGTATTAGCAGATGTTCACGGAAGAAGAGACGATCAAGATCTGAAGGAGTTCGCCCAGAAGAGGCAGTGAGACGAATTCATGACCTCCTTCATGACCTTCATTTAATTTAAGCGCTTCTACTCGCAATTTAAATTCTTCGTCGACAAGAATACCAAGAATAAGAAGACGGCGCCTATGTATGCAGCCGAAATGAAAGAAGAAGAGAAGGTTTTACCTGTAGCCGATACTAAAGAAGCTGAGAAAGCCAGTAACTGGTCGTCGAAACCCAGCCGATGAGTCCCAACCGGTCTTCAAAGTCAAGAAGCTGCAGCGTCCAACGAAGGTCAGCCCGCAGGTCAGGTCGAGGAGACGTCGGCGCTCGAGTCATCGAAATTCACGACCCAAGTGCCATTGAAGCAGACAGCGATAGTAGTAGTAGTGGTAGTAGTGGTAGTAGTAGTAATAATAATAATAATAATAATAATGATAATGATAATAATAATAAAAATAATAAAATTAATAATAATAATAATAAAATTATTTTTAGTAGCGACGTTCAGAGTCCAGTATATCCTGGTGGAAGCGCTAGTCTAGCCTTGCTCCTTCGAGTACGATCCCATGTTCTCATTGAAGTTATCAGGATGAGCATCAAGGATATGAACTTTGAGGGAATCCTGCAGTCCATTTTGCCGTAGTTCTTCAACCACATCCACATACTGTAGTTTTCGGCCTTGTGACTGCCCAGGAAGCCCCTAACCACTGCGGTAAAGCTGGTCCAAGCCGATTTCTTCTTCCTAGTGAGCATCTTGGGGAAATTTCTGCACCCCAGGATCTTCTTTATCTGTGGTCCAATGAAGACATCGGTTTTGATCTTTGCCTCGGACAGCTTAGGGAAGGTCTTGAAGGTACTTGAAGGCTGCCGACTCTTTATCTACAGCTGTGCCAAATTGTTTCTTAAGGCCCAGTTTGATCTGCAGCGGGGTCCACCAGTAGCTCCAACTTGACGTTGTTCCTCCCCACAGAGAACTCGGTCCGCTGTGACCTGTCCCGCCTGTGGTAGTGCATCTTGTTGTTCCTGCTGTCCCAAAGGCAAAGATAGCAGGAAACTTGGTAAAATCGCCTTGGAGACCCATCGGGAATGCCACCATTTGAAGTCTTCGATGTCCTCCCAGCCGTACTCAGCATACTTCAAGGCATCTTGTAAGGTCTTGATCCTTTTGTAATCCTCTTTGAGGTGCACCGAGTGAGCCAGGTAAAGAGACGGGTACTTTTTTCCCGTTATGGAGCAACACGGCTTAGAGGTTCTTAGATGAACTGTCAATTAACAGACACCACTGTTCGGGTTGCAGTCGATTCCAATTGTCTCGAACAGGCTAGTCTCATTGTGGCAAAAACAGAGCCCATTTTGACTGGTGGAGAACCTGGAAAACGCTTGGCGACACTTCCTCTGATTTGCGACTTGCACAATTTCATCCAAAAATTCCACTGCTTGAGCCTAGACATAAAGACCAAGATCTCTGATCAAGTCGTCGAGGTTGGGATAGTATAAGATTCGTTCTTCAGCTCGGAAATTGTAACCTGGATCTCCAACGTCTTCTTCGCTCTCTGACTTACTGTTCTCTTCTGAAGATGGCTGCTTTCTCTCCGGAGGAGTGGCAGGGGAAGCTCAGAGGAGTGTGGCACCGGGGCGATGGATGAAGGAAGGTCCAGATGCGTGATAGCAGGTGCAATCTTGCCAATCCGACGTTTGGAAGGATCCACCATGCAGAAGTAGCAATTGCTTGAGGGTTCTGGCCATATTCTTGGGATAGCAAAGTTCATGGCTCTCTTTCCCCTCTGTTCCATCCTGCAAAAAACAAAATAAATTGTGATTATAACAAAATGGTCACATCATTAGACTTCCTCAAGATTCCATAGAAAATTCCATCATTCTGGGTCACGTTGAAGGCTATCGACACCGTGGCAGACCCCAAATTAACTGGATCGACAATATTCTTTCCTGGACTAACTTTCTGGTTCTTATCTTCTCGGCGCTGCACGCAATAGGCGTCAATAGAGAGCTCTAGTCCATTCATGTAGCCAACCGTCGCGCAGCGACGTTGGTGCATGACATGACATGACATAACAAAATAAATGTATTTTACTCATGACTAATGTGTAAGACATTCTCGCAACATATTTCACGTATCAAATATTTGTTTAATAACATTGAAAATTTCCAAAACTTGTGAAATTACAACATTTCAAACTTTTTAAACTTTTATAACATAAAATGTCGCCATCTAGGCGAGTATTAATTGTCATCTTTTTTGCAGTGCACGCAGGTGAAATGAGGTGCCCAGGGTTTCATTGATCCAGGCGTGTCTTGCTGTTCTCCCGGAGCCTAAAGGGCATGCTAGACCGTGAGAGCCGTCCGCAGTGTCCAGAAATCCGCAGGGGTAAACGTGGGGACGCACAAGTCTATCCCAAGTCTTAGACCTGTTGCGATGCGTACGGCCTTAACGTCTAGCCTCAAGCCACAAGCACTTATGGGCAGCGCCGAGCCAGTCTCCAGAGTGTGGTGAAGAAGCTGCCTTAAATCTGGCATCGTGGTACTCGGATGTTATTGAGGCTCTGAGGATTGCCACTCTTTTGGATAAGTGGGCGGTCTCAAGTTGCCTGTTGGTGGGATAATGGGGCCTCGGGATTGGGGGCATTTGATTCGGTTAACCAGCGGGTCAGGGCTTGTTCCAAAAGGACATACCGGGCATATTATTATTCTTATTATTATTACTACTACTATTATTATTATTATTATTATTATCATCATTATCATTATCATTATCATTATTATTATTATTATTATTATTATTATTATTATTATTATTATTATTATTATCACCATGTCGATAATTATGGCTTTCAACAGAGAGCCCACTGAGTAGGCTCGAACCGCATTCGGATCACCAACCCAGCGTGCTAACGGTCTGAGCGCCGTGTTTGGCCGCGGTCAATCGCATTCGCAGAGCTCGTGCGTTTTGTTCGTTTTTACTTTATTATTATTATTATTATTATTATTATTATTATTATTATTATTATTATTATTATTATTATTATTATTATTATTCCAGATGTTGTTCTTGTCCAATAAGTTCTCAAGTCCTGAGGGATCATATGTACCTCGGGGCGCTAAAAACAAAATAATAATAATAATAATAATAATAATAATAATAATAATAAAAATTTAGTTACTTAAAACATGTTCTCAGATCACACCCTAGAGCCGGACCACTCAGGCGTTCAAGGTTTTATTAATTAGATTTGCGTATATTAGCTGCTTTGGATATGACACACGAGTGTTTTGCTTTTCAAGCTCATGATGCCATCCGGAGCTTACATCACAGTGGACTATGCCAACTATGGTAGTGTTTCTTGGTTAGATATCTACCTCTACCTGAATTCCGAAGATTACGGATTGACATCCGGTCTCTGCGGTGTCTGGAATGGTAATCTTGGTGATGATACAGTGGTGAAGGGAACTTCGCGCAACGATGGGAGAGACAAACCATATGATTTCAGTAACAGTTACAGGTAACTTTGTTGATTTTATTTAGTAGCATTCTTTTAATTATTTAAATTTCTGCATTTAATAAGCGCCGCTGTCTAATGACTGAGCATTAATCGATAGCGCTCAGCCATTGTGAGTGAAGGACATGCTAAAGGTCCCAACATAGTAACCGTCCCAGTGAAGGCTCGAACTCGTTCTCTCCGCTCTACGAGCAGAGCACTCTAACAAATAAGTTGCCTTGCCCAAATTATTTTACAGGAGTAATTCGCAATACATTGATCCAGTAGCAAAACAGACAGCACACTCGACTAATTAAATTTCAAAGACGTGGAAAACGAACATAGCGACCTATGACATGAAAAACGCTATGAAGGGTGCTAACAGTGAATATGATCAAGACAATGAAAATACTAAACCACTGGAAATAATGAATAAACGCAGTGGAACATACTAGGAACCAATGAGAACAAACCGCAAATTTTCCATAACCTATTACACACATTGTAAGACAAAATTGCAAATGTACAACTACAAATGCACAGTGATGGCTGTTAAATGTCAGTGATTACCCGCAGATATCTCTCAAAACGGAGTTCGCCGTATGCAGGGATTGCGTGTTGCAGCAGAATATGATTGAAATTTGATAATCCTGTTTGATAATCCTATTTGATAATCCTATTTGGAAAATTTGATAATCCTATTTGATAATCCTATTTGATAATCCTATTTGGAAAATTTTGATAATCCTATTTGATAATCCTATTTGGAAAACGAGGAATCAAGACAAGATTTGTGTGGAAGAGTGTTTTAAGTTTTGCACGAAAGACCTGTCACGACCCTACCCTACTCTATCGTGATTGAGCAGAATCGTGATGGAAATCACTCGAATCGGAAAGAATATTTCTGAATTTTAATTGAAGCAACTACGGAAATATTTACATAAACTTGAGAATCACTGTAGTACCAGTCTGTGAATCTGTTCTGTTATGAGCGTTCCACAGCGTTTTTGTTAGTTTCTCCGTTTGTACGGATGTTCAGGATGTTCTACGTAGGCTTTCTGAGTGAAATCTCGAGCTATGGTTTCATAACGTTTATTTAACAACGCCGTCACATCTAAATGACTGACGTCATGACAAAACGTACTACATAAATTATTATGTGCCAAACTATGGGGCTCAAGACAAGTAAGCTGACGGCCGGCTGCCCAACCAGAAAACCCCAGTGGGGATGATGGAGGTAGGATTTTTCCAATGCTCGTGCAGTGGAGATGTGTTTACTACCCTCCCCTGTCTTGGTTACAAGAAAGGACAGGATAGTTTGGGGCAAGTTTCTTTGGGCTGTTATTCTAAAGTGTGTTATTCACTGTTGGAGGTTTAATAAACAAATTAACTTTTCGTGAATATTTTTCATCATTCTCACTTCTTTATCATCTTCTTTGTCTTCTTTCTTTCTTTCTTCATTTAAGGCATGAGGGCCGCCACGTTAGCTGGGTCACCTCCCTCGTCTAGTGACACAAGGGCCGCCTTGATGAACGCGTGTTTAGACCTTTCTGCCGGATGCCTCCGTCTACCTGTAGATGATATCCAAGCACCTGGGCTGACGGAGGACAGTGCGGAAATTAAGTCCATTTTCCCATGCGCACTATGCGCACTCTTGGATGAGCTGATTCTGAAGGCCTGCTTGGGCAGGGCACTCCAAGAGGAAGAGGCGTACGGTTTCTTTGACGTCGCACTGATCGCAGTTGCCGCTGTCGTATCGACCCAACAGCATTATCTGTGAGTTTAAGCAGCAGTCGCCTAACCGGAACCTGGTCATAACAATGTCCTTTCTCCGATTGGGATCGCTGTATTTTCAAGTAAGGCCCACATTCTGCTCAATGACCCGATAGTCTGAACCTGTGTTCGAAGTAGACCATTTTGATTGCCACTTCCGGTGGAAGTAGTCTCTGTAGATATGTTGAGCTTCTCGGTACTCTGGGTTGGTCGGGAGATCGATCTCTCGAGCTCTCGAGCTAGATTGATAACGTTTATTTAACGACGTCATCATATCGAGATGAATGTCGTCATAACAAAAAACAAAGTTCAGAGACCAGTGTGCGTTGTACTATGGGGTCCAAGAAAGGTAAGCTGACGGCTGGCTACCCAACCAGAAAACCCTGATGGGAAGACTGGAGGTAGGAGACTCTCTCGCGCTAGGCCTAACAATCGCTTATATAGAGCCTTACAGACGTGCTTCGCTTGATTTTTACGACTTAACGGTATTAACCAGATTCCCTAATTAGCTATCCCATTCAAAGGTCCGACGAAAGTCCTCAGGGCGAAAGTCTTCAGTTGTTCGATCGGCAGGGCTTCGGCGGATGGCCCTCGGATCGTCAATTAATGTCTGTTAAGTGTCCGTTCTGAAAGGAGTCGTGAGGTGCGTGGCGAAAGGTGTCTTCTTAACATCCCAGTCACCAGATTCGTCGCTTGCTGTTGAATTGAATTTCCTCTGCCTCGGTATTACCTTGAACGGCTGTCACGATCATAACGAAATTTGGGGGTGTCTAATAAATCCTTGACAAGACCTTGTGGAGTTTTGAATGGAGGATCTGCGCAACCTAGTGGGGCATATGTTTAGGAATAATCCCATAGGTTTAAGATTTCCATCTGTTTCTTCTAGGTTGAAAAGTGACGAAAGTTACATAAACGGTTACATTACGCCGATTAACTGCCTCAACATAAAAGACCTCTTGCCAAACATTTGCACATGCGAGAAGGAGAAGGCGGTAACCTGTGCTCCTCCAGACAGAACAACGGTGGCCTTTGACACAACGTTCACGGAACATTGTAACCGCCCAGTCGCTCCTTTACGGAAACGAAGAGATGTGGACTCCTCGAACGACACAATGGAAGAGGAAGAGAGACGGAATGATATGGTGATAACTGCGGATGATATTCCTATACCAGATTTCGACGAGAATCACGGTGTCAACGTGACGCTAGTCTGGCCAACTGTGAGTGGAATCACCAAAGCGCAGGCCGAACAACGCTGTCAGGCTAAGATGGAAAGCTCGCCTGTCTACCATATGTGCAAAGATCGGATCGGCCAAAGCAAAGAGACAATAATCACTAACTGCGTGCTAGATGTACAGGTAAATATATATTACTCTTAACAGAATCACATCGATGGAATTTGTTTAATTAGATGGATGGATGGTGGATGGATGGATTAATGGATAAATGGAAGGATATATGGATAGATGATCGGGTGGATTGATGGATGAACGGGTGGGGTAACAATATAATTTTAATCCGTTAGAAAAGTATGTTTAATAACCGATTTATATTTCCATTCATGAGACAATTATCGCCAACTGCGTAATAGATGTTCAGGTAAATAAATATGACAACTCTCTTGAGAGATTCAATTCAATGAAATTTAGCTGATTAGATGGATTTCGTCCACCAACCGTGATTGGATAGATAGATGGAATTATAGATGCATGGATGAATGGATTGACGAATGGGTGAACAATATACACGTCTATAAACGTCTATTTAATAACCGATATATTTTTCTCTTAAAGTGCACGTTTTTAAACACTTGTATAAATTTTGGAAAACGTTTTTTATTATTCTGATTTTGGGATATCAGGTTACTGTTTAAATTTGTGCTTGAGTCACATTTGCATTACATGTTGCATAATTCCTCCTTTCTAACGGTGACAATGATAATTATAAGTAAGACGCCATTAATTAAGGCATGCCAGTTTGGCTTCCTTGCATGACTCATCGGCAAACAACGTTTCCCATGACGTTTCTAACGTAGTTTTATTTTTTGCTCAACGTTTTCCTACATTTACGATGATAAGAAACCGAGCCATCCAGCCAGACAATCAGTCAGCCAGCCAGAAAGTTATCCGTCCGTCAATCAGCCAGCCCACTGAGTCAGTGAGTAGTCAGTCAGCACCCTCTTTCAGATGTGGCAGTTGAAACGCTATTTGGCTTTGCAGTTGTTGGATGACTTGACAGCGGCGGTCGAAGCTGTGGCATCTCAATTCCAGACGATTTGCGTCCATCAGTTGGAAATCTCGGTCGTAAGCAACGGATCTTCCATTCCCACGCAGGAGGAACTTTTCCTGGCCAATGCTATATCCATGATCTGTCCAAATCAGTGCAATGGAAACGGAAACTGTCGCAACGGATCATGCGTTTGCAATGACGGTGAGATATCATTTGCTAATCTTTCTGTCTAACTGATTGTCTTTCTCTCTGTGTCTCTCTTATCTGTCTGTCTATATCATGTCGGTCATAGGCTGGTTCTAACTGTTTAGCCGGAGGGTCACCGATTCATAAGCCTATCAAATTCTTGGCCGTGATATCTTCAAAATTGATAATAGGGCCCACGGTTCACCAGTCCATAACCCACTGACCAGTTGGGCTAATAAAACTCCCACCGATGAGTGGAAATTAACGCTCACGGAGCAAATAAGTTATCTTGATGCACAGCGCTTGCTGGTTAGAAATCAAACACATATACTGGCTTACTATTTTGGTCAGATGGCATGAATGATGTAACCTTAATGGGAATAAAGGGGGTGCAGAGGTGGAAGGATGAAAAGAAGTGATGATGTATCCCAATTAAGGTGAAACGGGGAGGCAAATATTGGCCTTGGTATGCGTGTTTCTGTGTATGTGTGTGTGACTATGTAGTTCTGTCGATTTCTTATTATATTCTGTGCGCCCTTCTCTATCTTCAATGCTCTGTCAACATTTCTCTATATATGTGCGTTTCTCTTTTACAAATATGCTGCAAAAAGCACTGGTGTTTAATTCTCCCATTTTGTCCGTTTCCTTTCCTCCTTTTAGTTCATCTTTACTCCTCTTTCCTTAATAGTTTTCATTTAATTTACTCTGTCTACCTCCGCCACACTCTTTCTCACTGTTATTTGAAATTTGAAAGAATGGATTCCCTTATTTTCTTGACTCTCAAAACAGCAAAAACACCTTCAAAATCACAAAAGCACTAAAAAAGTGCAACATAACCAAATTCCTCCAAGAAATAGAAGAAATCGATCAAAGAAAAGACCAGAAACCTACCCATTGTTTTTACAAGTTGCGTTTACCTTCAAAGGGTTTGCCGGAGAAGATTGTTCAGTGAATGCTAGCAAACCTCCTCAGCTGTCGTCCTTCCGCAAGAACACGACTTGCGACTTTCGGTCATCCTTCTGCATCAAAACCTCGATCTTCGCCTCAAATTTCTTCCATTCCGAGAGACTCAGCTGCAAAGTCTCTGCCGTAAGTTCATTCTAGAAAATGATGAGTACGTATCTTGTGATAACATGAAGAGAACGACAGCAATACTTGTAACAAATAGCACAGTAAGATTTTTCATAGTTGTAGTTGTATAATTTCTTGTAATAATAATAAGAGAAATTATTATTATCATTATTATTATTATTCTTCTTATTATTATTATTATTGCTAATTAGTCAATTCTATCGCGCCGGTGTCTAATGCGGTAAGGCATCGACCGATGACACATCAAAACCATTGTCTTAAGTTAAGAACGCAAAAACACAAGAAACTGCCTTCAACGAACATATGCAGGATGAGAGTTCAAAATTCTAGGTCCAATAAGCGAGAACACCTGTTCACCAAGAACAGTTCTAGTCTTATGTATTCGACATAATTGCGACATAATAACAAATCAGGCAGAATTTTTCGTAATTCAGAGATATTCTACTGCCATGGAAAGACACTAGACATTTTTGTTGTACTCGAATGGTGAACAAGCAGCATTTCCTTGCAAGCCATATTACATACATATGTTTTATTTACAATGTATGTCTTTCCAGCTGCCTAGCACCAAAGCTCATAGATTTCAAAATTTCGATATGGGTTTTGGGATGCCATTTGCGTTTGCTGATTTGCAGAAAGTATTTTTTGCCTGCTGCAGGTTCGGCTGGCTGCACATCCTTTCATTGCACGATCCGAAGTGAACTCTTTCGTCGGGTCTGGGCTGGGAACGCCTCTGAGTAGGATCATCAGTGGGCGCTAAAAAAATGCTTTGAATGACTGAGTAACTTAGAAGCCTACATGAGACTGCCATCAAACGTTCCACTAACTGTTCGTCAAATCTATTACCAATTAAATATGCATAATTATTTTTCAGATTGACCATTCTCGGCATTTTACATTTGGTGGGTCTACTGTGTCCACTCGTGAGGCGATGTGTGAGCTGCCGGCAGTGTATCGTTTCACCAATGAGACTGCATCTGAGGCGGATGAATCAGCGCCGAAAATTCGTGCGGCTTCGTTCTACAGATGGGACGTTGCACTCACCAATGATGGCAATCTCTATAGCAACAGCCTCCGGTTGATTGTCTACGATTCCAAGTGTCAGATATGTCGTCCTGATGGCACCTGTATCCAGAAGGTACCTTATTATTTATTGAGTTATATATTTATTTATTTATTTTATCTAAATCTGGATATGAGGCGCGGATGTCGGCTTGCCAGGTGCTGCTAAGACGCAGTCATAGCTATATCCAGAGTAAGAAGGTGGGTTCAATATTTACCCTCATCTGCCATCCTACCTATCATTTCTGGTTAAAGCCTGTACATATGATAAGTCCGATCTTCTCTTCGATTAAGGTGTCTGTAAAGAATGTTTATTCCTCGTACAAGTTTGCCTCTGGCCGGAGTTCATGCACTGTCGGTAGTCCCACCATTTAAAAAATGAAAAACGCAAGGTACTATTCTAGAGTAAAACCAGCTTTTTAGGACAACTTTATAACGCTTCTTTCTGGAACAGTAATAACAGTCGTCAATTTTCTTCATTCGTTTTATGCCTGCCTTTTTGAAAAACAAATATAAGTAAGTTAAGGTCAACGTCAACGGCCCTTGCAGCAATAAGGTGCGATTAAAAATTGGAAAATGGACCTACTGCTGCTGCAGCAGCTGCTGCTGCTACTACTACTCCTACTACTAAGCCCATTATGTGTTGACGGGTTTGTTTCTTTTCAGGCTAATACGTGTGTGATCGAAGGGCGATGTTATCAATCGGGTGATGTATCGAGAATCAATCCATTCAACAAATGTGTACCATCGAAAAGCCACAGCAATTGGACACATGGACACAACAACACATTGGACTCAACAACATTGGACACAACAACAATGGACACAACAAAATTGGCAGCAACAACATTGGACACAACAACATTGGCAACAACAATATTGGACACAACAACATTGGACACAACAACATTGGACACCACAACACTGGACACAACAACACTGGAAACAACAACATTGGACACAACAACATCAAAAACAACAACATTGGAAACAACAATATTGGACACAACAACAATGGACACAACAACAATGGACACAACAACAATGGAAACAACAACATTGAACACAACAGCATTGGACACAACAACATCAGAAACAACAACATTGGAAACAACAACATTGGACACAACAGCATTGGACACAACAACAATGGACACAACAACATTGGACACAACAAAAATGGACACAACAACAATGGACACAACAACATTGGAAGCAACAACATTAGACACGACAACATTGGAAGCAACAACATTGGACACAACAACATTGGCAACAACAATATTGGACACAACAACATTGGACACAACAACATTGGACACCACAACACTGGACACAACAACACTGGAAGCAACAACATTGGACACAACAACATCAAAAACAACAACACTGGAAACAACAACATTGGACACAACAACATTGGACACAACAACAATGGACACAACAACAATGGACACAACAACACTGGAAACAACAGCATTGGACACAACAACATCAAAAACAACAACATTGGAAACAACAACATTGGACACAACAACAATGGACAAAACAACAATGGACACAACAACAATGGACAAAACAATACTGGAAACAACAGCATTGGACACAACAACATCAAAAACAACAACATTGGAAACAACAACATTGGACACAACAACAATGGACACAACAACAATGGACACAACAATAATGGACACAACAACAATGGACACAACAACAATGGACACAACAACATTGGAAACAACAACATTGAACACAACAGCATGGAAAACAACAACATTGGACACAACAACATTGGACACAAGGACAATGGACACAACATCATTGGAAACAACAACATTGGACACAACAATTTTGGACACAACAACAATGGACACAACAACAATGGACACAACAACATTGGAAACAACAACATTGGACAAAACAACATTGAAAACAACAACATTGGACACAAGGACAATGGACACAACAACATTGGACACAAGGACAATGGACACAACAACATTGGACACAACAACATTGGACACAACAACATGGGACACAACAACAACGACATTAAAATGTAATTTTAATAAAATCATTAATTAATATTATTAATCAGATACTTACGTGGCTGAGTTAAAAATTTATATAGAAGACATAAACGAAGAAAAGATAAGAAAGGCAATCAAGAGCCTGAAAATGAATAGGCTGCAGAAAGTAAGTAAGTAAGTAAGTATATTCTTTATTAACCAATAGCTAATCACACATCGGTAAACAGATATTTACGAACGCAAGAAAAAACTTATCAGGTATACAACATCCTATTAATAAAAGATTTACACGTTAAACTATCAGCGGGAGGAATAATACGGTCATGGTCGCGGGGATTTTAACCGGCGGGAGTTTAATAATTTAATAATAAGGGGTTTTACCTGGCGGGAGTAGCTGTTGCAAGACATGGTTTGGGTTGCTCAAAGTTGCTTTCAAGAGAGAAGTATCGACCATGCCACAGGGTTTACGGAACGTTGGGGAGTCCCTGGGAAGATAGTAGAGACGCACAAGTCTACGCATCAAAGCATTGAGCCGTTCCCTAGCCTGTGCCCCAGCATAGCCTCAACACGCGGGAGAGGCGTACAGCATCCTGGCCAGTTTTGTGGCTCGGAAAACGCCGTAGAGTCGACGGCCAGTAAGGCCATGTGATACAAGAATTCGTATGGCGTATAAAGACTGGGCCAAACAGCTGACAGAGCTTTGCAACGACATATTGACAACAGGCAGACTACCGATCGCATGTGGAGACGACTTCATCAATCCGTTTTCTAGGATCGGACTCTTGAGAGAACAGGAGACGCTGTCGATTCTTGACAAAATCGTAGCCACAGTGATGCTGAACCGTATGAGGATTGCCGTAGGCAAAAGTCTGAAACAAGAACAGGCGAGATTTGGACAAGGACAATCCAGCTGCAAGCACATTTTCGCACACAGCTTATAGAGAAGACTCAGAGTCGCTGTGAAGATAATGAGGAGATAATAAATTCCCACAAAAATAACTGACATCACCAAGAGCTTTTCTGATGGCAGTCGGTGCGCGGTGAGATACGAAGGAGAGATGGGTGAGTAAATTCAGATTGCAGCTGGACAGTGTGAGAAATTTGTTTTTGTCACCAATGATTTTCACCATGGCTTTAGATTAGATGATGGCGAGATTGACGAAGGGCAGTAAGAATGGACTGAAATGAATAAACGGTGATAGGTTAAGAGACCTGGACTTGAGGATGATATCGCTCTGTTGGAGAGGACTTGGAAAGGCATTAATGAACGAACACGTGAAGCAGAGGAGGAGGCAGCGAAGGTGAGACCTCTATCGATCCGGAAAGGCTATGATCATCTTCGATTCGTTGCAAATTGAGAAAAAAAAGAATGATTCTTAAAGCCGGAAAATGTTTGTTGTATGCAGTCAGTATCCAATCTTGATAAAATTAATTAAACCTATGCACTTCTGTGAGCTCAGACATGTAGAATCATATTTTGTGCATCTTCGGATTTGCACATTTGAAGTAATTTCTTCACTATGAGAGGCCGGAGGATTTAAAGTTTGCGCACTTGAAACTTTGAAATAACTCCAAGTGTTCCATTGACAAAAATGCATCCTTAAAAGTGTATATTTCGTCCCTAAAAAGTCAGTAAACTAAGAAGATCGAGGAGGGATAAAAGGAGAGACTAGTTGTTGAAGGTGGTTAGGAGTCCTCGTGTTAATAATTTTATAGGCTAGACAGTATAATTTAAATCCTTGCCTGATGATGATATACGTAATGACATTTTGTTACATGTTGCATAGATGAAGGAAAAGTCTCTTCTGCGACTGCGTTCAGCTACAGCATCAGCACCTTAGCTGCCGTATTGATTTCCATCTTTGGAATCGATGCCTAACTTCAGGAAAAGAAGACTACAGCAGCGGATGAAATCTTCTCTGATCACCATGACGCTTTCTAGCTGATTTCTCATCTGATATCAAATAATAATAATAATAATAATAATAATAATAATAATAATAATAATAATAATAATGACAATAATTAATAGCAATAAATAACAATAATAAATATCAATATTAATAGCAGTAATTGCATTAATAAGTAATGTTCACATACATACATTCAAGTGTACAGACATTCATTAATGCATACAATCCATACAGACATGTGCATATGCATACATATATATTTATACAGACATATAAACAATTTTCAAAAATATATGTGTAAACAGACACATACATATATATTTATACATACATACATACAGTATTCATAAATCGGTGTAAATTCACACAAACATACATAAGTACTTACAGAAGTACATAAATAAAATATATACAAACCATACAAACATACATCGTTACATATACGCTGGCATACATACCTACATACAAACATACATATAAAAATATATACATACATATGTATGTATGTAATTATATATATATGTATATTTAAACGTGCGCGCCTGTGTTCTGATTACATCAGGTTCGATCCAACAGCTTCCATCCGCAACCTCAGTGCCATCTTTTCCAGTTGACTTCACCTCATGCAATCCAATTTAATCCACCCACGCACAATCTCGTTCACTATTCCTAAGACCTATATAAGAACTTTTAGGAATAATTAAACGCCTATGTATCGTAGGTGGGCTCTATGACTATATATGATAATAACATGTCTATTATATCTTTTAACAATATGTGTGAATATATGATTTTCATGTAAGGGCTTCTGTTTATGAAGTATTGCGTGTAGATATATGACAATTATTTTGCTTGTGAAGACATTATCATCATCTCTGAACTCTTGCCATTTCAACAATATGAATTCAGCCGTTTCTATTCTGAGCTGTTTTCCAGGTCGTGTGTTGGCCGAAATTCAGGTCAGGTGCAGGTCAGACTCCACTAATCATATCCATGTGTGGCGAGGCCGTCTGGTTGGTCTCTTCCAACAGGACGATGGGGGATATCATAGCTTATAGTAATGCTGTCTTCGACGGCTTAGGTCTCTCTTGCATCTCGCAGCTCCAGTCTGTACTAATTGCTGCTGCAGGCCTGATTGGGGTTATCTCTAGGTTTGGTCACATCTCGGCCTTCATGTCTGAGGAATTGCACTGGCTGCCTATTCGGGAGCGTATTCAATTCAAGATTCTGGCTCTTGTACGTAACTGTCTTATTGGATGCGCCCCACTCTACATAAAGGAGCTCTGCGTTTTGATTTCCTCTGTCCCAGGACGCAGACTGCTCCGCGGCTTCAGGATGACTTGCTTGTCACGTTGGCTTGAACAGCCACGGCTCAACGCAAAAGTTTTGCAGTGGCTGGCCTTAGGTCTTAGAACTGCTTGCATAGTGACCTGTGGCATGAACTTCTCCCCTTTCTCCCCCTCTCTTTCGGAACTCTTGAAGACCTACTTCTTCCCCAGTGCTTCTGGGTCATCGGGCCGGTAACGCCTCCGATGAGCATACCTTGAAGTGACGCATTATAAATTTACGATTACAATGTGATGGAATTCTGTTTTTAACAAGCATTTTCAACATACCCTGACACTCACTTGTTTAGATCAGTTAGATATTCATGTATGTAGTGCTTTTGAGAGGTACATAAAGGGCGTTATACTAAGTGTCTGCATACAAACATACATTTACATGCAAGATTGTGAGGCATTTTATGGCGTTTGTCAAAGTTAATATACAAGTATATTCAATTAAACATTTGCTTTATATGTACCTCTTCTAATTTTTTACGAATACTGCAACGCTTTGGAGAGGTGGGCCTACTTTAAAGGCGCTATATGCAGTATGTTTGTTGATGCATACGTGGATACATATTTGCTCTTACACCCCTCAAATCAAAAATGTACATACTTGTTTTCTAGCATAAACTAAGAGCGTCTATCGTCCAGTTCCCTGTCATCATTGACATCACTTGTCAAGACCCACTCTATTGCTTTCTGTAATTTAAACATGAATTACATCACAGAATTAACAGAATGAACTAAATTGGAAAGTGAAGGTTGAAAGCTTTGGACCAGATACCGAGAAAGCGAGAAAGCCCAACGCTATTCTGGTACGGAGTACATCATGAGTCAGTCTGTGCACCACGCTATCTTGCAGACAGCATCAGGCCGCTATCTGATGACCCAACCGACTGCGACTGCGATCATCAAAATCCGTCAATGTCTTTGTACCAGCAACTAAGACTAGAATGGGTGATCAGGCCATTCGGGTAGCTGGTCCGCGTGCCTAGGACAGCCTTCCGGCATCCATTCAGGAGTCCAAAAATGTCAACCTCTTTAAAAATCAGTTGAACTTCTATTTACTTTATAACTCTTAGTTTTTGGGCTGAATTTTGACTTTGTAAAGCACCCTAAAAGTAGCATGCTGCTAACGATGCTATATAAATTGTCTTAATTACAATTACAATTACAGAATTGTGGGCTTGTACCTAAGAAAAGACATTCGATTTTAGAAAGGTTGAGAACAAGTTTATTACTAGTCATCAAAGGTTGAACAACATCAAAAACAGAAGCAAGTGATTGAAGGGCAGGGTTAGACGTGGAACTATCAAATGAAAGGAAGTGTTGGATATCATCACCATACTAGTGGCAGTCAACAGAGCTTTAAGTAAGTAATGAACTGAGTGGAGCGGTATATAATGTAAACAAGCGGGTCCGGGGAGAACCCTGTAAAACACCGCATTTCAAAACAGTGGGCGTATAAATGAGTTGATATGTGCAGTACGAATTGATTGTGTACGCGGTTGTATGTAAGGTGCAAACCAATTGAGAGCAGGACCCGATACCAAACCAGTGTTCGAGACGGTGAAGGAGTATATTATTGTTGGAATTCAGAGATTAGATTCAGGATTTATTAGCTTAAGAAAAATGTTCCTTTAATGTCTAGACAAAACCGGAACTACATATATCATAGGGCTTAGCAGAGTTCTTTCCTGGTGCCACCTATAGTGTAAACTGTATGTAATATGTCAATTCTAAGACCCCCACGTTATATACATTCGAAATAGGTCTAAGAGTCCTATTCTACTAGCCCCATGCCAAAGATACATTTCAAATGTACATCTCTAGGCGTTATGTCCCCATGTCCTCTAGAATATCATTGGCTAATGCATTGGTCTCTAGTCGCCTTGACTACTGTAACTCAATCCTTGTTGATATTACAAAGTCAAATATGCAGAATCTCCAAAGAGTTCAGAGCTAGAGCCATAACAAATACTTCAAAATATGAGCATATTAACATTGTGCTTAAATCTTTGCACTGGCTTCCTGTTCAGCAAAGGATTTGTTTCAAATTGAGGCTTACAGTTCATAAAACATTGAACTCCGGCCAACCACAGTATCAGTCCTTATTCCAGAAACTTATCATTATTTTGCAAGGTCATCTGATTGTCTTTCTCTAGTCATACTGTACCTAACACTAGAACTGTTCTTGACGAACGGGCTTTTTCGGTTGCTGGACCTAAATTTGGAACTCCCTCCCTGTATCTGTTCTTTCTGCTCAATCGCTTGTGTCATTTCGTTTTCAAATAACAACTTACCTTTTTCAAATTACTTATCCGCCATAAGCTGCCTCTCTGTCTTCGTGGACTGGTTTTCAGGATATTGACCAGCTTTGGTGCTCAACCGGTTGATGCCTTATGCATTAAACACCGGCGCATTAGAAAAAACCCAATTACAATTACAATTCGCGAGTCCGATTAGCAAGCCTTGAATATTTTAAACCTACACAATCACGATGATAAAGAAGTAACGAAGAAGAAAAAGTAACGAAGAAGAAGACGACGAAGACAAAGAAGAAGAATTCGATGAAGAAGAAGAAAGAAAGAAAGGAAGGAAGGAAGGAAGAAAGGAAAGAAGGAAGAAAGAAAGAAAGAAAAAAAGAAATAAACACGATGACAATGACTAATTGAATAAATTACAGCCCTGGGACGTGGGATTCTGGACCGCTTTGCCTTTGATCGACTTTTGGACGATAAATGTGCGGCTTGTTGACCCGAACTGCTAGCCATCATTAAGTACAGTAGTTGATCATATTGTTAACTGCGAGAGGAACTTAGCCGAATGGGATAAGATAAATGCATTGCTAAAGATCCTATTGAGCTATTACGATATGATCCCCATAAGTCCGACCTGATATCTTAAATGTGCCATTTGATTAAGCCAACTGCGTTTTAATGAATCCTGTTTGGATTTACCAGTGATTTTTACCCTAAAAGCTTAGATTTAGTGATGGCGAGATTGACGATGGGCAGTAAGAATGGACTGAAATGAATAAATGGTGATAAGTTAAGAGACCCGAACTTTGAGGATGATATCGCTATGTTGGACAGCACTCGAAAAGGCATGAATGAACGCACATCTAAAGCCCTTGAGGAGGCAGCGCAGATGTGAACTCTAGTCAGTCGCCAGGTGAAATGTGAATAGACTTCCAGATTTTTGCAAGTTACTGAGCCAGAATGAATTTTGAGGATATTCTTACAGGAAGAAAAAGAGTCTGACCTTTGGAGAAGCATGGTAGTCGCCGATTCCATATTTTTAGGGGGCAGCTCATGACAGTTCAGCATCGTGGCTCTGCCAAGCGAACCGTGCTGGAATAATGCAAACTGCGCGGAGGCTTTTGAGAAGAGACTAGCGGTGAAGGTGGTTAGGGGTGCTCCATTAGAGATTTTATTGGTTACATAGAAAGGCCAGTTTAAAACTTCCTTGATGATAATTTATATGCTATGCTGAAGTTTTTGTTACATGTTGAATAGATGGAGAGGGACAAGTCTGTTCTGCGACTGCGCTAAGCTACAGGATCAGCATCTTAGCTGCCACCTTGATCGCCATCATTGTAATCGACGTCTAGCTTCAGAAAAAGAAGGCAGAAACAGCGAACAAAATCTCTCATCAAGAAAACGCGCTCCAGCTGATTTCTCATCTGATAATAATATAATTGCTTACATGCGTACATGCATACAGCCATTGATCTATGCATTCATATGCATCTATGTATAAATAGGCCTACACATACATATACATGCTTACATACATGCATGTATTCTTACATGCATGCCTACATTAAAACGTAAATACACAAAAATATATACATACTAACACAAATGCATACATAACTACATGCATGGACAGTAGCACCAGCTACATACATTATTATATACAAGCATGCTTGGATACATACAAACAAACACACATATAGGCCTTTAAACATACATACATACATACATACATACATACATGTATGCATACATATAATGTGTTCTAATTTGATCCGATCCAAGAGCATCCATCCGCAACCTCATTGGAAATCCATTCCAACTTATATCAGCTCATACTGTCCAACTTAATCTACCGACGCCCTATTACGTTTACTTTATCTTAGGTTAGACCTAAACTATTACAGCTTCCGTAACATAGCAATAAGGCATACATAAAGAAATTTCATGGACAATAAAAGCTCTACTGTAAGCATATGCATGCATACCTATTCAAGATATGGATAATTTAAAGCCTATGCTTCGTATATTGACTATAATTTATATCTTTTATCTAACGGCTTCTCTTAGTGAAATATTGCTTGTAGAAACGTGATAATAACTGTGCTCGTGAAGACATTATAATCATCATCTGTGGCACGCTCCTCTCTAAACTGTTGCTGCATCAACAACATACTGCCAGCCTTCTTTATTCTGGGCCATTTTCCAACAGACTTTTGTTGGAATTCAATGCATCACCTAGTTGGGTTAACACATTTTCAGGTAAAAGAGATCTGATTCTACTAATATCCTGTACGTGAAATTCAGCTGATCTCCACATGAATGAATGTGTGTATCTGAACTTTTATAGAGCGCATTTTAGGAACCCCTCAAAAGCGCTGGAAACTTGGCTGCCCATAGGACTTAAATAAATTAGTCTTAACAGGCGAAGAGTATGTTGCCTGCTGAAAGTTATTAGGAACGTTACGAAGGCTAATGGGAAGACTATTCCAGAGAGAAGAACCTACACAAGACAGCGCGCAATGTTGTCGAGTGGGCGTGTAGCAGTGAGGGATACGGACGAACAGCCTTAGGTACTCCCAGCACAGCCGGAGGCTTGGTTGACATGGCATTCCCTTAACAAGTCTCTAGACATTAGACAATCCAAAAGTTGCTGAAATTTCATAAACCAAGAAATATCTAAGAATTCCAAGCTTCATGATTCGAAAAGTAAAATATAACCGTAAAAAGGTCCAAGACAAATCCAAAAATTCGTCAGGAATTTATCGAATTTTAAGATATATAGGATCAGGCAACCTTATGGGTTTACAAGCCAGCGGTGTCACATGATGAACGTGACATGAACATGCTAAGAAATGACATGGTGAAATCAAAGACCACACCCATTCATTGCGCATTCAGTGCGTTTAATAATTAAGCCACCCAACTGAAACACGTAACGCAGTCATATTTACGGAGTTGTTGGCTTGTATCTAGTAGAAAAAGTTCGGTTTGAGAAGGATTCAGAAGAAGTTTATAACTAGCCATCAAAGACTGATTATCCTCAAAAACGGAAACAAGTGATTGTAAGGCAGAATTAGACGAAGAACTATCAAATTAGAACAGAGTTGCATATCATATGCATACAAATGATATTCAACACCCGGACTTATATAAGCCGTCTGCGTCAAACTTGAATACGCATGGCAGAAGCAGAGGCTTTAGAATACCGACAGTTACGGAGAGGCTCTACGACCAATCACCCTAATACTGACGAAGGCCTGTTCTGCACAGACCTGGTGCCTTGAGGGATATCCAGACACTTGCGAAGGAGTGCCAGTCAAAAAGCCTAACCGTGTGCTGTGGACTTCAATCGGGTATCACTATTGGCTATCAACATGGTGTCAATTGTCAACTATGAATGAGGCTCTGCTTGGTACTTGAAGCCCGCCAGGGGCGACTAAGCTAATTATCTGAGCATTATTTTCTTACAGATAAACTCTCTCCATTAACAAAATTTTACATCACCTAGGCAACTGTTGGCAGTGCTTTGGCGAGGAATGGCAAAGGCGCTATGTAAAATGACTAGACGCATGCTACATGTACATGCAAAAATAAATACATACGTACAAAGATACATGCATGCATACAGAATGGTACACGGACACAGAAACATGATCGGACTTGAGGAGTGTAATGTCAAAAGCATCATTTGTAATGTATGTGTATAGTAATTGACATACTGTATCATAGCTTATGCAGGACGTCGCAGGTGATTGCGATGATACACAGCCAATGCTTCAAAATGCATACAGTGTATACTGCAACTCGTTTTCTTTCACTGTTATTATTCGTATTCAACTTGACTTAGTATGCTTAGAGCGGCAGCTTTCATACTTCCCACGCGTACTGTAACGTCCATAACTCAGTGTGTGAGCTGTTGGTGTAGAACAATTAAACGCATCAAATGACGTCAGGCCCAGACAAGCTCGAGTGATGGTAAACATATTTCGAGCTAACTGCTAGCCTAGTCTAGATTTAGAAACATCAAATGCTATTTCGAAGAAACTCGGTTGGACTCATTGGATCATACCATTTGGTTTAAAAACCAAACAGGATTCATTAAAACACCGTTGGCGTAATCAAATGGTACACTTAAGATTTCAGATCGAACTCAATGGGGATCTAGTCTTAATTGCGGGTACAAATACAGAGAGCGTGGGCTGACATAAGTAGCAAAACAACCCAGGGCGGGACCGGAAACCCCAAACCAGTGTTGGAGACGACACAAAAGGAGAGGTTGGTACACAGTGTCAAAGGCAGCAGATAAAAGTGACTACAATTTAAAATCAACACATCCGGTAGACTCCCTCCTTGTTCCTTAAATAGGCTTAATATATTCAGCGTGAATTGTGTAGGCTTAATAATTTCAACGCCTGTTTCTTAGAATATTATCGCCATTAACACACAGATACTTACTTAGTTACTCAATTACATACTTCACAAAAGTTCCGTGATTTGGTTCTTGAAAATCATAATTAACAGAACGTTGTTTCATGCGAAAAAAGTCGTTCCGTGTAGCTTATACCTGCAGGCGACACGGATGCGAAGCAGGCCTACGCAGCTCCATCAGCAGCAATGTCCTGAAACTCCAGATGCTAATGTGGAGAGAGGCAAGTTGTGGGTCTTATCGAGCAGTGGGTGGGTGCGAAGTGTTCTCGAAGGAGGATAATTGTGGACTTGCTGTCCCAGGGCGGACCACAAGTTTACATGCCACTTTGTTAAAAAGTTTTGACTATTTAGAGAATTTTATTAACCCTTTTGCCAAAATTGTATAAAACCTCTTTGTCAACCACCTTTTCTTGCACGTTTTCGGTCTTTATCTTTTCTCTTTATGTCAATGATATATCGAACTCTTCCTCATTACTCCATTTTATTCTGTTTGCCGACGACACCAATGTATTCATGTCTGACAAATCTTTTGAATTGCTGGTTAATAAAATTAATGAAGAGCTAAAAATGGTATCAGCATGGTTCAAAGCAAATAAATTATCACTAAATATTAAGAAAACGAATTTCATATTATTTAGCTCACAGAGAAAAATTATACCTAAATGTAATCTCAGTATAAAAATAGATAATATAAATATAAATCAGGTGTCATCCACAAAATTTCTAGGAGTTCACATTGACGAACATTTGACTTGGAAAGAACACATAAATACCATATCTAAAAAAATATCAAAAAATATTGGTATTATCTCTCGTATCCGCCACAAATTACCCCAAAATATATTATTGAACCTATATTACTCCTTAATATATCCATATATCTCGTATTGCAACATTGTTTGGGCTTCCACATATCATACTCGCCTGTCTAATCTTAGAACCCTACAGAAACGCATCATCAGAATTATATTTAATCTACCCTTCAGAACCAGCACTCAATTGTCCTTTCATAGTCAAGGAATATTACCTTTTGATTGTATTAATAAATTGCAAATAGGTTTATTTATGTTTAAACTAAAAAATAATCTATTACCTGTGGACTTCTACCAATACTTTTGTATGAATTCAGATGTGCATGGTCACTATACACGATCATCTCATATGTATCATAAACATTCTGTTCACACTACTAATAGGCAGTTTAGTATTATAATATGTGGACCGTCATTCTGGAATTCTCTGCCAACTGTTATTACTAGCTTGCCAACATTATACCAGTTTAAAACAAATCTAAAATCTCATATACTCAATGCACGTAGTTAAGTATTTTTTTGGTGCTTAGTTAAGTGTTTTTTGTTTTGTTTAGGTTTATGCAATGACATTGATTATAATAATTACTTATATTTTAGATTATTAATTGTTTTACTCAGTATTTTACTGTCACCTTTTTTGTAATCCATGATGTAAATAGGTGACCTTAGTAGCGGAACTGTTTGTTCCTTTTAGGTCAGCCCATTGGCACCACTGTATGTGACAGACTTTAATTGTGCTTGTTAATTATTTTTTGGTTGTCAATAAAAATATCTCTCTCTCTCTCTCTCTCTCTCTCTTTGGCCTTGTGACATGACCTTGATACATAGCCTTGTCACGTGGCCTCTTCACGTGACCTTTTCTCAAGGCCGGATTTTCGACTTATCTCCGCAAAATCCGCCATTGAGCACCGTTTCACAATTTAGCCCTTTGTCCGTGGGCTTTTTAAAGTCCTTATCTGCAACCTTCATCATGCCTTATTGAATACCTTAAGCCAGGAAAGATGTTTTCTTCCCTCGGGTGTCGAACTAGTATGGTATGGTCTGAAGCAATGACTGGAAATATCACCATTTCTTCCTAAATTCGCGTCCTGGAAAATAGCTTAACAATTAAGTTACATTCATTTTCGTCCTGACCACACCTCTTAATATCTCCTCTCCAAATGATTCCAAATACATATCATAGTCGTAATCATGAATTTGTTTAGCGTCTTTTCAAAAGAAACTCCTCAGAGGTGCTCCCAACGTCACAACGCAAGACGCGAATCGCACTTTGTGTGTCAGTGCATGCACAAACACATTAAGTGTCCGCTATCTGCAGACATTAACATTAACAACGCATCACCAGGGCCTATGAGAGAGGGGTACAGGCGGTTCATCGCTCCGGAGATTAGAGGTCCCGTAGGCCAATCGAAGTGTGACGTTAAATGGATTCTGTTCAGAACTTCAGACTGTACTTCTAATAATGCGGGTGTCAGCCTGCCACCATGGCTCCCACGATGGTATTTGGACGGGAGTGACTCTGGATCCTAGAAACAAAGAAAGTAGTCTAGAGTTGTAAATTGATTTAAAAATTATATATCGTCTACATAATGCAAAAGTAACGTGATTATGTCTATAAGAATATACACACATATGTCACTGTTGCATTATATAGACGATATCTATGTATGTGGATGTTAGCCATATTTTACGGTGAAAGTTTTTATATTCTATACATAATTTCATTTCAGTCTTCATGTATAAGAAGTAAACATTATCAATAAATTATGTATGTATGTCTGTATGTATGTATGCATGTATCACTAAATTTGTAAAGCACCTTTTAAGTAACTCACAAAGGCGCTACAGCACGGCTACCTAACGGTCTCTAAATAGGAACGTCTTGAGACGTTCTCTTTGTTCTCTATCGAAAATGTATCCTTACAAAGCAGGAACGACGAAAAAAGGAAAAAGCGAGAGGAGATTGAAAAAATGGTAAACAAGCGCTCTTTCAAATAGGATTAAAGGCGCTTAATAGATTTACCGAAGGTACCCGGCTTAATGCAAAAGAAGTCTCACTTGTAGAATTTGAACCCGAAGAAACTGGAAGAAACTGTTGAAAACCTTATCCCCAAACATACAACACCCGGACCATTTGAAAATGAAAATAAGGAACAGAATGTAACAGATGTTAAATCAGTGAAGGGAATTGGAAATCAACGAAGCAATACTTTGAATTCGGGAAATACAAATCATACGATTGTTGAAATGCAGTCAAATAATGGGGAGAGGAATAATGACGGAATAATGTTGGTCTTGACAATGAATACATCATATCCGAATTTCCTTCTCAAACAGAAATAGAAAAGTATGTTACCAACGGTAACATCCAATTGCTTAAAACATTCCCAAAATACCGAGCATTCAAGTTTTCCCTGAAGGCATACTGAGATTTTGAAGCACCAACAGAAAACAACATGTGAGAGATTGGCCTGTTTGGAGTCAACAGAAACAAGCATTATACTATTCTTTTACATGTCGATTATTTTGGCACAGTACTAGCACATCAACATCTAAGTCTGCTTTGGTATTAGCTGAAGGCTGGATGGCTAGTGGAACGCGACGGAAGCTATACAGCAGGATCCCAGAACCTAAAAAGCAATAGCCACAGGGAATGTTGTTTAGCTTGGCTAGAACTAGACAGGTGCCTGTTGTCTTTGAGAAGACTTGACACCATATTAGAAGTGTCAATCAAAACTGAAGCTGTAAAATGGTATAATGTTTTAAAGCGTATCATCGATGTTGTTCTCTTCTTGGAAGAACGTGGTATGCCTTATAATGGTTCTTCCCATCGCACTGGTGATTTTAAAAAATGGAAACTTTTCAGGAATCATAGAATTGCTCTCCAGGTGAGACCCCAATCTTCCTGAACGTGTGCTGCGTGTAGACTCCGCTGCAAAGTCTCTGCCGTAAGTTCATTCTGGAAAGCGATGACTCCATATCATATTTAGTTTATTTATTTAAAGCATTTCTAACGCGCGCAATGTCAGTACACTTGAAACTGAGGCGCGGATGTATGTTTGCTAGGGGCCAAGACGGAATCATGCAGAAGCCAGAGTGAAGTAGTGTGTCTTACCAAGTGATTTAAAAGATGATAGCAAATTTGCAAATTGGGCCTTTTAGTGGGTGACATTTCAAATGCGAGGATCACAGCAGCTAAAGGCTCATGATCCTACAACTCTCCTGAACCTAGCTTCTTAAAACAAACCAGTATCAGAAGAACGCAAGAATCTGGGAAGGCGATATGGAGTCAGCCAAGTATTACGATATGATGGAAAGCAGTGTTGTGAACCTTGAAGGTCAAGCATGCAACTTTGAACATAACTTGCCACTCAACAGGAAGCCAGTGAAGTTCACGAAGGCGGTCTAGTGCATTTGATCAAGGAAAACATGAAACAACAAGATAAGAGTTTTGAACACTGTGGAACTTTTCTACATTAAAAGAGGATATAGACCTACCGTATAACACTGCATTGCACAGTTCAATCGAGAACCAACAGTGCAGATACCAGCTGAATGCCTGATGTGACGAAATGCCTTGATGTGTTAGAAACAAGACCTGAAAATCGAGGATACGTGGGAAGTCATAGTTAACGGGTTGTCAATGGTGACATGGAGAATTTAAATTTTGTCTGATTGTGGGATTTTGGTTCCTGCAAGGTCAATAGACAAATGCGAAGTGAAACACTGCAATTCAATGCAGCCAGTGCATTGAATGTTTTGCAGAAGAATTGCCTCTGACTTATCTGGCTTGATTGATTGCAAGGTCATTGAAGCCGAACCAATGTGAAGAGAGTTTAGTTCTGGCTGAGGGTTCTGTTGCACATAGAGAGAGAAGGGGGAGATCAACATAGATTTGAGTATCATCAGCATATTGATACACCATTGCATTATGCATGCATGCAATTTGACAAATGGGCGAAAGAAAGATTGAGAAAAGAAGAGACCGGAGGACAGAACTCTGAGGTACACCTGAGCGACAGGCAAGTGGATCAGAGCGCGACGAGTTTATTGCCACTCGTTGAGAGCGAACATTGAGATAAGAAGACATCCAGTGAAGAGAAGAACCAGAAAGTCCAAAAGATCCATAGAGTCGAGACAAAAAACTGCAGGATCTACAGTTTAAAATGAAGCATTCAAATCAAGAGATATAAGAAGAGATGTTTTCCAACAATCCACTAAATTAAATATGTAGTAAATTTGCGAGTAAGAGCACTCTGAGTTGAATGGAGTTTACAACAAGCCGACTGAAAAGGACTTAACTTCGGAGAAGTTGATTTTACTTGCCCCTAAAGGCCTACAAGAAATAGGCGTTCAAGCAGTTTAGAAATATTATTCAGATTGGAAGTAGGTCGACAATTAGCTAGACTCAAGATCGGTTTTTTAGCAGAGATGTCACAAGAGCAGTTTTAAAAGCAAAGGGAAAACGGCACTTGCAAAAGAAGAGATTAGCCAGATGAACAATAAGGATGGAAGCACATTTGAACAGGAGGAGAAGGTGGAATGAAGTCAAACTGTGATGAATTAGACGGAATATTTCCATTGAGTCTGGCAACTTCTATAGTTGTTCTAATCATATTGAGAACAACAGGAATACCCGTAAAAATACCAAAATTAGACTGCCCATGGTAATAGTTGCATAATTTCACAGTGAAACGATTTTAAGATTTCTATGGGGCTTTGCTTTGTCAATTTGCAGAGGCAATTTTTTGCCGCTCAAGTTTGGTTGAGCGCAGATCCATTCGTTCGACAACTGGAAGTGAACTCTTTTACCAGGTCTGGACTGGGAACGCCTCTGAGTAGGAATATGACGGGAGGCTTTATAAATGCTTTGAATGGCTGAGTAACTTAGAAGCCTATCAAAGGATGCGCAAAGTATTCGTGAAATCTAATACTTATTAAATATGCATAATTACTTTTCAGGTTGACCATTCTCGAAATTTTACATTTGGTGGGTCTACTGTGTCCACTCGTGAGGTGATGTGCATGCTACCGGCCGTGCATCGTTTCACCAACGAGACTGCAGGTGAGGCGGATGGATTAGCGCCGAAAATTCCAGCGGCTCCGTTCTACAGATGGGACATCGAACTCACCAATGATGGAAATCTCTTTAGCAATAGCCTCCGGTTGACTGTCTACGATTCAAAATGCCAGGAGTGTGGTACTGACGGCACTTGTACCCAGAAGGTAACTGTTTATTCATTTATTTATCTGAAGCTGAGGCAGTAATTTTTTCTAACTAGTAGTTGAGCCGAAGTTATTTGCTAAGACCAGAGTAAGATAAATTATTTGCCCGCATCTGACATTATGCCTGTCATCCTTAGTTAAAGCCTGTAGCTCTGATGAAGTCCAATCGTCCCTTCGATTGGCATCTCAGGAAAATATGTTGTTCCAGGGACAAAACTTGTCTTTGGCCACCGGTCAGGCGCACTGGATAGGCCCACCATAAAAAAATGTAAGAAGGTTACAAATCTAAAGTTTAAAACTCTTTTAGAGCAACTTTAAAATGCTTCTGTCCGCAGCAATAATGACAGCCGTCAATTTCGTTCAATCATTGTAGGCTTGTCGTTTTGAAAAAATGCTAATGCAAGTTAATCGCAACTACAACCGCTCTATCAACCATAAGGTGTCATTAAACAATTGATAATGGATCTACTGCTGTTGTTGATGCTACTGTTATTGCTACTACTGCTCTTGCTGCTACTAACAATGCAACTACAACTATTACCACTACTACTACACTGTAGCAGTAGCAATAGTTCGAGTAGTTCATCATGTGTTGACGGGCTTGTTCCTTTTCAGCCTCATACGTGTCTGATCGAAGGGCGATGTTTTCAATCGAATGAAGTTTCTAGAATCAATCCATGCAACAAATGTATTCCATTGAAAAGCCGCAACAATTGGACACATGGTAGGTTAGGTAAATTGTAATTTTATTATCAGAAATCATTAGTTATTATAGTTAAGTTTTCATTAACTACCAAAAAATAATAATAATGATGATGATGATGATGATAATAATAATAATAATATTTATAATCCTGTAGCGAACAACATAAAATATTTCAGAATTATAACCATACAGTATATTAAATTATGATTAATCAAATCAAATCAATAATAATAATGATGATGATGATAATAATAATAATAATAATAATAATAATAATAATAATAATAATAATAAAAATAAATAACAATTAATCACATAATAATAAAAAATTAGTCCGGAGACATTAATATTATTACTAAAAATTAATAATAAGAAGGATAAGGAAATCGATATAGAAGACGTAAACGAAGAAGAGATACGGAAAGTACAAAGCAGTCCAAAAAATGGAAAGGCTGCAGGAAATGAAGGAAGAGTAGCCGAAATGATTAAATATACGAGTGAGACGACGGTCTGACAGCTGACATAGTTGTGCAACAAGAAATGGACATCGAGCAAAGTCCCAATGGAATGGAGAGACGGCATCATCATTGCGATTCCTAGAAGAAAGGGAGATTTGAGATAATGGTCCAACTGGAGAGGCATCACTCTGTTGTAGGTTGCTGGCAAGATCATGGCCATAGTGATGCTAAATCCCATGAGGATCGGTATAGACTAAAGCCTGAGACAGGAACACGCGGGATTTAGACCACGGTGATCTTGTTGTGAACAAATGTTTACAGTTAGAGAGAAAATAGAGAAGACTCTCCTGTGGGAGGATCCTGTACTGATTAACTTCATTGATTTAAAAAGGCCTTCGTAACTGTTCATAAGGAGTCCCTGTGGAAGACAATGAGAAGCTATGGAATGCTAACAAAATAATTGACATCACCACTGAGAGACAGTGAATTTCGAGGAGTTTCCTGAAGGAAGACAAAAAAGTCCGAGCTTTGAGGAAGCATGGTAGTCGCCGGTTCCATTTCTTAGCTGATGACAGTTCAGGTTCATGGCTCCGCCCAGCGACCCGTACAGGTAGAAGGCAAACTGCGCGGAAGGATATGGGAAGAGACCCAGTGATTGAAGGTGGTTAGGAGTGCTTGTGTTAGGCATTTTATTCGTTGGACAGGCCGGTTTAAATCTTTCCTGACGATAATTTATATGCTATGCTGTTATACGTTTTTGTTATTTTGTTATTTGTTGAATAGATGGAAAGGGACAAGTCTGTTCTGCGACTGCGCTAAGCTACAGCATCAGCATCTTAGCTGCCATCTTGATCGGCAGCTTTTTTGGAATCCACGCCTAGCTTCAGAAAAAGAAGACAGCAACAGCGAATACAATCTTCTCTGATCAACAGAACGCTCTCCAGCTGATTTATCATCTGATAATAATATAAATGCTTATATGCAAACATGTATACAACACTTATCTGTGCATTCATATGCATGTACGTATATACACACATATATACATGTGTAATAATTAAATGAATGCATATATGCACACTTGCATTCATCTATGTGTTTATGTGCATGAGTGCAAAATACATACATGGGTGTATTTTTACATGCATGCCTACATGAGACGTAAATACACAAAAATGCATACATACCAATGCAAGTACGTATATAAATACATAAAAGTGTGCACACAAATAGCTACATATGTAAATATATATAAGCATTCATGAATACATACAAACAAACATACATATACATATATACATATACTGTGTTCTGATTCGATCCGATCCGATCCGATCCAACAGAATCCATCCGCAACCTCAGTGCAAATCCGTTCAAATTGATTTCACCTCATACTATCCGACTTAATCTACAGACGCACAGTTGCGTTTACTTTTTCTTAGGTTAGACCTAAACTATAACAGCTTTGTAATAATATAAATGCTTATATGCATACATGTATACAGACACTTATCTGTGCATTCATATGCATGTATGCATAAATACACATATATACATGTGTACTAATTATATAAATGCTTAAATGCATACTTGCATTCATCTACGTGTTTATATGCATGAGTGCAAAATACATAAACCTTATATAAGAACATTCATGGATAATAAAAGCTCTACTTTAAACACATGCATACATACCTATTCCAGATTTGGATAATTTAAAGCCAATGTTTCGTAAATGGACTATATGTCTTTCATTTAACGGCTTCTCTTAATGAAATATTGCTTGTCGAAACGTGAAAATTTCTGTACTTGTGAAGACATTATAATCATCATCTGTGTCGTGCCTATGTCTGAATTGTTGCCGTTCAAAAACACGTTGCCAGCCGTTTCTATTCTGGGCTATTTTCCATGTCATGTGGAAAATTCCACGCGTGTTCATGTGAAACAAAGATCGTCCGGTTGGTCTCTTCCAACATCTTAAGGGGGCAAAGATGATAGCTCGCAGATCTCTGGTTTGGTCCTGTTTCCTGTCGCAACGCGCGATGTGTCCAAACAGTCGGAACCTCTTTTATTTGATAATTTCCGACAATGAGATATGATGTGAGACTTATAAGGATAGACCTCCATGTTTGCGATATGGATGCGCAGAAGGCATTGCTTGTACAAAGCATCGTGTTTCACCTCCAGGTCATTGGCTGAAGCTCAGATAACGGTTCCATACAGGACGACAGAAAATCTTGAAAAGGCGGACTTTAATATTTAGCAGCACGCTGGCACTCCAGCTCTCTTGAAGACATTATGCCATAGATTAATTTTTATATGTACAACGCGAGGCTTTATTGTGTAATAGAATTAAACTTTAATCAAACAATATGTGACGGAGTTCTGTTAACAAATAATTTAAACATACCCTGACTTGTTTAGATCAGTTACATGTACATATATGTAGCGTTTTAAGATGTACATAAATGGAATTACTGTATATTAACTGGCTTTATATATATATTATATGCATAAATTTACATAAGAGATTGTGGGGCATTTTCTGAGCTTTAGCACAAATTTACGTACGACCAAACTCAGCTGAACACATGGACAAAAGAAACTCTTCGCATTTCTACGATTTCTGGAAAGAGCTTAAGAGAGGCCGGCCTATTCTGCAGGCTTTTTATAGAGTGTTTTGATACATAAGTGGACACAAAAGTGCTCTAGTACTTCTCAGAGTGTACTGTGATTATAGCAATGCATGTATGCCTTTGATTTCTCATCTGATAATAATATAAATGCTTATATACATGCATACATTTATACAGACAATCATCTGTGCATCCATATGCATGTATGCATAAATACAAATACATATATATGCATACATACTTGCATATATTCTTGCGTGCATGCTACATAAAAAAGTAAATACACAAAAAGCACACATAATAACACAAATACCTGTATAAATAAATACAAACATGTATACATACAAACGTAGCTACATATAAGTATGCATGGCTTCATACAGACAAATATATATACATACATACATGCATACATATAATGTGTTCTGATTCGATCCCATCCGATCCAGCAGCATCCATCCGAAACTTCAGTGCAAATCCATTGCAAGTGATTTCAGCTTACACTATCCAACCTAATCTACCAACGCCCAATTGCGTTTATTTTTTTCTTATTTTAGACCTAAACTATTATAGCTTCTGTAACATAGCAAGAAGGCCTGCATAAGAACATACATGGATAATAAAAGCTCTACTTTAAGCAAATGCATGCATATCACTTCAAGATATGGATAAATAATATAAATAAATAAGTCTGTATTATTTGACAGTGGTCTCACTGGTTCGAGTCGGAAGCGCCTCTGATGAGTCTATTTTTGAAGTGGCGCTTTATAAATGTCAGATTACAATTACAACTACAATTACAAAATTAAAGCCAATGTTTCGTAAATAGACTATTCATCTTTTATCTAACGGGTTCTCTTATGGAAGTATTGCATGTGTAAAGGTGATATTTACTGTGCTTGTGAAGACATCATCATCATCATCTGTGGCGTGCCCCTCTCTGAATTGTTGTTGTTTCAACAACATATTGCCAGCCGTCTATATTCTGGGCTTTTTTCTAGGTCGTGTTTAGTCCAAAATTCCGCGGGTGGAGGTCTGTCTCCACTTACCGTTTCCATTTCCTGTCATTTCGTTCTCAACTTAAAACTTGCCTGTTTCAAATTGCTTATCCACCATAGGCTGCCTCTCTGTCGTGCGGACTGACCTTCTGGATATCGACCTGATTGTGGCTTGGTTTTGGTGTGCCATCGGTTGATGCCTTGTGCATTAGACACTGGCGCATTAGAAGTTGCTAATTATTATTATTATTATTATTATTATTATTATTATTATTATTATTATTATTTGTGGCGAGGTGGTCCGGCTGGTCTCTTTCAACATCTTGAGGTGGCAGAGATCATAGGCCGTAGAGGTCTGGCATAGTCCTGTTCCCTGTCGCAACTCGTGATGTGTCCAAACACTCGGAGGCTCCTTTTTTTGATAATTTTCGGCAATGAGATGTGACGTGAGCCTCATAAAGATAGATCTCCGCGTTTGCGATACGGATGGCAGAAAGCACTGTTTTTACAACGCATCGTCTTTCGCCTTCTGATCATTGGCTAGCGCTCAGATCACGGTTTCATACAGGACGGCAGGAAGTCTTGGAAAGGCGGAGTTTAGTATTTAGTAGTACGCTGGTGCTCCAGGTCTCTGGAAGACATCAAGCCGTCGACAAACTGCCGCTTTTATGTGTACACGTGTACAACCGAAGGCTTTCTTGCGCTGCAGAATTAAAATTTAATTAAACATTATGTATATGTGATGGAATTCTATTAACAAGTAATTTCAACATACACTGACAAGCATTTATTTAGATTAGTCACATATTCATATGTGCAGCTCTTTTGAGAGGTACATAAAGGGCGTTAAGTATCGCTATATATATATACATATATGCATATATATATTCATTTACTTACAATATTGTGAGGAATTTTCATACGTTTTGCAAAATGTACATACGAATCACACACTCGGTTGAACATTTGCTCAAAAAACCTCTTGGCATTTGTATGAATACTGCAGAGCTTTGCAGAGGTTGACCTCCTTTAAAGGCATTATGTAAAGTGTCTTGATACATATATGGACGCAAAAATGGTCTAGCACCTCTCAAAGGATAATTGAGATTTGTTTTCAAAAATAAGATAATAATATCTATCGTCCAACTCGTTATCATCATTAAAATGTTTTGTCAAAACCAACTCTTTTGCTCTCTTTAATATAAACCTAAATTACATCAAAGAATCGACAGAACGAACTGAACGGGAAAGTGAATTCGAAAGCTTTGGACCAGAAACCAGGAAGCCATTAGATTCGCACATGCTCGGTTAAGGCGCACAGCAATAGTCACAGTGGCCATTTATCGAGTGCAATATCTTCGAGTGAGGGGTGAACATTCAACGTAGGTAGATCGGCTGATTTAAATGTCGTACTTTGTGAATATTAAGACAGATTCTTTCCTCATTGCAGCCAGTGCATTGTATGTAATATTTTCGTAATCTGTTGATATACAATAGTCCCTGTTTTGGTTCCGGCAAGAGAGTTTTGAACAATCTGTAGTTTGTTCAAATCTCCCTTAGTGATACCAATAGTAAATGAGTTGGAGTACATATATATAGTCAAGTCTGCTGGAATTCAATGTATCACCTAGTTAGATTAACACATTCTGAGATAAACGAGATCTGATTCTACTAATATCCTGTACGTGAAATTCAGCTGATCTCCACATGAATGAATGTGTGTATCTGAACTTCTATAGAGTGCATTTTAGGAACCCCTCCATAGCGCTGGAAACATGGCTGCCCATAGGATTTAAATAAATTAGTCTTAACAGTCAAAGAGTATGTTGCCTGCTGAATGTTAATAGGAACGTTACGAAGGCTAATGGGGAGACTGTTCCTGCCTACACAAGACAGCGCACAATGTTGTCGGGTGGGCGTGTAGCAGTGAGGGATACGGACGAACAGCCTCAGGTACTCCAAGCAAAGTCGTAGGCTTGGTTGACATGGCACTTCCTTAACAAGTCTCTAGACAGTAAACGATCCAGAAATTGCTGAAATTTTATAAAACAGGAAATATCTAAGATTTCCATGCTTCATGATTCGAAAAGTAAAATATAACCGTAAAAAGGTCCAAGACAAATCCAAAAACTCGTCAAGGATTTATCGAATTTTAAGATATAGATGAACAGGCAGCCATTTGGGTTTACACGCCAGCGGCGCCACACGATGAACGTGATCTGAACATGCTAAGAAATGACATGGTGAAATCAAAGACCACACCCCTCAGTGCGAATTCAGCGCGGTTAATAATTAAGCCATTCAGCTGAACACACGTAACGCAGTCATATTTACGGAGTTGTTGACTTGTATCTAGTCGAAAAAGTTCGGTTAGAGAAGGATTCAGGGGAAGTTTATAACTAGCCATCCAAGACTGATAATCGTCAAAAACAAAAACAAGTTGTTGGAGGGCAGAATTAGACGAAGAACTATCAAATTAGAAAAGAGTTGCATATAATAAGCAAACAAATGTTATTCAACACCCAGATTATATAAGCAGTCTGCGTCAAACTTCAATATGCATCGAAGAAAGCAGAGGCTTTGGAATAGAGTCTACCGACAATTACGGAGAGGCTCTATGACCAATCAGCCTAATACTGACGAAGGCCTGTTCTGCACAGACCTGGTGCCTTGAGGGATATCCAGACGCTGCGTCTTTGCCACTTGCGAAAGAGTGCCAGTCAGTGAGCCTAACCGTGTGCTTTTGACTTCAATCGGCTATCACTATCGGCTATCAACATGATGTCAATTGTCAACTATGCATGAGACTCTGCTTGGTACTTGGAGCCCGCCGTTGGCCACCAAGCTAATTATCTGAGCATTATTTGCTTACAGATAAACTTTCTCCATTAACGAAATTTTACACCACCTAGGCAACCGTTGGCAGCGCTTTGGCGAGGTATGACAAAGGCGCTATGTAAAATGACTAGATGCATGCTACATGTACATGCATAAATAAATACATACATACAAAGATACATCAATGCATACATAATGGCACACGGACACAGAAACATGATCGGACTTAAGGAGTGTAATGTCGAAAGCATCATTTGTATTGTATGTGTGTAGTAATTGACATACTGTGTCATAGCTTATGCAGGACGTCGCAGATGATTGCGATGATACACAGCCAATGCTTCAAAATGCATACAGTGTATACTGCAACTCGTTTTCTTTCACTACTATTGTTCGTATTCAACTTGACTTAGTATGCTTAGAGCGGCAGCTTCATACTTCCCACGCGTACTGTAACGTCCATAAATCAGTGTGTGGGCTGTTGCCGTAGAACAATTAAACGCATCAAATGACGTCAGGCCCAGACAAGCTCGAATGATGGTAAACATATTTCGAGCTAACTGCTAGACTACTCTAAACTTAGGAGCTGCAGATGGCGTTTCTGAGAATCCCGGTTGGACTTATAGAATCATATCTTTTGGCCTAAAACCCAAACAGGATTCATAAAAACGCAGTTGGCATAATCAAATGACGCGTTTAAGATTTCAGGTCGGGCTCAATGTGGATCATATCGTAATATCTCTACAGGATCTTTAGCAATGCAATTTTCTAATTCGATGTGGCTAAGTTCATCTCACAATTAACAATATGATCAACTAATTAATGATGGCTAGCAGGTCAGGTCAATGAGCCGCAGATTTATTGTCCAAAATTCGACCAAAGTCTAAGCAGTCCAGAATCCCACGTCCCAGGGCTGTTTAATAGTATGAATATTTCTGCATATGAAAACATAGAAGATAGAGAATTTGAAGTTTATTCAATTAGTCATCGTCATTTTGTTTATTTTTTTCTTCCTTCCTTCCTTCCTTCCTTCCTTCCTTTCTTTCTTTCTTTCTTCTTTTTCATCGAATTCTTTTTCTTCTTCTTTTTCTTCTTCTTCTTCTTCGTTACTTCTTCTTCGTTTCTTCTTCTTCGTTTCTTCTTTATCATCGTGACTGTGTAGGTTTAATATATTCAAGGTTTGCTATTCGGACTCGCGAATTATAATTGTAATTGATTTTTCTAGTGCGCCGGTGTCTAATGCATAAGGCGTCAACCGGTTGAGCACCAAAGCTGGTCAATATCCTGAAAATCAGTCCACGAAGACAGATAGGCAGCTTATGGCGGATAAGTAATTTGAAAAAGGTAAGTTTTCATTTGAAAACGAAATGACACAAGCGATTGAGCAGAAAGAACAGATACAGGGAGGGAGTTCCAAATTTAGGTCCAGCAACCGAAAAAGCCCGTTCGTCAAGAACAGTTCTAGTGTTAGATATGACTAGAGAAAGACAATCAGATGACCTGGTTGAATAATTAAAAGTCTGTGAAAAGAGGACATATCTTAAGCATTGTGGTTGGCCGAAGTTCTATGTTTTATGAACTGTAAGTTCCAGTTTGAAATGAATCCTTTGCTTAACACGATGTCAATGCAAAGATTTAAGCACAGAGGTTATATGCTAAAATTTTGACGTGTTAATTTTAGCTCCAATCAAGGAATTTCTAGAAGACATGGAGACATAACGCCTAATTGTGCGTATGTCTCAAGTACACATGACGACTTACAAATACCATTCAAATAGCCGGTGAGAGGCATAATAGAATCAGAAACGTCTAGTCCACAACTTACCAGCGAACTCAACAAGCGAGTCACTCAGCTTTACAAATTTTAGCCATTAAAACTTCTTAAGTTGCTTTAGTGTGCTCAGTAGTAAAAATTAAGTTTTAGATTGTTTAAGGAAGAGTTTATTAACTTTTATCCAAGACTGTACGCTCACAAGGAAGCGGACAACAGCTGCACAGACGAGTCACATAAGATACTGTCACATCAAATGTAGATTTGAGTATCATCTGCATAGAAATGATTTCCTAGCGAATGAATGTAGCTAGTGGTATGGTGCATAATTTAAGCAGAAGAGGACCAGGTACAGAACCCTGTGAACACCAAATGGCAAAAACACACCAGACGAACAAAGTCCATTAAAATATGGTGAATGTAATTGTAATTGTAATGACGACAATTTATATAGCATTGGAAGTAGCAGACTACTTCTAGGGTGCTTTACAAAGTCAAATGTCAGCCCAAGTACTAAGAGTTATGTAGTAAATACAATTTCTGCTGTTTTTTAAAGAGGTTGATACTTTTGGACCCCTGAATGGATGCCGGAAAGCTGCTCCATACACGTGGGCCAGAGACCCGAAAGGGCAGATCACCCAATGTAGTCCTAGTTGCGGGTACAAATACAAAGAGCGTGGGCTGACATAAGTAGCAAAACAATGCAGGGAGGACCAGCAACCCCAAAACCAGTGTTGGAGACGATACAAAAGGAGAGTTTGGTCCACAATGTCAAAGGCAGCAGATAAAGTGACTAAAAATTTAAATCAACACATCCTGTAGACCGCCTCCTAGTTCTTTGTATAGGCTTAATATATTCAACGTGAATTGTGTAGGCTTAATAAATTCAACGCCTGTTTCTCAGAATAGTATCGCTATTAACGCTATTATTTAGTTACTCAATTACATACTTCACAAAAGTTCAGTGAGTTGGTTCTTGAAAATGTCTCATATTAACGTGACGTCGTTTCATGCGAAAAAGAATAGTCGTTCCGTGTAGCTTATATCTGCAGGCGACGCGGATGCGAAGCACGCCTACTCAGCTCCATCAGCAACAATGTCCTGAAACTTCAGATCCTAACTATTGTGGAAAGAGGCAAGTTGTGGGTCTTATCGAGCAGTGGGTGGGCGCGAAGTGTTCTCGAAGGAGAATAATAGTGGGCTTGCAGTCTCAGGGCGGGCCACAAGTTTACATGCCACGTTGTTAAAAAGATTTGACGACCATTTATAGAATTTTACTAATCCTTTTGCAAAAATTTTACAAAACCTTTTTGTCAACTGCCTTTTCTTGCATGTTTTCGGTCTTTATCTTTTCTCTTTGGCCTTGTCACATGACCTTGATACATTATCTTGTCACGTGTCCTCTTCACGTGACCTTTCCACAAGGCCGGATTGTCGACTTATCTCCGCAAAATCCGCCATTGACCACCGTTTCACTATTTACCCTTTGTCCGTGGGCTTTTTTAAAGTCCTCATCTGCAACCTTCATCATGCATTATGGAACACCTTAAGCCACAGAAAGATGTTTTCTTCCCTCGGGTGTCAAACTAATATGGTATGGTCTGAAGCAACGACTGGAAATATCACCACTTTTTTTCCTAAATTCGGGTCATGGGAAATAGTTTAAGATACATTCATTTTCGTTCTGACCACACCTCTTAATATCCCCTCTCCAAATGATTCCAGATACATGTCATTATCGTAATCATGACTTTCTTTAGCACCATTTCAAAAGAAACTCCTCAAAGGTGCTCCCAACGTCACAACGCAAGTCGCGAATCGCACTCGGTGTTTCAGTGTATGCACAAACACATTAAGTGTCCGCTATCTGCAGAAATTAACATTAACAACGCATCGGCATGGCCTATGAGAGAGGGGTGCAGGCGGTTCATCGCTCCGGGAATTAGAGGGCTCGTAGGGCCAATCGAAGTGTGACGTTAAATGGATTCTGTTCAGAACTTCAGACTGTTCTTCTAATAATGCGGGTGTCGGCCTGCCACCATGGATCCCACGATGGTGTTTGGACGTGAGTGACACAGGACTCTAGAAACAAAGAAAGTAGTCTAGAGTTGTAAATTGATTTTAAAATTATATATCGTCTATATAAGGCAAAAGTAACGTGTGATTGTGTCTATAAGAATATACATACATATGTCACCGTTGCATTATATAGACGATATCTATGTATGTGGATGTTAGCCATATTTTACAGTGAAAGTTTTTATATTCTATACATATTTCATTTCAGTCTTCAGGTATAAGAAGTAAACGTTATCAACAAATTATCGAAAATGAATCCTTACAAAGCAGGAACCGTGAAAAGAAAAGAAAAAACGAGAGTAAATTGAAAAAAGGGACAACAAGCGCTCTTTCAAATAGGATTAAAGGGGCTTAATGGATTTACCGAAGGTACCCGGCTTAATGCAAAAGAAGTCTCACTTGTAGAATTTGAACCCGAAGAAACTGTTGAAAACCTTATCCCCAAACATACAACACCCGGACCATTTGAAAATGAAAATAAGGAACAGAATGTAACAGATGTTAAATCAGTGAAGGGAATTGGAAATCAACGAAGCAATACTTTGAATTCGGGAAATACAAATCATACGATTGTTGAAATGCAGTCAAATAATGGGGAGAGGAATAATGATGGAATAATGTTGGTCTTGACAATGAATACATCATACCCGAATTTCCTTCTCAAACAGAAATAGAAAAGTATGTTACCAACGGTAACATCCAATTGCTTAAAACATTCCCAAAATACCGAGCATTCAAGTTTTCCCTGAAGGCATACTGAGATTTTGAAGCACCAATAGAAAACAACATGTGAGAGTTTGGCCTGTTTGGAGTCAACAGAAACAAGCACTATACAATTCTTTTACATGTCGATTATTCTGGCACAGTACTAGCACATCAACATCTAAGTCTGCTTTGGTATTAGCTGAAGGCTGGATGGCTACTGGAACGCGACGGAAGCTATGCAGCAGGATCCCAGAACCTAAAAGCAATAGCCACAGGGAATGTTGTTTAGCTTGACTAGAACTAGAGAGGTGCCTGTTGTCTTTGAGAAGACTTGACACCATATTAGAACTGTCAATCAAAACCGAAGCTGTAAAATGGTATAATGTTTTAAAGCGTATCATCGATGTTGTTCTCTTCTTGGAAGAACGTGGTATGCCTTATAATGGTTCTTCCCACCGCATTGGTGATTTAAAAAAAATGGAAACTTCTCAGGAATCCTAGAATTGCTCTCCAGGTGGGACCCCATTCTTCCTGAACGTGTGCTGCGTTTAGAGGAATCACAGAAAAGGGGTGAGCAACTCCAAGTTCATTATCTCACTTCTGACTCACAAAATGAATTTATTGCAGAATGCTTGAATCTTGTGTAGTAACATATTTTGCTTGAGAGACAATCTGTAAAGTACTTTGCAATGATAATAGACGCCACACCAGATACGTCTCATATTGAAAAAACAACAGGAAGACCTTCTAGAGCTAAACTTGACAGCCAAAACAAGAAATTAAGTCCTTGGTGTTTTATCCTATGCTGCATTGTAGTATAACAGCTTACGAATGTTGCACTGTAGTCTTTGTATTATGATGGGTGTTGGGATGAAAACAGGAGGACTGAAAACATTCTTGAACCACCTGACAAAATTCTTCTCAGATGCCCTGCGCATCGGAGATGCCAGTAAAACATCACGAGGTAAGATAGACATGTGCAATACCAAACGGACTGAATTTCAAACTCCATAAACATAAGGGTTTACTCAAAAGCATCGAGCCATGCGGGCTAATGTATCAAATAATCAATTACTCCTACTGCTTTTTTTACATTGTCTAACTTAATGCAAAGCAGAGTCATTGGTATGCCGAAGAAAACTCTGAAATAACCATCTTGACGCCCACATAATAATCCTCTTTAAAAGCTGTGGTAATCAGACCATCACTGCCTAGTTTGCTATTCACTCTGTGGCATTCCGGTTGAAACTGCTTTTCATCGCGCACACGGCTTTTCCTGACCATTGATGCACTCCAGTTTTAAGCAGGTAAGTAGTTTCTGTTTAACGACACAGTATCATAACGAAGATGGTAGCGTTGCCTCCTTCTTTATCTATATAGGCTTAGTTCTGACGCCACCAGAAGACAACATAGCCGAGTTTTGATATAATTAGAGTGGGCACATATTCTTCTCAACTGAAATAAGTTAATCCTTTTATTACTGCGAATTTCAAAAACAAGTTTTATAGCATTTAGTTAAAAAGTGATAGTAATCATGATCTCTTCAGTCTTCTACCTTTTCATTTCTCTCGACCTGAACACAACCCACCCTAACAGCCCTGTGTATCCTTCTTTCACTGGCCTTCAGACAATAGAATCTTGGTCTTCCTTCGATCTTTCTGGACAATACCTCTGACTTGACGCAGAGCTTGTGCCCTGCGCTTAGTTTTTAAGTAGCGCTTTAGAAATGTTCGAGTTTACGATGACGATAATGATTATCTGGAGGAGGTTAGCGAGGTTTGTGACTGACCGCGTGGCTGTCACGTACGGTGTCTCTCTCCTCGCTGTCTTTTATTCCATCCTTCTGATTGGCTTTAAGTTTAGTGCATAGCGACAGCAGTGGCGCTAATTTATTCGCTTGCAACTTACAACAAAACGCAGTTTCTATTGGCTGTGGTTCTGTTTACAATGTCTATTTACAAAACAAAGAGTTAAGAGTTTTTCGTTGGTTAATACTGACAAGGCTGTCATACAGTCCTACACCGTGAGAACAGCGAAAAAGACTCTTGCAAAAATGAAAAGCACAGTCATACGGAAGCAGTGGAAGACTCGGGTATCCCGAGATAGCTTAGCTCCGTTCGTCTTCATCACCAGCGGAATAACCAACTCCAAAAAGAACTTCTTTTGGGGAGGATTCCATTCGTAACCGCCACAAGCAAAGAACAGGTCGGCAATAGTTACGGGTCACTTGTCAACCAGTCCAAAAATCTCCTTTGTCCGTTCTCCAACACTCCAGGCTCACAGTTGGTACAGCTCCAGTATCTACAGGATCTATCATCAGTACCACCAGTTCCCTCAGTACGACCAATTCTCTCAGTACCACCAGATCACAAGCAATAAACCCCTCAATATACGTGCACAATAAACAATAGTAAACAACCTTCAAGAAGAAACCTATATAGTACACAAAAACTCTGCGTGTCAGCCAAGATACGCACAAGATGTGGTATCTGAGACAAACATTAAACTTCTACGAGTGTCCAAGACATAATTTAAGACTTATAGCATAAACAGTTAACATATGTCAATTTATTATATTTATATAAACTTAATAAAACTGTAAAATGCTCAATTATATATAGTTTCTCGCCGTAACTTATATAGCAACTACGCGTCTTAACACAGAAATTATGCAAATATTTGAAGTACAGAAATGCAACAAGTAAGGGGATATAACAGTTTTATCCACTCAACCTGTGCCGTCCGGTACCTCTGTTTTCTACGAATGGACGCCCATCTACCAAATCTGCATATTTAACAAATTTAATTGCCGAAAGTTCTGCATCACCAAAAACTCTGTGGATGGCTTTGAATAAGTTATTACATAGAGAGAAGCTAAATTTGTCCTCAGATGTGTTCTCGGCAACCTAAGAGGCAGCCAGTAAAGTTTTCACCTTCTTTGCTGAAAACATTTCTGGCATAAGACTGAAATTTGTTGGTTACCCCTTTGAGGTGTATTGCTTAATCCTAGTTTTTTAACCTCTTGTCTTAAGCTACTTTCAGAACAAATCTTGCAGAGGTTTGCAAACTTGTATTTTTTTCATCTAACAAAAACTGTTTTCATGACACCATTCCTACATCTCTTCTGATAGAGTGTTTTGATGTCCTGGGTCCAACCATGACATCAATTATCAAATTCTCATTGCGTGAAGGATCTTCCCCTTCTGATTTTGCTCATACCATAGTTCATCTTTTGTTACAGAAACCTTTTGACCCTGACGACCTATTTAATTACAGACCCATCACAACTTTGAACTTTGTATCTAAACATTTTGAACGGGTAGTTATGAATCTTATTCAAACTCACCTATCTCCTAACTCAATAAACTCCCCATTTCAGTCTACACACCGTAAGTTTCAGTCAACAGGATCTGCCCTTCTTGCTGTTCAAATGATACTACATGCTCAATGGATAAGGGCAGGGTGACTACATTTGTTGTTCTCGACTTGTCTGCCGTTTTTGATGCTTTGGATGATTCGCTTCTGTTGCATCGTCTCCAGCACTCGTTTGGTGCTTCTGTTTCCACCCTGCATTGGTTTGCTATTTATCTTAGCCTATGCACTTAGTCAGTTTATCAAAACAGTAATTCTTTGTGTGGTGATTCGTTGATTGGTCCTCTTTTGTTTAAATTATACACCACACCACTTGGTATACTGTTCATTCACCAGGATACCATTTTTATGCGGATGATACTCTAATCCACATTTAATTTGACAGCTTGTCTTGTCACTCGTATTTGCACCTGTTACCCGGTGCCTTTCAGGAGGTGCAATGTTCGATGGCGGCTAATAAACTCCTCCTTAACCCATCGAAAACTAGATTTCCATCACTGAGTACTCCAGAGCAACTTAAGAAGTTTGAATGGCGTCAATGGTTGAAAGTGGGTGACTTACTTGTTGAGTTGCCTGATGATGTGTGATGCTGGTAACTTGGGCTTTTTTGGACTCTACAATGTTTCTCACCGAAGATGGAAATGGTATTTGTAAGTCGTCAAACATGTATATTCGTGACATACGAAAGCTTAGGCAGTATACCCCTATGTGTTCAAGAATATCTTTGGCAAATTACTCATCGTAAATATATATGGGGACTCATCGTAAATATATATGGGGACCGTAGTAAAAGTGATGTATAGTTAAGCAAAGAGTTCCGTTATTCCTTAGCGGCACTTATTGTCCAGACTGCGTATAATAAAGTTCACGAATTCTAACATTTGCAAGTGTAAGTTAAAATGTGTTCAGTTAATGGAATTGTTCAGAGCCTTCGTCTTCTTAGTGTCATCTGATTGAAGCAAGATTTTAAATAAAACATGTGGTGCATTCTATTTACTTTTATCTGTTTCTTTTCAATATGTTTACTGATAGCTTTGCCAAAAGTGAGGATTTCATGTTCAGTGGTGAAAATTTTGTGATCTTTTTGCGAATCTTCACATTGTTAAAACGAACTAAAGAGTCCAGTATGATTCGTTTTCTCCTATTGGGTAAGGACACTTGAGAGCTAAAACTCTAATATATTTAATGTATTAATATATTAATGTATGTATATATATTATTATTATACTGTCTTTAACTAACTGTTCACAGGTGTTCAAAAGTGGCTAATTTATAGATCTAAAGTGGTACGTCTTATGACAAGCTGAAATTTTTGGTAAGCAATTTCTGACGGTAGAGTTGTAATTTTGATTGGAAGACTGTTCCAAGAGCGCCGTCCAATGCCAGAGAAATCACGATTTGTTTGAATTGCTGTAAAGCAGAGTGAACAAACAGGTCACAACGTGCTGCTGAGCGCAGTTAACGTCGATCCGGATGGTTCGATACAGGAACCCTTAGCTCCAAGATGTATCGTGCCTTGTGTATTTATGAAGGGATAGCAACTTTAGTTTGTCACATTCGTGACAACATAGGTTGTCATAAAAGACCAAATCTGCATCTCACCTGCCCACAATACGACAATGGATGAACATCATTACTCCTTCAATGGCAGCTGGATTTCCAGAGTTGGGAGTGGTGCTTTGGATATTCTTAAAGTTGAGCTATATGAGTGTCTATTTAATTAACTTAATGACTTCTATAGCCCCATTATCATACTACATGCGGCATCGATTGACGGTTGCTTGAGGTAAAATCAAAGAGAAAATCATAATCCTTTTGAGAGTCCCAGTCGAAATCCGATAGATCGTAGAATCCCAAAGTGAAACTACTATCAGTAAGCAAGATGAAACAGTTCAGTGTGAAGTCTACACCTAAATGAAATTACAGAACAGACAGAGTGTGCAGAACTGGCAGTGATTTCTAAAGTTTAGGAAGGGGATTGCCCAAATGTTAATCGCACCATATGTGGCTACGCCCATTCATATTCGTAGACTTCAATTGTTTCCTTCATTTTTGAATTCTTCTATGTTAACTAACGTTTAGCTCCCTCTTAGCGCTACTACAGGCAAAAGAAAGTCTAAAGCACACTGTCAGTAGCTTGCTATCTCTAATTCTATAAATTCCTTTTTATTACATTGCATTTAAAATTACATTTGGAATTACATTACAAGTTTGAGTCTACAGCTTGGTAAAGTGGGAAAGAATAAATTCAATCATTTTAATCAAGATTGTCGCCTCGAGTATAATTAAAGTTGCTCTATATAATTTATTAATATTTTTATTGCGCGTTGTTCGCAGTATGCTTCGTCGCCACGGCAATCGGTCAGCAGGAACCGTGTGTGAAATACGTCAGTATAACTGAACTGAGCCGCAGCATTCGGTACACGGCTTCTGACGATGAGCCGAACCTCTGCGACAGTGACATCAACGAAAGTAGGCCCATCGATTCGTTGATTTAATTGTTCATTGATTTGTCGATGCGTTGATCCATCGATTCACCGATTCAGCAATCGGATTCATAGACTGTTTTAATCAGATAATTCATTCACTGATTCACCGAGTCACAGAATCATTGATTCAATGAATCGTTGATTTATTGAATCGTTTGTCCTTTGATTGACCGATTGATCGATTTCCTTGTTCATCGTGAATAAATGATTACTTCACCATTTGGTTCCTTGATTCATCGATTTATCAATTAAATGATACCCTGAGTTATTGATTCATTAGTTCATATGATTCATCGACTCATTAATTTACTTAATCATTAATTCACTGATGCATCGGTTCATTTCGTTTAAAACGTGCAGTGTTACTGCATAGCTGGACAAGATTTAACTAATCGCGATGGTCATTTCAGCCGTTTGGTATCGATTCGAAGCGTTACCTCCGGAGAGAATTCACGACCAATGCGTCAATGGACTCAGGTGCGGAACGGATCAGCCTGTCTGGTTAAGAGGCAATCATCCGACGGGTAGTTGTCTCTCTCAATCACTAAGTCATTTGTAACAAAGCTCGAAGGCTATGACAGCAATGTCAGAGAATGATAAAAGAGAGCATTTGCAATGTTCATGCCTTCCAGCGCGTAACTATTGGGTTGTTAGGTTTATCATCTGAAAATATATAATGTATGAGTATGTAAGTAAGTCAGCTAGTCAGTCATCCGGTCATTCTGTGGATGGTGTGCCGGTCATTCACCAGTCACTCAGTCAGTGATTAAGTAAGTAATAATTCCAGTCAATTTTTGGGTTAATCAGCCGGTATTGTCAACCAGCTAGCAGGCAAGTGAATAAATAAGAAAGTAAGTAACTCAATCAGTCAGTCAGTCAGTCATTCAGCCAGTTAGTCAGCGAGTAAGTAGGTTATTGTTGGTCACTGCACGGGGCTCTGTAGAAATGCGGTGTTGTATTGTACTGTATTATATTGTATCGTATTGTAATCGGTGAGTGTTCACATAGGTTTTTATAGTATTCCAAAATCCACCATTCAAACTGCATACCTGGATCATGATATAGAATTCCTATTAAGTTATCTTCCCAGTCTAACGCCCTTGGAACAACAACAATTTATCTGTGTCTGACCAGCAATTATGTACGCATTACAGGTATCTATCTATTATCTTCTGGCGCACTCTGTTTCTCCTCTCTGTTGTCACACATACACTCTGATTCTCTCTCTCTCTCTCTCTCTCTCTCTCTCTCTCTTTCTCTGCTTTTAAATATCACCATTCATTTTGTGATTGCTGTTAGATTTTCGTGCACGTGTAAATGTTTGACAGGATGTATGTATGTATGAATGCATGTATTTGTGTAATTTGGTACGTATATATGTATATTTGTATGTATGACATCGACCAATGGCATTTTAATCATTTCAATGAATGAGCGACTGGTCTGACCTACCAACTGATAGGAACGGTGACTGTTGATGTCATATGTTGCAATAGCTGCTGATCCGGGTCCGAGTGAGGTCGAAGTGTGTTCTAGACGTGGCAATGACTGCTGCGGAGGCTGGAGAGAAAATATTTCCGTCAAATTCTGCGGGGCTGCTGCGGCAGATGATGATGACTACTATGTCTATCGTCTGAAACGAACGCCACGGTGCGACATGGCTTATTGTTCCGGAGATGGAGATATTTGCGGGACGGGAACAACGTGGAACCCGAACAGCCAATCGTGCACAGGTAGATGAAGAATCGCTCCCTATTCGTTAACAGTCCCTACGATTGTGTATTTTTCTAGTATGTTTTCTACGTATACTTAAACAAAAAAAATGCCTTCTGGTTTTGTTTATGTAATATCCGAGCAATTGGATCATCATCATCGTCTATAGTTTGCCCTTCTTTGGATTGTTGCCTTTGTTAGCGTCCAGATGTTTCCTGCATTCAAAAGGAAGGGGAAGTATGTATGCCTAAACGGACAGAGTTTGGCGTCCAGCTGGATATTGGTACTTCAGAATCAGTAAATGTTCACACTTATGCTATAAGTCGTCTTTGCTACCGTTCCAGTTCTCTGTAATGGAAATCAATCAACCTGTTAAGTTTTTGAAAGGATATTCGTATACGATTAACAATGAAAATCGCAGAAAAATCTCATCCGAAATCACGACAAAAGAATTTGGTCGAATTTTCAGGAATATTTCTGATCCAATTTTTTATTAATAAATAACGCATTGATTTCTCAAATCTGAGCAAGTCATTGAATGACATATCGGATGAGATTTATCTGCCATTTTTAATGTTAATCTGTATACAAATGTCCTTCCTTATACTTACTAGATTGAATGAGCTACATTACAAACAATGAGACCGTTTGCAACAACGGACCAATACCCTATGCTCCAAAATGATTGCATGACCGACTTTATCGACAATCGCGCCTGATCTTTCTGGAATCTCACTTCACACTGTCAGGGCACTTCAGAGATTCAGATAGGCCCAGGCTACCGCAGATGCTAGTCCCAATCTCAGCATGCACAACATAAGCCTACTAAGTCGCAGTTGTGAATTATAACACAAAAAAGAGAAATAAATATTAAAAATTAATAATGAGATAAATTACAAGAATTTGAAAGATTTGTTGCTTGTTACCAAATCATAAACATAAAATCTTTGGTTCGAATAAGAACATTTCTTTCTTATTTTAGAGTAGACGAAAAACAGTACGTAAAGATGAGGCCCCTTACCACGTGAGGCCCAGGCCAAATGGCCCTCCTGGCCCCCTCTAATAAGGCCTGCTCACTTCCACTGTTCAGTTAGTTCCTGACCTACTCGGGTGCTGATGCTAATTGCTACGCGTTGGTTTCTATTTGATCTTCATCTCTCGGACTAACACCATGAATTTTCAAATTGGTGAGGCCAATCTTAGCTTGTGGCTTGGCTCGGCCTGCGCTGCCTGGGAAAAGCCCGCATTCCAGTTCCAACTGGCAGACAGACTGCTTCAATTGCGGGGCGTGGTTCCCCCACGGACTACCTTAACGCGCCACCTGGTGTAATATTTCACTCATATCTTAGTTAAGCTGACTTCTACGAGAGCTGCTAGAGCCGGTCCATTACTTCATTCCTAGGGGCGCTTCTGAAGTCATTTCTAATCTACTTTAAATGTTGGTTATAATGTCTGACTCTCTAGCGACACGCTCTGTGTCATCTTCCTATCCTTAAAACTACATTGACTTTTATTGCGGCTGGGCTTACTTTGCAATGTACCACATTGCAACAGCTTACTTACTTTCGTACTACCTTACTTTAACAGGTCGACTGTACTATTGTACTATAAATAATAATCATTGTAGAGACTGTTGCTATAATTGTAGTTATAATTGGTGATGATAATTTAGAAATGAGCAATAGCAATATAGTAAATGGCTAAAGCCGCTGTTATTGATATAACTGACTTTCGTTTATTAATTTGTTATATTGCCTTATTATATTATATCGACACTAATAACAGTATAGCAGTTAATATAGCATGTATACACAAATGTTGGTCGAATCCCCTTTTATTTATTGGTCTGTGAAATTCTTGAATCAGAGCCGCATCCAAACATAGCTGATCCCGTTTTCGAGGGACCGATCACCGTAAATAAGACCGAACACGGAAGAACATTCGACGATTTCTACTTTGCCTGCAACGTTCAATGGTTTAATCCGGATAATCTGACGAAGGGAGAACAGTTTCAAGTCGTCTTCACCTTCGACGGACAGGAAGTGACCAGCGTGGCTCCGAAAAAAACAAATGGATCCAACCTCGACGTAAAACTGTGGTCCAAAGAGATCAAGGGTCATGTTGGAAAAATGGTCAGTACATCGAGATTCCTGTGCAATGCGCTATTGGTCGCTAAAGATTACACTGGTGCGCTAAAGATTTTTTATTTTAAAAAGATTACCACAGGATCTGATCATTCATAATCTAAGGAAATCTATCGCGCTGTCATCCTATTGCCCATATGGCATCAATCGATGGTCGATTCAAGTGAAAGCACAACACACAATTGTAATATTAACCCATAACCGAATGCACATTTCCATTCTATATATGAGGTCAATTCACCATCCTTTCCATCTGATAGCCGGGGTCCTATCAATGAATATTCAATAGTAATAGAACCCAACATGACGTTATTTGAGATGCTGTTCAGGTCATGTTGTTATTTTATTTTGCAAACTTAAAATTACACACCAACCATCACTCTTATAAGATAACGAACAGGCGAATTAAATGATATACGCCTAGAAAGATAATTCATCATCAATGCAAATACAATTAAATTCCAGCACATCACTTTCATTGCGCCGCTTACACCTATAGTGACCAGCGGAGTTTGACTAAAGCATTAATTAACGTAACTATATACGCGTGAATAACAATGTTTTAAGTTGTATTTTGTGCCCTGTATTTGACGAGAATCAAATATCACGGACTTTCACTTTATATATCACATGAAATGTTTACTGTTCAGAAGTGTTTGATATCAGACACACTGTTTAAATTCCCTCCCGGTTCCAACGTTTCATCAACAGATCATTGTAAATAAATGACACTTGTGAAATAGGCCTAAATACCTATTCTATTTGCTTTCTGGAGGTTCCGCCGTCAAGCCGTAGCTTCACGGAACACTTATTCAATGCAAGAATATTCATTTGTAAAGACCGACCAAATGAGAAGGCGCAAATGGCTAGTATGGATTGAACTCGCATACGGAATGTAAACATGCTACCCAGATAAAAACGTAAAAAACTAGAGAAAGTGTTTGAGCGTAATAATGCGCTGCTTAGATAGTAAGTTTTGAGTGCGCGTTTATGTAGGAAATGTACATGCGTCATCAGGTTATATTGGTTTCATTTTGCACGCGCTGACCACGTTCTTACGGGTGCCTAGCGTCAGACTCGTGGTGGGGTGGTGTGACTGGCTGGCAGAACCATGCAGTCAGGCGGGTTAATATCAGCAGTATTTATATGCTGACTCACATTTTATAAAATGGGTGCCCACGCGGCCTGTGATATAATGAGTCAGTGGGCTTTTGAAAAAAAAACACCATTGAGCAATTACTGGAGGCAGGTCTAACCCAGTCTGAACTGATCTGCCATCTTGACGGAAAATGGCCTATATTAGCGGACTCAAATGCATTGTTTAAAAAGCGCAATAAATTTGGGGCAGTGGTCTGGCGCATGCGTAGTTGATAGTTTGAGTTACAAAGGTTTTGATGGATTCATGCGTTTAGAATCTGTGCTGATTCAAGTACTCTTGTGATTGAAGTGTTCGTTTGAACATGATTTTCAAAGATCAAAGACTCTTTACTCGAGTTAACGCTACACAACGGGACGGGAGAGTCGATGGTTCGAAATCCGATCGTCATAAAGTGCCAAAAAACGATTACGACTAATTTATTATTGCTAATTTATGCGCACCCTTTGCGCCAGATTGCAGGGAAAAATACCACATCCTACAGCAATGGTTCACACACACAGTATTACAAACATGATGTCAAGAGCAGAAGTTACATAACATATAACTGAACTGCACAGTCATTATGTGACAAATAACTAAAATTATTATTAATGTATCCGTACAGTTGTTGGTGCACAACTGTTTATTGGTTAACAATCCCAACTATCAATCCAGACAGATGCTTTGAAATTTCTGATCGACGTGCGCCTGTAGCGATCTTATTTATAGAATGGGTTCGTTGACTGCACACTGTTAATGGGAAGATCACGCGATGAAGGAAAGAACTGCTTATCTACCTCGGATATCGAAACTAAGCAAATTAAAGTCGCTAATGCTTTTATTTGGTGTAAGCAAGACTTGCACGCCTTGATAAGAACAGCACAAGATCAGGAACTGTGGAGACAAGTGACAATGCATGCAGTGGACACCTACGGGCTCTTGGCCCATGGATCATGATGATGATGATGATGATGAATGTTTTTATACCCATGGCTGCCTCGCTGGGTTAACTGAATGGACTAATAAAAATCTGTACAGTTGCATAGATTTACTTGTAATTGCAAAAAACTTTGTAAGGTATTATGTGTTGAAAATACATTGGCAGGTCGGATGCAAAGTCCGTTCGTACTGGAAAATGTTGTACAAATGGCGAAGCGATTTCCAAGTGGCTGAGAAAACTTTTTTTGTTGGCATCCGATACAGCACGGTGAGTGATAGCAGATATTTATCTCTGACTTTTTCCCATAAGTTCCGTGTTTTATGTACAACGAACGATATCTTCTTCTTCTTCCTCTTCTTCTTCTACTACTACTACTACTTCTGCTACCACTACTACTACTACTACTACTACTTCTTCTTCTTCTTCTCCTCCTCCTCCTCCTCCATCATCATCATCTTCTTCTTCTTCTTCTTTTTCTCCTTCTTTTTCTTTTTCTTCTTCTTCTTCTGTTTTTCTCCTCCTTCTACTAGTCTATTTGTTTATCCAACGATACATCCATCAATCCATACATCTATGCAATCGTGCATTAATGCATGCATGCATCCATCCATCCATACATATATGCATATATACATATATACACACATACATACATATTCATAGTTATGCATCCACCTATCCACCCACCCATACATGCATACATATCTACATGCATACATACATACACACACATACATGCAGACATACATACTTACACAACCATAGCCATCCATCCATCCAACAATCCATCCACCCATTCATCCACCTATCAATACTCAACCTCTAACGAAGTTTCTTGTTCTTATAGACGAGTTCAGGTCCATTTAATTCTCCTCGCATCGAAATCGACGAGATATCTCCGCCGTTGACCCTCTACTTTAAGTCAACCGTTCCCATCTCGTGTCCGGAAACCGATTTTGACACGTCGTGTAAGCTCTCGGTGTTCATTGCCGACATCGCACGCACCGTTAAAGTTAAAGTGTCGAAGTGTTCGATATCCTTCAGCGGGCTGGTCGCCGGTCAAAGGCTGCCTACACTGACGATCAAAGCCCAGACGACACCGGGAATCAACAACAGATTATCCGTTCTCAGATTTCTACCTATAAAGGCCGATGAATTCTTCTGGGACAAGTTCCAGATGCCAAACATTACAGTGTGTATTAATTAATAAAGTAATCTACTTTGAGGCCTAACTAGATCAATTGCGAGAGCGTTAGGGTGAAGATTTTAAGGTGCCCGTTTTAATTTTGAGGGGTTGGGTAATACACTTTATTAATTCCCCCTTGGTCGACAAAGCTGGCAATTATTCAAACACAGATTAGGTGTCCTCTTAACCACTTGGATCCCTAGTTACTTTAAGCTATTGTATTTATTGCGTTAATTACGCGCGCAAGGTAAGTAAATCTGAATCTGAGACGAGAGATGAGTGTGCGCGAACAACTATTCAATGATGAAGACTTCGAACAGTTCTAATTGATTAAAGATAAAAGCAAGTAAAATAAAGGTTCCATGTCCCGGGTGGAACTTAAAGAAGGCGCTCATTTCCTTCGATCCTTTATCCCGCAATGAACGAATTCCAAATTCTTGGACACGGAACCAGTTCGTCGCAGGATTTGCCCTTTACTGTCCAGCTTGCGCTGGTTCCAAATTCTAGTGCGTGGTGACATAGGTACGTATGAGCAACTTGCCCAGTTCTGTTAGAACGGAGTCCGCTAAGCAGGGTCGAATCCACGACCGTTGGATCACGTATCAACTAAACTAACAGAATAAACCACCCACCGCGTCGCACAGTAAAGAAAAGTAAAAGAAAGAAATGGACAGTTCTAGTCGGAGATAACACGATGTCCTAATATCTTAGCAATATTGTGAGAATTTTTCAACAGACGCGATACAGCATCTCGTTAAAAGAAAAGAATAAGTCGTTAATAGAACTGATTAGTTTGTGGTAATGTAGATCGGTGTAAAAGACACATCGACGTCAGCTATGTGTTATTCATACGGAGACCCAATCATTAGAACTTTCGATAGCAGGTGAGTCTTCAACCTTTTATGTTATCTAATCTAATGACTTCTATGGTGCCGTTATTATTGCATCAATCAATGGTCGTTTCAGTTTAAACCGTAGTCATATCTCCTAATCCGTTGGAGAAGCCAGGTCGAAATCCGATTGGCCAACGAAACCAGAATTGAGGCTACGGTGGCTAAGAAGTTGAAACAGATGATTCGCAAATTTAGACCTGAATGACGTTAAGTATATAGCGGTTCAATAACGCACAAAAGCAGACACGAGATTGAAACACGGATGAGGTTAAGGAGACGATATAGGAATGGGTACAAAGAGAGGTACAGGGAAAGAGACAAAGAAGATGGGTCAGTCAGTCAGCCAACCAGCCAGGAAGCAGTTAACCAAATAAACACGCGAATGAAGTAAGTAAGTAAGTAGCAATTAATTGCATCTGACAAGCGCATATGTAATACTATGAGGTTATGTTTGTCTTGCAAATTTGCAGGCAATATGGCGTTTTCACGGAGGGAGACTACGTCCTTGCTAAGAATACTAAACGTTACTTTGAGGTCAGTAAACCGATATTAATCCACGCGTTAATGCTTCTAAAAGCAGATTACGCTTAGAGAGATAATGGCTAGCATTTCATGTAGACCCGTTACATTAGATTAAATGCCCCTTCCGGTCCGCTATATATGTCATGGGTGTATGCGTCTGCATATGTGTGTATATGCGTACATACGTGTGCATATATGTGTATACATGTCTGAAATATGTAAGTATATATCTACCTATTCACGTATAATGAATGTATGTATGTATGTACATATGTTCATATCAGAGAATTTATATAACGCCTTTTGAAAACATGTGAAGGGTATGTAAAGGAGGGTTTTGAGTAGATAAAGAAATGTAATCCAATGGTTACATCTAAAATTATTCGTAATTGATTTTGAGGTTTATATTTGCACTAAGCTTTGCATTTGTGTTTGTGCTGACATCTGTGATTAAACAGGTCCACGTTCGTCATCACGAGTGTTGGGGAGTATCTTGCAACTGTGCAGTGGCCATGAGAGAAGGAAACAACGTCATAGGTGTCTACGCCTGCATGGGTTACCCTCCGACTCCCATGACCTATCTCAGAGACAAAAACGTCCCGGGAGCCACCATTACGAGGAGCGGAAATAGATATACTGTGAGTTCTTACTAAAATACAAATTGCAGCACTTTAAGGAGGTACGAAAAGGCGCTATACTAAGTGTCTGGGTATATGCATACATGCATACATACATTCATGCATGCATGAATACATATGTACATACATATATAAATGCATACATATTGCCTACTTTATGTGCACGGCGTCGCACTTACATATTTATTTACATACATACATATATACATACATATACGTTTAAATATATATAACTTTATATACAGTTACATGCATTTATACTGCGCATCTAAGTGAAATTTATAACACTGGAAACTTCTCATATTAGGTTTCAGGCTCCAAAATTTATTTTTGTAAATGAAAGTTCTATTTAATTTACGCCAGACGTCAAATTAATTTAAGAGTTTACCTTGCGATTTTTCGAAACTTTTTGAAACTTTTAGAAATTTTCGAAAATACATGTTTTATATTTCTAACTTTATTTTTTGGTTACAAACATGAAGTTTTCACCAAATATATTCAGCATTTCCAGCCCAATCCCAATTAATATGGCGCCAATTTCTAAATTTTACCGACTAAGTGAGGCTTTTTTAGACACATATTTGGCTAGCAATTAACACTTAGCATGGCTCTTCAACTGATGCACTGTGGGCTAATCAGTTAGACCTTCAGGCAAATGGCTCCTGATATAACAGTGGAGAACATTACTGTGAAGTCCATGATAGCCCAAGCTAAGGCCTGTGAAACTAAAATGTTTATGATGATGAGGAGGAGGATGATGATAATGATAATGATAATGATAATAATAATAGTAATTATTGTTATAATTATAATTATAATAATTATAATAATTATAATAATAATATCATTATCAATATCAACATTAATATTAATATTAATGAAAATTTAGTTTTTTAAAACATGTCCTCACGATCGCACCACAGAGCCAGACCAGGCAGGCGTTTAAGATTTTATTATTTAGATTTGCGTATATCAGATGCTGTGGATAGAACCACTACTGTGTTGCTTTTGAAGCTAACGATGCCATCCGGAGCGTACATCGAGGTAGACAGTTACATCTCTTCAGCTTACTTAAATATATACCTCTACCTGAATTCCGAAGACTACGGAGAGACATCCGGTCTCTGCGGTGTCTGGAATGGTCGGTCTGATGACGATACCGTGATCAGGGGAACTACGAGAAACGACGAGAGATATACACCCATTGATTTCAGTAACAGCTACAAGTAACTTTTTGTGGATTTTATTTAGTGTTATTCTTTTTATTATTAGAATTTCTGCATTTATTAAGCGTCATTTACTAAAGACTAAGTATCAATCGATGGCGCTGAGCAACTGTGAGTGAAGGACTTGCTCAAGGTCCTTATACAGTAACCGTTGGAGGGGAGCTCGAACCGATTCTCTCACCTTTACAAGCCAATCGCTGTGACAAATAGGATGCCGTGTTCCACATAATTTATTTGGAGTAATTCCCAATACATTCGTCCAGTAGCAAAACAAACAGCATTGAAACTAATGCATTCCAAAGACGTGGAAAATGAACACAACGACTCACGCCATGAAAAATGCTAAGAAAGTTGATAACAGTGGAAATGAAAAAGACAATGAAAAATACTAAGGCACTGGAAATAATAAATCAATGAGAATAATAACACAACTGAACACACTAGGAACCTGTGTGAACAAAACGCAATTTCTCCATTACCCCTTATGCACATTATAAGTGAAAATTGCAAAAGTAAAACTACAACTGAACAGTGATGGCTGTTAACTGCAGATATCTGTCAAAACGGAGTTCACCATGTATTTGCAGTATTTGCGTATTGCAGTAAAATACAACATAGCTCTGAACTGCATATTGTAGCCGGACACTGTTAAATTATTGCGTTCATTTAAGAAGCAATGTGCTTCGTAATTGGATGCTTGAAGATTAATTTCGTAATCGTAATCTAGATATTTATACAGCGCCCAAAGAAAGCTAAATGCAGGAACTGGCTTATTCACCGACTCTCAGTGAAAACTCAATGGGTAGGCAGATAAGGTCAGGTTCGATTCCAGGTCAAAATCCTATTGTCAGGCAGGTAGACTGTCAGACGGCTACGGTGGGTGGTACTTAGAAATTTAACGGCGAGAGAGGCAATGGGAAAAGGAGGAATCAGGATAAGATTTGTGACTAGTGATTAAAGTTTTGCAGGAAATACCTGTTTTGAAAGGAAGACCTGCGCAACCTAGTGGGGCATATATTTAGGATTAATCCCATAGGTTTAAGATTTCCATACCTTTGTTTTAGGCTGAAAGCGGAGGAAAGTTACATAAACGGTCACGTTAGGCAGATCCCGTGCCTTAACATAACAGACCTCTTCCCAAACATTTGCGCATGCCAGAACAAGCAAGCTGTGACCTGTGCTCCTCCACACAGAACAACGGTGGCCATTGACACAGCGTTCACCGAACGCTGTAATGATCGAAGACTCGTACCGCGGAAACGAAGAGACGTGGACTCCTCGAACGGGACGACTGGAGAGGAAAACAGACTGAAGGATATGATCATAACTGAGGCTGATATTCCTATGCCGCAGTTCGACGACAATCACGGTGTCAACGTGACGGTAGTCTGGCCAACTGCGAGTGGAATCACCGAAGCGCAGGCCAGACGCCACTGTCATGCTAAGATGGAAAGCTCGCCTGTCTACCGGATGTGCAAAGATCGGATCGGCCAAAACAATGAGATAATTATCGCCAGTTGTGTAATAAATGTGCAGGTAAATAAATATAACGACTTGATAGATTCACATCGATGAAATTTGGTTGAATGGATGGATGGGTGGATATATGGATAGAATACCCTTCTATCCATCTATCCACCCATTCACCCATCCATCCATTGATTCAGCCAAATTTAATGGGTGTGGATGGATGGATGGACGTAAGGATGAACAATATAATCCGCTAAAAATATATATTTAAAAACCGATATATATATTTGTTCTTAAAGTTCACGTTTTTAACACTTTTAAATTTATGAAAACGTCTCTTATTACTTTTATTTTTGGATTTTTGTGTCAGGTTATTGTTAAAATTTGTGTTTGAATCATTGTTGCATTTCATGTTCCTCCTTCCAATGGGGACAGTGATTATTAGAAGTTAGACCTTCGCCACCTTCAATTCCCAGCTAATCATCACCGGCGACCTCAACAACCATCTCGAAAACCCTAATCTTCCGGAGTCCGTTCGCTTCAACGACCTACTCTACCAATTCGGCTTCACCAAATACGTTGCTGGCTTGATATCGTCATCACTCTTGACGACTGCAACATCTTGGACCTCACAATCGAACCGCCGGCTCTGTCCGATCACAGTCTTCTTCTCTTCTTCCTCACTTCCCAGCCGTCTTACGCACGTCGATCCGTGCGCGGCTGGAATAATGTGGACTATGATCTCTTCCGCGATGGTCTGATCAACACTACCCTGTGCGGCGACCTCTCATCCTTGGTCTCTTGTAATACGGTTGAGCTCTTCGATCTCTACGACTTCTCCATTCGCCTTCTCATCGATCGCTTTCTCCCGCTGCGCACGTTGCGGGCTCGTCGAAGACCACTGACCCCTGGTTCGATAGGGCCTGCGGTATCTTGCATCGTAACGTCAGGCGTCATAAGCGAAGATACCGGCGCGCTCATGACTCAGCTGACCGTCTAGAGTGGCTTCATCACCTCCGCTCAATGCATCGGGAGTTCCGGGTCAAGGAGGCGGCCTACTGGGAGTCGCTGATCGATCGCGAAAGGAGTAATCCGAGTCGACTTAGGCGCTCGCTCTCTGCTGTCCTTGGTCGCTCCACCGCCTCCGGTTTTACAGCTCAGCCTCAGATCCCCCACGGACTACCTTAACTACATGCGGGAGAAGATCGACTCTGTTCGTCAGTCTACTGAGGGCTCACCTCCGCCCTCTTTCCTTCCCACGTCTTCCAGGCTCCATAGTTGGAGCCCTTTATCTCTGGATGATGTCCGTCGGCTAATCCAGAACTCACAGCCAAGTCCTGTGAACTTGACACGCTTCCTCCATTTTAATTAAGGAATTTATTGACGATCTTATTCCTTTTTGTCATTTTTTGTGTAGCACTTCTTTGGCTGAGGGCTTAATCCCGCCCTCCCACAAACGTGCAGTAGTTTTTCCATCTTTGAAGCGCCAGGGCCTTGACCCTAGTGCCCCCTCTAATTACCATCCCATTTCTAACTTGTCCTTTCTCTCTAAGCTCCTTGAAAGGTCCGTCTCTTTTCAGCTATCTCACTACCTCGACACTAACTCTCTTAAGCCTCCACTTCAGGTTGGGTTCAGGAAATACCATTCCAACGAATCACTTATGATTCGCCTTCTTGCTGACGTATTTGGGGCTATTGACTGCAGGCAGGTCACCCTTCTGGCCCTTTTCGATGTAACTGCTGCTTTTGTTACCGTTGATCATTCCATCCTACTGGAGCGTTTGGAGATTTCCTTTGGCATCACTGGTTCTGCCCTCACCTGGTTTCAGTCATTCCTATCAGAGCGCCTTCAATCTGTTGTTTTTGGGCCCTCACGGTCCCTCTGGATCCCCGTCTTCTTTGGTCTCCCTCAGGGTTCCGTCCTAGCACCTCTCCTCTGTATCTTATATACTTCTGATCTAGCCCGGGCCCTCCTACCACTGAGTGTTGCCGTCCTTCAGTATGCAGACGACACCCAGGCTTATATGGTCGGACACCATTCAATCACGTCACTGATCTGCTGCGCGACAACCTGCACTGGTTGCGTATTCCTCAGCGGATCACCTACAAACTGTGCCTAATTACATACAAGGCTCTTAATGGTCTTCTACCAGACTATATATCCGACTTCTGTATTCGAACAGCCGACAACCAGAACACATATCAGCTACGGTCCTCATCGAGGAATCAACTGCATGTCCCGCGTTCTTCCACGAAGTTCGGGGAAAGTTCCTTCACTGTCGCCGGACCCACTGCGTGGAACAGTCTTCCTGAGAATGTGACGAATGCCCCATCGCTGGACACATTCAAGTCACGACTCAAGACACATCTTTTTAGGATATCTTATGACTGCAGTTGATTTTTGAACCCTTGTACAGCGCCCTTTTCTTCGGCCTCGGCTGTGCTACGGCGCTATATAAATTGTCTTATTATTATTATTATTATTATTATACCCATGGTCCGGCGGAGGCGGCCCCTGCTTTTGTCCAGAGGATTCTCGATGTCACCTATGTCCTTGACCTATGGATGTCCTCAAATCGCCTCCGTTTGAACTATAATAAGACCCAGTTCATCTGGCTTGGTGGCCGCTTCCAGCTCGCCAAGATCGTTCTCTCCTTCCTACGCCAAAGATTTCCGGATATCTCCTTCTCTACTACGGTCCGGGACCTCGGGGTTGTATTGGATCAGGTGCTTGCCCTGTCTGCTCATGTTAACAGCGTCTCTCGCTCTTGTTTTTTCCATTCTCGTGAGCTCCGCACCATTCCCCGTATTCCTTCCTTCCACTCTATCTCCACAATGGTCCATGCACTCATTTGCACTAGGGTTGACTTTGGTAATACCATCTTTACCGGCCTATCGCTAGCCAACACTGCAAAGATGCAATCTGTGCTTAACTCTGCTGCTCGTCTCATTGGGGCATTCCAAAATATGGCCACATCTCGTCTTATATTCGTGACACTCTTCACTGGCTCCCCGTCCATTAGCGTGTCCACTTTAAGATCCTCTCCCTCATGCGCAATTGTGTTTTTGGATCTGCTCCCCTTTACCTCATTGACTTCTGCACTTTGGTCTCCTCGTTGCCAGGCCGTAGCACCTTTCGCTCTGCCACTCAGAATCTCCTGTTTGTCCCTCGAATGCGCACCGCTACTGCCCAGTCCGGAAGCTTCGCCTATGTTGGTCCCACTTGCTGGAATCGTCTGCTTGAGAATTGCGACTTAAGCTCTTTTCTTCCCCCTCTCAGTGTTCCTCAGGCGTCTGAAGACTGTACTGTTTAATCGGGTTGGAAGCACCTCTGTTGAGTTTATCCTCAAAGAGGCTCTTTATAAATCTCAAATTACAATTACAAAAGACGCCATTAATTAAGGCAGGCCAGTTTGGCTTCCTTTTACTACTCATCGGCAACCGACGCTTCCTATCAAGTTTCTAATGGGATTGTATTTTTGACTAAACGTGTTTTACATCTACGACGGTAAGAAACCAAGCCCAGCAGCCAGAAAGTTATCCGTCAGTCATTCAGCCAGTCAATCAGTCAGTTGTCAGTCAACGCCCTGTTTTATATGCGGCAGTTGAAATGCTGTTTGGCTTTGCAGTTGATCGACGACTTTACGGTGGCCACCGAATCTATAGCATCTGACTTCCAGACGATTTGCGTCCATCAGTTGGAAATCTCGGTCGTAAGCAACGGATCTTCTGTTCCGTCGCAGGAGGAAGTTCTCCTGACCAACGTCATGTCCATGATCTGTCCCAATCAGTGTAGTGGAAATGGAAACTGTCGCAACGGAACATGTGTTTGCAATGACGGTGAGATATCATTTGTTGGTCATTCTATCTGTGTATCTTTCTATCTGTCTGTATCTCTGTCTGTCTGTGTGAATGCCGGCCTTAGGCAGATTCTAACTGTTTAACCGGAGGGTCACCGAGAATTAATAATGGGACCCACCGCTCACCAGTCCATAGCCCACTGACCAATTGGGCCAATAAAACCCCACCGATGAGTGGAAATTAACGCCCACGGAGAAAATAAGTTATCGTGATACACAGCGCTTACCCGGTTATAAATCAAACTCATCTACTGGCTTACTATTTTGGTCAAATGGCATGAGTGATTTAACCTAAAAGGGAAGAAAGGCAGTTGAGGGGTGGAAGAATGGAGAAGAAGTGATGGTTCTGCCCAATTAGCGTGAAACAGGGCAGCGGGGAGGCAAATACTGGCCTTGGTATGCGTGTTTTCTGTGTATATGTAGTTCTGTCTATTTCTTATTATATTTGTGTGCCCTTGTCTATCTTTAATGCTATGCGTACTTTTGTGTATATATGTGCGTTTCTCTTTTACAAATGTGCTAGAATCCAATTATCTAAGTATCTAATTCTCCAATTTTGCCCATTTTCTTTCCTCTGCTTTTTCCATTTTTATTCTTTTTTCTCTTGTTGTCATTTTCATTTTATTTACTCTGTTTACCTCCGCCACACTCGCTTTCTCGCTGTTCTTTTCTTTTAAAAGAATAGGTTCGCTTATTTTCTTGCCTCTCAACACAGCAAAAACACCTTCAAAATCACAGAAGCACTCAAAAAAGTGCAACACAACTAAATTCCTCCAAATAAAGAAGAAATCGATCAAAGAAAAGACCAGAGACCTGCCAGTTATTTTACATTTTTTTAACATTTTTTTTTGCGTTTTCAATTGATAGGGTTTGCGGGAGAAGATTGTTCAGTGAATGCTCGCAATCCTCCTCAGCTATCGGCCTTCCGTAAGAATACTACTTGCGACTTTCGGACATCCTTCTGCATCAAAACCTTGATCTTCGGCTCAAATTTCTTCCATTCCGAGAGACTCAGCTGCAAAGTCTCTGCCGTAAGTTCATTCTAGAAAATGATGAGTACGTATCTTGTTGTGATAACATAATGAGGACGACAGCAATACCGGTAAGAAATAGCACAGTTAGATTTTTCATAGTAGTAGTTGAATAATTTCTTATAATTATACTAAGAGTTATTATTATTATTATTTAATAGTATTCTATCGCTCCGGTGTCTAATGTAGAAACACATCGACCGATGACGCATCAAAACCAAACATTAATAAGAGCAATATCCATAAGACAGAGAGACAGCTCACGGTGGAAAGCAATTTGAAAACGGTTAGTCTTAAGTTGAAAACGCAAAAACACAACAAATTGCCTTCAACGAACAGATACAGGAAGAGAGTTTCAAATTCTAGGTCCAACACCTGAGAGCACATGTTCACCAAGAACAGTTCTAGTTTTAGGTATTCGACATAATTGCGACATACTATAATAGCAATGTAGGCATTCAGAGATATTCTATTGCCATGGAAAAACTCTAGACATTTTTGTCGTACTCTAATTTTAAACATTTCAGCATTTCCTTGCAAGCCATATTACATACATGTGTTTTATTGCAATGTATGTCTTCCCAGCTACCCTAGTACCAAACCTCATTGATTTCAAAATTTTGATATGGGTTTTGGATGCCATTTGCATATGCCGATTTGCAGAAAGAATTTTTTGCTTGCTGCAGGTTCGGCTGGCTGCACACCCTTTCAATGCACGATCCAAAGTGAACTCTTTCGTTGGATCTGGGCTGGGAACGCCTCTGAGTTGGAATCATCGATGGGCGCTAAATAAATGCTTTAAATAACTGAGTAACTTAGAAGCCTACGTGAGACTGCCATCAAACGCTCCATTAACTGTTCGTCAAATCTGTTACTAATTAAATATTCATAATTATTTTTCAGATTGACCATTCTCTGCATTTTACTTTTGGTGGGTCTACTGTGTCCACTCGTGAGGTGATGTGTGAGATGCCGGCAGTGTATCGTTTCACGAACGAGACAGCATCTGAGGCGGATGAATCAGTGCCGAAAATTTGTGCAGCTCCGTTCTACAGATGGGAAATCGCACTCACCAATGATGGCAATCTCTATACCAACAGCCTCCGATTGACTGTCTACGATTCCAAGTGTCAGATATGTCGTCCTGATGGCACCTGTATCCAGAAGGTACCTATATGTTTTTTCCTTCATTTATTTATTTATTTATTTTACCTAAACCTGGATCTGAGGCGCGGATGTCGGCATGCTAAGGGCCAAGACGCAGTCATGGCTATGTCCAGAGTAAGAAAGTGGGTTCAGTATTTGCCCTCATGTGCTATACTACCTATCATTCCTGGTTAAAGCCTGTAGATCTGATAAGTCCGATCTTCTCTTCGATTAACATGTTTGTAAAGTGTTTTTCCTCTGGCCGAAGTTCATGCACTTTCGGTAGTCCTACCTTTAAAAAAATGTAAAACACAAGGTACTATTCTAGAGTAAAACTAGCTTTTTAGGACAACTTTAAAACGCTTCTGTCTGGAACAGTAACAACAGTCGTCAATTTTCTTCATTCGTTTTACTCCTGCATTTTTGAAAAACAAATATAAGTAAGTTAAGGTCAACGTCAACGGCCCTTGCAGCAATAAGGTCCAATTAAACATAAGAAATTGGACCTGCTGCTGCAGCAGTTGTCGCTGATGCTACTGCTATTGCTACTAATCCTTTCATATGTTGACGGGTTTGTTCCTTTTCAGGCTGATACGTGTGTGATCGAAGGGCGATGTTTTAAATCGGGTGATGTGTCGAGACTCAATCCATTCAACAAATGTGAACCATCGAAAAGCCACAACAATTGGACACATGGACACTACAGCACATTGGACACAACAACACTGGAAACAACAACATTGGACTCAACAACATTGGACTCAACAACATTGGACTCAACAACATTGGACTCAACAACATTCGAAACAACAACATTGGACGCAACAACATTGGACACAACAACATTGGACTCAACAACATTGGACTCAACAACATTGGACTCAACAAAATTGGAAACAACAACATTGGACTCAACAACATTGGAAACAACAACATTGGTCTCAACAATATTGGAAACAACAAAATAGGAAACAACAACATTGGACTCAACAACATTGGACTCAACAACATTCGAAACAACAACATTGGACGCAACAACATTGGACACAACAACGTTGAACACAACAGCATTGGAAACAACAACATTGGAAACAACAACGTTGGACACAACAGCAATGAAAACAACAACATTGGACACAACAACGACACTAAAATGTAATTTTAATAAAATCTTTAATTAGTATTATTAATCAGATACTTTCGAGGCCGAGTTAAAAATTTATATAATAGACATAAACGAAGAAGAGATACTATAAGTAACCAAGAGTCTCTAAAAGTGAATAGGCTGCAGAAAGTAAGTAAGTAAGTACCTGCAAATTTATTTTTTATTAACCAATAGCTATTCGCACATCGGTGTACAAGTATTTAAGAATACAATAAAACTTATCAGGTACACAACTTCCTATTAATAAAAGATTTACGCGTTAAACTATCAGCGGGAGGAATAATACGGTCATGGGCGCGAGGGTTTTAACTGGTCGGAGTTTAATAATTTAATAATGGGGGTTTTAAGTGGCGGGAGTTGCTGTTGTAAGACATGGTTTGGGTTGTTCAAAATTGCTTTAAAGAGGTGAGCATGAGTCATGCCACAGAGTTCATTGGACATTGGGGAGTCCCTGGGAAGATAGTACAGACGCACAAGTCTCCGCATCAAAGCATGGAACCGATCCATAGCCTGTGCCCCAGCATAGTCTCACCACGCGCGATAGGCGTACAGCATCCTGGCTAGTGTTGTGGCTCGGACAACGTCGTAGAGTCGAGGGCCAGAGAGGCCATGTTCTACAAGAATTCGTATGGCGTACAAAGACTATGAATCCGATCAATATGAAAATCAAAAATAGTAATAATAATGGTGGTGGAGTAAAAGCTGAAATGATTAAATATGGAGGTGAGACAATGGCAAGACAGCTTACAGAGTTTTGCAACGACATATGGACAACACAGAGACGACATCATCAACCCCATTTCTAGAAAGGGAGACTTGAGAGAACAGGAGGCACTGTCGACTACTGGCAAGATCATAGCCACAGTGATGCTGAATTGAATGAGGATTTCTGTAGACAAAAGTCTGAAATTGGAATTTAGACGAGTACGATCCAGCTGCAAGCAAATTTTCACTCAGATTGTATAGAAGACTCAGAGTCGCTGTGAAGTTAATGAGGAGCTAATAAATTCCAACAAAGTTTGTTGACATCACTAAGAGCTTTTATGATGGCAGCGATGCGCGGTGAGATATGAGTGAGAGGTTGGTGAGTAGATTGAGACTGTAGCTCGACAGTGTCAGGAATGTGTTTTTGTCACCGATGTTGGGTGATGGCGAGATTGATGAAGGGCAGTAAGAATGGACTGAAATGAATAAACGGAGATAGGTTAAGAGACCTGGACTTTGAGGATGATATCGCTCTGTTGGACAACACTTGGATAATCATGCATGAACCAACATGTGACGCACAGGAGAAGGCAGCGAAGGTGTGACCTCTATCAATCCGGAAAAGGCTATGATCATCTTCTGTTCATTGGAAATTGAGAGAAAAACAGAATGATTCTTAAAGCCGAAAAATGATTATTGTATGCAGCCATTATCCAATCTTTATAAAATTTGTTAAACCTATGCACTCCAGGGCACTCAGACATGTATAGTCAGATTTCTAGCATCTCCGGATTTGCCCATTTAAAGTAATTTCTTCACTATGAGAGGCTGGAAAACTAATGTGTGCGTGTGTGGATTAAAATTTGCAAACTTGAAACTTTGAAATAACTCCAATTGTTCCATTGACAAAAATGCATCCTAAAAAGTGTCTATTTCGTCCCTAAAAAGTCAGTAAACTAAGATGATCGAGGAGGGATAAAAGGAGAGACTAGTTGTTGAAGGTGGATAGGAGTGCTCTTGTTAATAATTTTATAGGCTAGACAGGATAATTTAAATCCTTGCCTGATGATGATATACGTAATGACATTTTGTTACATGTTGAATAGATGAGGGAAAAGTCTCTTCTGCGACTGCGTTCAGCTACAGCATCAGCATCTTAGCTGCCATATTGATTTCCATCTTTGGAATCGATGCCTAACTTCAGGAAAACAAGACTATAGCAGCGGATGAAATCTTCTCTGATCACCATGACGCTTTCCAGCTGATTTCTCATCTGATATCAAATAATAATTATAATAACAATAATCAATAATAATAATAATAATAATAATAATAATTATAATAACATTAATAATAATAATAATAAATATTAATATTAATAACAGTAATTGCATTAATAAGCAATGCTCACATACATAAATTGCCTACTTAAATTAACTTGGGTATAGCCAAGTTAATTTAAGTAGGCTATTCATACAAGTATTCAGACAGTAATTTACACATACATAAAAGTTATACAGAGATGTGCATATGCATACATATATATTTATACATACCTACGTACAGTATTCATGAATTTATGTGTCAATATATACGCATACATATATACGTACTTACAGAAATACGTACATAAAATACACACAGTACATACAAACATACATCGATACATGCACGCATGCACACATACATACATACAAACGTACATATAAAAATATATACATACATACATATGTATCTATGTAATATGTGTGCATATTTAAACATGCGCGCCTGTGTTCTGATTACATCAGGTTCGATCCAACAGCATCCATCTGCAACCTCAGTGCCATCTTTTCCAGTTGACTTCACCTCATGCAATCCAATTTAATCCACCCACACGTAATCCCGTTCACTTTTTCTAAGACCTGTATAAGAATATTTATGAATAATTAAACGCCTATGTATCGTAGATGGGCTAAATAACTCTATATGATACTCATATGTCTATACAGTATATCTTTTAAACTATGTATATGTATGTATATATGGTTTTCATGCTACGGCTTCTGTTTATGATGTATTGCGTGTAAATATATGACAATTGTTTTGCTTGTGAAGAAATGATCATCATCTCTGAACTGTTGCCGTTTCAACAACATGAATCCAACCGTCTCTATTCTGAGCTATTTTCCAGGTCGTGTGTAGGCCGAAATTCAGCGGGTGCAGATCATATCCATGTGTGGTGAGGCCGTCTGGTTGGCTCTTCCAACACGACGGTGCGGGATATCACAGCTCGCAGAGCTCTGACATGGTCTTGTTTCTCTGTCGCAACGCGCAGTGTTTCAAAACAGCGGGAGCTTCTGTGTTTGGATCACCTCCGACACTGAGATGTGGTTTCAGTTGTTGATAGACCTCGGCGTTGGTGACGTGGGCAGTGTACATGTAAGGAATGCGCCGTCTTCTCCTCAGGCACCACTGTTGAAAAGCATCGAATTTTGCCTTTAGGTCATTTTCCAGCGTCCAGGTCATGGCTTCATACTGGAGAACAGGCAGAATGTATGCCTTGAAAATGCGGAGTTTGATATTTATCGGTACACCGGTACTCCACATCCCTCAAAGACATTATGTAACGAACTGACTGCTACTTTTATATGTACAGCCCAAGGTTTTGTTTAAAGCAAAGTTAAAATGAAATTAAACAATAATTAAACGCTCTGATCGGTTCTTGGTCACCCTGGGTCTCCCGCAGGGCTCTGTTCTGGCTCCTCTGCTTTTTATTCTCTACACCGCTGACCTTGACCATATCCTTTTTCTGACCCGGGTCGTGTCCCACCTATACGCTGATGACACCCAGGCATATATTCATGGCCCAGCTGCTGAGACTGTCTCTTTAGTCCATAAAATGCTTGGGGGTCGAAGACAATCGAGGCCTAGTTCTAGTCAAACCGTCTCCGTCCGAACCCTGGTAAGACTCAGTTTTTCTGGCTTGGTGGCCATCTTCAACTCTCCAAGACCGACCTAACCAGTCTACACGGGCTCTTTCGCCATGTTTCCTTCTCCTCTTCAGTTCGTGACCTATGAGTGACTCTGGATCAGGAGCTTACACTGCTGGATCTTGTGAAGAGTGTTTCCCGAACATGCTTTTACCATCTGCGCCAGATACGCACTATACGCCGTTCCCTCACGACTCAGGCTACAACTACTCTGATTCATGCAATCATCTGCTTTAGGATTGACTATGGTAATGCTGTCTTCGCAGCTTAGGTCTCTCTTGCATCTTGCAGCTCCAATCTGTACTAAATGCTGTTTCTCGCCTGATTAGTTATCCTTAGGTTTGGCCACATCTGGGCCTTCATGTCTGAGGAATTGCACTGGCTCCCTATTCGGAAGCTTATTCAATTCAAAATTCTGGCTCTTGTACCTAACTGTCATTCTGGATGCGCCCCACTCTACCTAAAGAAGCTTTGAGTTCTGACTTCCTCTGTTCCCGGCCGCAGACTGCTCCGTTCATGATGACTTGCTTGTCCCTTTGGCTCGAACAGTCACGGCTGAAGGGACAAGTTTTGCTGCGGCTGGCCTTAGGTCTTGGAACTGCTTGCCTAGTGACCTGCGGCATGAACTTTTCACCCTTTCTCCCCTATCTTCCACATCGCTTGAAGACCTACTTGTTCCCCAGTGCTTCTGGGTCTTGGGGCCGGGAGAGCCTCTGTTGAGCTTTATAAATTTCTGATTACGATTACGATGTGATGGAATTCTGTTTTTAACAAGCATTTTCAACATACCTTAAACGCACTTGTTTAGATCAGTTAGTTATTCATGTGTATAGTGCTTTTGAGAGGTACATACAGGGCGTTATACTAAGTGTCTTCATGCATACAAACATACATTTACATGCAAGATTGTGAGGCATTTTATGGCGTTTGTCAAAGTTAATATAAGTATATTCAATTAAACATTTGCTTTTTATTGAACTCCTAATGTTTTTACGATTCCTGCAACGCTTTGAATAGGTGGGCCTACTTTAAAGGCGTTATATACAGTATGTTGATGGATACAGAATTGTTCTAGCATCTCTCAAAGGACTGGGTATATATCAATTCAGACTTGTTTTCTAACATAAAATAAGAGCGTCTATCGTCCAGTTCCCTAGCATCAAGACCAACTCTTTTGCTCTCTATTTAAACCTGAGTTACTTCACAGAATTGACAGAACGACCTAAATTGGAAAGTGAAGGTTGAAAGCTTTGGACCAGGTATCGAGATAGCCTGATAGCCCAACGCTGTTCGGGAACACCGGGGAAATAAGAACGGGGTGACTCAGCTCTGTTTCCGGCAGAGACCCCTACACGAATCGAAGGCGGAAGTCCATTCCATAGATATTGGCCAATAACAGCAAAAGCCCTTTGCTGAGCAATGGAGGGTTTAACACGAGGGACGAATAGAATGTGGATTATCTAGTTGGATTGCCACGTTTTGAGATAAAATATCCCGTTTGTGAAATTGAGCTGATCTGCATATGGCCTGAATATGGTTAGAAAATTACATGGTGGAATCAAACGCCAATCCCAAACTGCATGCTCGTTCAGTGCGGTTCATAAGTAAGCCATATAACTGAGCAGACTAAGGCAATCTGAAAATTTACAGAATTGTGGGCTCGTACCTAAGAATAGATATTCGATTTTAGAAAGATTGAGAACAAGTTTATTACTAGTCATCCAAGGTTGAACAACATCAAAAACAGAAGCAAGTGATTGAGAGGCAGAGATATTCGTGGAACTATCAAATGATAGGAAGTGTTGGACATCATCACCATATAAGTGGCAGTCAACAGAGCTTTCAGTAAGCAGTGAACTGCGTGGCGTGGTATATAATGTAACTAAGACCGGGTCCGGACAGAACCCTGTAAAACACCACAGTTGCTTGCCTTCTTGCTCGCTTTTTCATTTATTCCTCGACTTCTCCTATGCTTTTGCCGACTTTCGCACAAAATATAAAATATAACTTTTTCTCTTATTTTCTCAATTAAGACTAACCTTAAGCTTCTTTAAGAGTGCTATCACAGTCGTTTCGCTTTACGATTTCTTTTGGCAACCCTCGCCGAAAGCGGTTGGGAGGTCAACTTACTGGCCTGCCATTCATCAAATGGAACCGTGACTGGATTGCTCACCTCTATGGATCAACCAACGGCTACCTACACTAGTCTAATTTTGCTTGCAACACGGGACTGAAAACAGTGTACCTAAGCTATTCGCGATGAACAGTTTTGAGCGGTATTTTAAAAGTCACTACATTAAATGTCTTGATTCATTAATACATACAAGTCTATGGATACTGGTTTGTTTGCTTTACCTTGCGTGGCGATTTGCTCTGCATTACGCAAAAATGCTGAAGATTTGCCATAAATATGGCAATAGAAACGGTGCTGTCACGGTGTTGTCAAAAATTTGTCCGGCTAAAATAGAAGCACACGATGCACTGTGCTTTCGTTCGACTGGAATACGATAAACAGTACGTTACCAAGAAAAGGCAATGTTATCTCGTCCTGTCTATTCTAATTTGATCTAATCTTATCTGCTGACTTCTATAGCACCGTTATAATGCGCAAGACATAAAAGCTATGGTCTGGTATGAATGTAGTCAAAAATCATAATCCATTGAGGAAGCCTAGTTGACATCCAATGGGCCGGTTCAACCGTTGTGTGGGCTTAATGTATAGAAGACTGCTAACACTGGTCAACATAGAAATCGTTACTGACTGGAAAAGGCCCTAATGTGTAGCATCTTGGTGTGCTGAACACGAATATAACCATAAAATGTTTTTATTGGCTCTCGTTTTGAAAATATTTCATATAGTTCATTTTTTATGTTTCACCATGTAAATTTATGCAGTAGGACTGCGACAATATCCTAAATAAGTCTAGAATGATGTAATATTCCACCTCATTGCATAATCCCATCATGGACACATCATGCACAGTTGATTACGTCATTTTCTGATGCAATGTAAAACTACAGGCAGTCGGCTGCTGACGTAAGATGACGTCAGCAGTGTACTATATAAAGCGAGTCGGAACGGTTGAGCATTTACAATATTACAGACTTTGTGCGAGACAGTTTAAGTTACTGTTTTATAAAACTATTATTACTTTATCCATTTAGATACAATACAGAACAGTAATGCCTCGGAAGTGCGTAAATACTGTGGACAACTTTTGTTACATTTGTGGGGAAGTGACATTTGCCAACCAGAAGAAAAGTATCACTTATCAAGTCAAGAAGGCATATCATGCTTACTTCGAATGCAAGGTTGGTGACCAAGACAAGCCATGGGCCCCGCATATATGCTGTGCTACATGTACAACACAGCTTTCACAGTGGTTGAATGGCAAAAGACCATCAATGCCGTTTGCAGTTCCCATGGTGTGGAGAGAGCAAAGCAACCACTGTTACTTCTGCTTGGTTCCTCCTCTTTCCGGTGGAATAACGAAGCAAAAGAAGTCGACAATAGTCTACCCAAACATTCCGTCAGCATTGAGACCAGTTCCACATGGTGATGGACTTCCTATTCCAGAACCTCCAGCAGAATATATTTTCCTTGATTCATCTGATGAGGACAAGGGTGAGCCGTCAGCGTGCAGTGATCCCGATTTTCACTGTGGTGCATCATCAACCCCACACAGAATAACACAGGAAGAACTAAATGACCTTGTTCGTGATTTGGACTTATCCAAAAACAAGGCAGAATTGCTAGGATCAAGACTCCAACAATGGAATCTTCTAGAAGAAGATGTCACAATTACTTCATATAGAAAGTGCCATCAGCAGTTGGAACCTTTCTTTATGAAGGAAGGTAATCTGATATTCTGTTCCAATATTGACGACCTCATGAATGCCTTACAGATCACTCATGACCCACAAGAATGGAGACTCTTTGTAGACTCTTCAACACTGAGTCTTAAGGCTGTGCTTTTGCACAATGGAAACCGTCTTCCATCTATTCCATTAGCGCATGCTGTCCACATGAAAGAGACATACGATAACCTAAAACAGCTACTGCATTCCATTGACTATAACAGGTACAAATGGCACCTGTGTGGTGATTTGAAGGTAGTTGCCATTTTAATGGGACTGCAGCAAGGATATACAAAATATATGTGTTTCTTGTGTGAGTGGGATAGCCGAGCAAGAGAGTTGCACTACGTGCGGAAGGAATGGACTCCCAGACAAAACATGGCAGTTGGACAGAAGAATATCCAGCACCTAGCTCTGGTCGAGGCTCACAAAATCCTACTACCACCCCTTCACATCAAACTAGGTTTGGTGGAGAACTTCGTGAAAGCCATGGACCGCACTTCGCCAGCTTTCCGATACCTGCATGAAAAATTCCATCGACTCAGCGAAGCAAAGATTAAAGAGGGAGTTTTTGTGGGTCCTCAGATTAGAGAACTCTTCAAAGATGACCGCTTCAACAACTTGCTGGAGGGTGATGCGAAACAAGCATGGAATGCTTTTCGTCTAGTGTCTACAGACTTTCTGGGGAATGTTAGGGCAGAAAACTACAAGGAACTAGTAGAAGACATGCTCAAGCAGTACCAGAAATTTCGCTGCAATATGTCTCTGAAGATGCATTTCCTTCATTCCCATCTGGATTTCTTCCCTGACAACTGTGGTATGGTTAGTGACGAACATGGCGAACGTTTTCATCAAGATATCGCAACAATGGAGCAAAGGTACCAGGGAAAATGGTCCACTACAATGTTGGCTGACTACTGCTGGACACTCCGCAGAGATGCTCCCGAACAGCTGTACAAGAGACAGGCAAAAAAATCTAAGAACTAGTCTATGACCTGGTTTTTACAAATATTAACTGTAAGTGTATCACTATTGGCATGCATTGTGCAATATAAAATTACTTCATTTCAGATTACAAAAAAACTAGAGCCAATTCGGCATTTTCACTGTCATATTCGTGTTCAGCACATACAAATTGATAAGAACTGACTAATTTCATTTCAGTAACATGACTTTTGTAAAAATTTGTTGTCCAGTGTAATCAGACTTGCAAATCATAATATCGCCATACATACACGCATGCAACAATACACGCATGCTTATTGATTTACCTATTTCCTTAAGTATTTGACATATGTTCCGTTAGCGGGTGCTTGAAACTGTATCGGATTCTGAGAACGATACTTCGTGCGAAGCCATTGTAGTTTTGTTTCCGCTCTCTGCGGGCGACGCAGATGCAAAGTAGATCTACGCAGCTGCGTCAGCAGCATCGTCTGGAAACAAGAAATGCAAATGTGGCCAGAACAACGGGGTGCAATTTGTGGGTCTGTCGAACACTGGATGGGCGCAGTGTGCTGTCGAAGAGGGTGTATTGTGAGCTTGCAGTCCCAGGGGCGATAAGAGGTTTACATGCCACGTTTCAAAAAAGATTTGGCGACTTTTCATACAATTTTATTGACCTTTTTGGTCAAAATATTACAAACTTTTTCTGTCAAAAGAAATTTCAAATACATAAATATTAGTAGTTTCAAGATACTGTACAATACATGCATTCGATCACATCTAGACTTTTGTGTCCAGGTTTGGGATCCTTGCTACAAAAAGACATTGAATGCCTGGAAAAAGTGCAAAAAGAGCTACTAAACTCATCAGAAGTATAGCTATGATGCCATATAGCAAAGGCTTCAAAAGCTGGGGCTTTTGAGAAGTGACCATATTGAAACCTACAGAATTTTACATGGAATCGAGAATACGTAAGAGCAAACCTTCTTCCAGAGGGCAGCAGTAGGACATTTAAGAGGACACAGTCTGAAACTTTATCGTAAGAGTGTGCGATTGGAGATTAGAGAATTCTTCTTCAGCCAGAGGAATCTTGCAGAACACTGGAACCGGCTACCAGAAGAAGTAAACGCTTAAACTTTTTTAAAAAACTTGACTTTCACGTGGCCTTGTCACGTGGTCTTGGCGCATGTCCTTTTCACGGGGTCCCTTCACCTGGCTTTTCCACAAGGCCAGATTGTCGACTTATCTCCCCAAAACCCGTCATTGATCACTGTTTCACAATTTAGCCTCTTGTTCGTGGACATTGGAAAGACTTCGTCTGCAACCTGCTTGACGTCTTTTGGAATATCCAGAGCCAGAGAAAAGATACATCGATTTTCTTTCCGACTACACCTCGCAATATCCCTTCTCCAAATGATTCCAAATACAAATCGTAACCGTACAATCGTATTCACACGTTTGTATAGCGCCATTTCAAAATAAACTCCTCAAAGATGCTCCCAACGTGATTACGCCAGACTCAAATCACACTTCGTATCTCAGTGTATGCGCACGTAGTTTAAGTAAATCAGTGCCCGCTGTCTGCAGACATTAATATTAACAGCGCGTTGGAGGTAGTAATAAAAGTCACGGGGCAACATAGGCATCGTGCAATTCCAAAAGGACTCAGTCTGAAGTCCCACAAACCCTGGCCAGTTAATCACGATCGCATATTTAAAAGTTTCTCAGACTACTCAAAAGGTAACCCCATGTTACCGAAATAATAAGCAGCGTTGCATCAAGTCAGTAGAGTTAATGAGGCGCGAAGTCAATTATGCCTACTTTTTTGCATTGCGTACTTAATGCAAATTAGTCTGTGGCAAGCCGGAAAAAACCTTTTAACACTGATGCGCTCACCAGGTAGCCCTTCTGATCATCTAGTTTAAAAGCTGTTGCGACCAGAGTATCACTGTTTAGTTTGCCGTTCTCTCTGTGGCGTTTCGGTTGAAACTCATTCTGTTTCATTGCGTAGACGGCTGTTACCGCGTGCTGGTACACTCCAGTCGTAAGCAGGTAAGTAGTTTCTGTTTAGAGACACGGTGTCATAACGAAGATGATTAGCTTGCCATTTTCATTTATCTAGGCTTTGTTCTGACGCACAAGAGTACGAGTTTCAGTTGTCGGCTATAATTAACTTAAGCACATTTGATATCCTTCTCAACTAAAATAAGTTAATACTTTTCTAATTGCGAATTTCAATGACAAGTTACATAGCGATTTAGTTATAGAGCGATAGTTACCTTGATCTGTTCAATTCTCCACCTTCTCATATCTCACAACCTGAACACAATAAATAGTGGCAGCCCGTCTGTCTAGTTCTTTCTCTTGTCTTCCGACGACAGAATCTTGGTCTTCGTACGTTTTCTTTGGACAATCCTGCTGGTTTGACGCAGCGCTAGTGCCTTGCGCTTAACCTTTAAGTAGCGCTCTAGAAATGTTCGAGTTTACGATGACGATTACGAAGGTTAGTGAGACTTGTGACTGACCACGTGGCTGTTTATCTTTCCAGTTTGTGTTTCATTTTCAGTGTTGAAATAACCAGCTTTTGTGGTCGTTCTGCTAATCTTCACATTTCAAAGACGAACCCAAGAGTCCTGTGTGATCATCATGATTCCTTTTCTCTTGTTGGGTAAGCTAGTTGCGATTCAAACTTATTTCCATCTGATAAATGCATGTATTTATCTAGACATCTGTATCTAGAAATGCCGTTTGCGAACATTCCCATGTGTTCAGAATTGGCTATCTCACAGAACTAAATTGGTGCATCATAAGATGAGCTGAAATTTTCTTAAGCTATTTCTAAAGTTACAATTCTGAAGTCGTGATATAAAGTTTTAATTTTGAGCTGAAGGCTGTTCCAAGAGCGCCATCGAATGTTAGATTTAAACCGCGATGTGAATTAACCACTGCAAAGAAGAGTGAACCAACAGGTCACCACTCAAGTGATTTTCGATCTGTGACAGCATAGCTACCTGATGTACTGTCTCCTGTGTATCTATGAAGGAATAGCAACTTTTTGTCACATTGGTGACAACATAGGTTGCCATTAAAGACCAAATCTGCACCTGCCCTAAATTTTTCAATGGCTTTACACCATTTTGTCGAGGGCAGACGGGTGTTGTAAGGTAGGAAGCGCTGATAAGCAGATTCTCGAAGTTGAACTATATATGTATATATATATATATGTCTATTTAATCTAAAAATAATGACTTTTATTGCGCCGTTATCATAAAGCGCGGACATTGATCGATGTTTACTTGAAGTGAAATCAAAGTAAGAAGTTATAATCTAATCGGTTGAAGAAACCCAGTCGACATCCGACACGTCGGAGAAACCGGAAGTGAATCAAAAAACAAGACGAAACAGAAAAGTGTTAAGTTTAGACCTCATTGACAATAGAGAACTGTCAGAAACCACAGAACATTACACTTTTGAGTCTAACGGCTTCGTAAAGTCGGAAAAAAAGATTCAATCATTTTAAGCAATATTGCGGACTTTAGTGTTGTTAATGTTGAACTATGGAATTTATTAAAAATTTATTTGCTCATTTTTGCTAGTCTGTTTCGTCGCCATGACTACCGGCCAGCAGGAACCATGCGAGAAATATGTCAGTATAACCGACGAGAGGCGCAGCATTCGGTATAGGGCACCTGCCGGGGAGCCCAACATATGCGACAGCAACATCGACGAAAGTAGGCTCATCGATTCTATTGATTCGCTTAATTGTTAATTCATAGACTTATTAATCAGATAATTAATTCACTTATTCATATAATAACTTATTCACAGACTTGCTGATTAATTGATGCATTGTTCATTAATTGATCGATTCAATGATTCATCGTCAAATTAATGATTCGGTAACGATTTACTTAAATGATTAATTTAATCGATTCGTCGATTTAATGATTCAACAAGTCATTAATTTTTGAATTGTCGATTCATATATTCAATGATTATCAATTCATTTCTTCAGAGATTCATTGACTCACACATTCATTGATTCACTGAATCAATAATTCATTGATTAACCTATTCATCAATTCATTGATTCTTCGATTTATCGATTCATTAATTCACATACTCGTCGATTCACTGATTCATGGATTCATTTCATCTAAGACACGCATTATTCCTGCGTAGCTGGACAAGATTTAACTAATCCTGATGCCCGTTTCAGCCGTGTGGTATCGATTCCAAGTGTTACCTCCAGAGAGAATCCACGACCAGTGTGTCGAAGCACTTAAGTGCGGAACGGAACAACCTGTCTGGTTAAGAGGCAATCATCCAACAGGTGGTTTTCTTTCTCAATCACTTAGGCATTTGTAATAAAGCTGGTAGACAATGACAGCTATGTCAGAGATTGAGGAAAGAGAGCATTTACAATGTTCATGCCTTCCTGCGCGTACAGTTGAGTTATTAAATTTATTATCTGAATATATTTAGTGTATGAGTATGTATGTCAGTCAGTAAGTCAGTCATCCGGTAATTCATCATTCAATCAGTGAGTAACAAGCCTATCAGTCAGTCGGTAAGTCAGTAGGGTAGTCATCAAGCAAACAAGTGAGTAAATAAGTGAGTACCTCAGTCAGTCAGTCATTCAGCCAGGCAGTCAGCGAGTAAATAGGTCATTGCTGGTCACCGTAATGGGCACATTAGAAATGCGGTGTTGTATTGCATTATGTTGCAACGTATTCTGCTGTTTTTGATTAGTGCTCTCATGGGTTTTTATGGTATTCCAAAAAGCCTCGATTCAAACTGCAATCTTGTATCATGATATAGAAGTCCTATTAAATATCTTTCCCAGGAGTACACCCTCTGAATAAGAGCAATTTGTCTTTGTCTGACCTACAACGATGATTGCACTATAAGTTTCTACGATTAATATGTCCTCCTATTCTCTATCTTTCTCTCTCTCGCTGTCTACCTCCCACTCTCCCTCCCTCCCTTTCTCTCTTTCTTTCTTGCTTTCTCTCTCTCGCTCTATCTCTCTCTCTGCTTCTGAAGGTCGCCATTTTATGTAGCATACTGCTGTTAGATTTTATTGATTTCAGTGCATCTATGAGGTCATATATGCATGTATGTACGAATGATGCATGTATATATGTATGCCATCGACCACCATCATTTTTACTGAATGAGGGACTGACCCTACCCACTGATAGAAGCGTTGACGGTTTTAATGGTGTGTTGCAACAGCTGCTGATCCGGGTCCGAAGGAGGTGGAAGTGTGTTCTCCAATTGGCAATGACTGTTGCGGAGGCTGGAAATCAACGATTTCTGTCAAATTCTGCCGGGCTGCTAAAACCGGTGATGATGACTACTACGTCTATCGTCTGAAACGACTGCCACATTGCGACATGGCTTACTGTGCCGGAGATGGAGATATCTGCAAGAGGGGAACAGCCTGGAACCCCAACAGCAAATCATGCACAGGTTTTAAGTGCCGTGCCTTATTCATCGAAAGTTCTTATAATTATGTAGAATTATCCTTCATGTTCCTTATATATTCTTGCTTTATACATAATATGGCTTCTGGTTTTATATGTAATTCCCGAATAAGTGGATGATCATCTAGGTGTGCCCCACTCTACAGTGGACGACTATTATGTATGTATGTTAATATATATTATATATGTATGTATATATATAAGTCATCCACTTTTGTTTACTAAGTCTTTTAACTTCTTGAATCAGAGCCGCGTCCAAACATGACTGCTCCCGTTTTCGAGGGACCGATCATCGTAGAGAAGACTCTACATGGAAGAAAATTCGACGATTTCTGCTTCGCCTGCAACGTTCGGTGGTTTAATCCTGATACACAGAAAAAGGGAGAACAGTTCGAGGTCGTCTTCACCTTCGACGGACAGGAAGTGACCAGCGTAGCACCGAAAATAACAGACGGATCCAACCTTCAGGTCAAACTGTGGTCCAAAGAGCTCAAGGGTCAAGTTGGAAAATCGGTCAGTGCATCGAGATTCCTATGTATTGGGCTGTTGGTGACTACAGGTGTTATACTGTATCGAGTTTTTCAAAAGTTTTTATCTAAATCTGATCTGATAGAATCTAATCTAAGAAATGCTATAGGGCTGTTATCCTAAAGTCCATGGCGTCAATCGATTAAAGTAAAAGCACATCACAAGGCAGAGAAAAATACCAGATGTTACAGCAGTGGTACAAACACACACACAGTGCTGCAAACACAATGTCAAGAGCTGAAAATGCATAACATCTAACAGTGTAGTTATAATCTTGTTATTAACTAGTAATATCACTATATCTGAATCTGCACAATTGTTGGTGCTCGATAATTTATGGATTAGCAAACTGGACTGTCAGTCCAGAGGTTGACGGTAGAAATCCTCGCCAGGGTAGACAGATAATTCGAAATGTCTGCTCCACTTGCCCCTGTAGCGAACTTAACTATAGAATAAGTACACTGAATGCACACTGTTTATGGGAAGATCAGACGGATGAGCGATAGAACTGCCTACCCGCCCTCGTGTACCGTGACTAAGGTTGCTAAAGTGGCTATTGCTTCATACTCATGGTTGCCTCTTGGGATTAGTTGAAGGGACTGCTAAAAACTCTGTTCAACTGCATCGGTTTACTTGCAATTACGACAAAACTTTGAAAGACCTTACGTGATGAAAATTAATTGGCAGGTCGGATGCAAAGTTCGTTCGTACTGGAAAGTGTTGGAAAGACTGCGAAGCGATTACCAAGTGGCTCAGAGAACCTATTATGTTGGCATCCGATACAGCACGGTGAGTGATAGAAGATTTTAAATAAGTTCTTCTCTGACTCCTCCATAGGCTACGTGTTTGTTGTACAATGCACAATATCTTTTCTTCTTCTTCTTCTTCTTCTTCTTCTTCTTCTTCTTCTTTTTCTTCTACTACTACTACTACTACTACCACTTCTACTACCACTACTACTACTCCCACTACTACTACTACTATTATTATTACTACTACTTATTTCTCTTCTTATTCCTTTTCTTCTTCTTCTCCTCCTCTATGACATTGGGCCGAAACCGCCTCTGATGAGTCTATCTTGAAGTGGCGCTATATAAATTTTAATTAAAATGACAAGTTACAATTACAAAATTCTCATTCCCCTTTTTCATATTTTGTTCTTCTTTTTCTCCTCTTATTCATCTCTCTGTCTCCCCATCCATCCATCCACCAATCCATTCATTAACCATCCATCATCCATCCACCAATCCATTCATTAACCATCCATCATCCATCCACCAATCCATTCATTAACCATCCATCATCCATTCACCAACCCATCCACCTCTCCGCCTATCCATGATCAATCTCTAATAAATTTGTTTCTTGTTTTGTTAGACGGGCGTAAGAGGTTCATTTATATCTCCTCGAATCGAAATCGATGAGAAATCTCCGCCGGTTACCCTCTACTTCAACTCAACCGTTCCCATCTCGTGTCCGGAAACTACTTATCAGACGTCGTGTAAGTTCTCGGTGACCATGGTCGACATCGCGGCCAAGGACGACCTTGGAGTATTGGAGTGTTCGATCACCTTCAGCGGGCTGGCCTCACAGCTGCCAACACAGATGATTAAAGCCCAGTCGACACCGGGAATCAAGAAGAGATTGTCCGTTCTCCGATTTCGACCTATAGACACCAATCCGGAATTCTTCTGGGACAAGTTCCAGATGCCAGACGTTACTGTGCGTATTAATTAATTAAGTAATCTATTTTGGTCCTAAATAGCTCAGTTGGGAGCGCGTGAGGGCGAAGATGTAAAGGTCCTATGTTCAATTTCGGGTCTTGGCAATACACCCGACTAATTCCTGGTGGTCGGTGAAGCTTTGCAGTAGTTCTAACACAGACTATGTGTCTTCTGAACCACTTAAACCCGAGTTATGTTATGATTAATTATTAATTAGGTATTATTAATTGCATGTATTACGCGCACAAGATCGGTAGATTCGAATCTAAGGCGCGAGACTAATGTGTGCGAACAACTTGTCAAGGATCGAAACTTCTTACAATTCTAACTGATTGAAGGTAAAGAATAAAGCTCCGATGTCACTAGGCTAATTTTGAAGAAGCACTCATTTATCCTTCAATGGCCGAATCCCAAAGTCCTCGACACGGGGCCATTGCATGGCAGGATTTACCGTTTACTTCCCAGCTGGCGCCGGTTCCAAATTCTACTGCTTGGTGACAGAGGCACGTATGAGCAAACAAACGTTACACTGTTTTTACACGGTGTCCGTTCAGCTGGGTTGAACGCACGGTAGTTAGAACACAAATCAAGCAAACAGACCGCAAGGTGAAGAAAAGTAAAAGTTAAGATATGGTCAATTCTCGGTCATAGGTAATACGATGAATGGAATATCTTAACAGTGTTACGAGCGCCTTTCAACAGGCGCGATACAACATATCGTTACAAGAAGAAATAATCAAGGTCATTAACTAAATTTATTAGTTGTGGTTCTTGTAGATCGCTATTAGCGACACATCGACGTCAGGTATCTGTCATTCAGTAGGAGACCCACATTTCAGAACTTTCGATGGCAGGCGAGTCTTCAACCTCTGAGAGGTTGATTTTATCTTTTCTAATCTAATCACTTCAATGCTGCAGCTATCATAATTAACATGGCATCATCAATCTATGGTCGCTTCAAATGAATCCGCAGGCAATTACCGTGATTGGCTGGCAACCAGAAGTTAGGCTACGGCGGATAGGCAAGTTGAAAGGGATGAGGCACAAAGTTTGTGCCTGAATAGCATTTAACAGCTGATTGACGCATATAAACAAAGACAACATATTGAAACACCACTGAGGTTACAGCGGACGACGAAGGCATAGGTTTAGATAGAGGTACAAGGAGAAATACAAAGGAGTTGGGTCAGTCAGTGAGTCAGCCAGGCAACAAGCAACCATCCAAGCAAGTAAGTAAGTAATTAGAAATTGCATCTGAATATCTCACTTGCAATACTGTGAGATTATGCTTGTGGTGCAAAATTTGCAGGTATTATCACATTTACACGGAGGGAGACTACGTCCTTGCTAAGAGTACTAAACGTTACTTTGAGGTCAGTAAACCGATATTAGTCCACGCGATAATGCTTCTAAAAGCAGAATAAGCTTAAAGAGATGATGTTTAGCATTTCAGCATGTAGATTCAAAGCACTTTCCGTTCTGCAATACATGTTTGCTTACATGAATATGTATATGTCTGCATACGTGTATGCATGCATGTATGTATGCATGTGTATGGATAAAATGTATTCATGTATGTATGGATTTTATATATATGTACCTATGTACACATGCACATTACGAAATGTATGCATTTATATACATACGATTGTTACAAAGCATTTGTTTAGCGCATTTTCAAGACACGTGAAGTGCATGTCAAGATAGCTTTGAGTAGATAAAAATGTAACTAATGCATCTAACAATAAGCGAAATTTATTTTCGTTTTTTATTTGTGTTAGCACTAAGTTTGCCATCTGTGTTTTTCTACTGAGATCTGTGCTTGAACAGGTGCACGTTCGACAGCAGAAGTGCTGGGCTGTGGCGTGCAACTGTGCGGTGGCCGTGAGAGAAGGAAACAACGTCATAGGAGTCTACGCCTGCAAGGGAACCAAGTACAATCCGACCCCCATCACCTACCTCAAGGACAAAAATGTCCCGGGGGCCACCATCACCAGGATCGCAAATAGATATATAGTAAGTTTTCACAAAAATACAAATTGCTGCATACTGAGATACTAAATGGCGCTATATTAAATGTCCGGATACATACATACATGCATGCATACATACACACATACATACATTCATATATACGTACATACATGCATACGTACATACATACATACATACGTACATACGTACATACATACATACCTGCATACTTACATGCATACAAACATGCATACATATACACATATCAACATTATCATCGTCATTTGTGGCATGCTCCTCTCCGGAGCGTTGCATTTTCCATAACGTTTAGCCAGTCGTCTCTGTTTACTGCTCGTTTCCATGCCCTATGTAACCCAAAGTTTAGTGGGCGCAGGTCATTATCCACTGTTCTTGTCCATGTATGGCGAGGGCGTCCAACAGATCTCTTCCAACCTCTCGAAGGACCGGAAATCAATGCCCGCAAAGCCTTGGCATGGTCCGGGTCACCTTCACAGCTCGCGCTATGTCGAAACAGCCGGAGTTTTCCTGCTTGAAAGGAGCCAGCTGCAATTGCCAGGTCAGATGGAAGACGTCCTCATGGCGTGAAGCTGATCCCCTGGGAGAGCGGCAGATGCCTTGACAGGGACCCCTCTGTTATTGACACCAAGCAGAATCATACCGAGCCAGATCAGCCGAGGCTGAAGGTGCTGCCGCTGAGATAGCAGCCGAAAGAAAAGTATCCAAATCCATAGTCATTCTTTCATCATACTGCTTTGTGTCCTAGGCTTTTGAAACTCTTCGTCCAACACATCAAGATGGCCTCGCTTTCAGCAGGCATATCGCCTATCGCCTTGCACAGATATCGGGAGATAATAAGGAAACTACTTTCTTCCATCAGCGCCTATCAACGGTCAACCAGCGCTTCAATGCAGTAGCTTTAAGCAGCAACTTTCACTTCAAAACAGCCATCTGCGAAAATTAGCCTTCCCAGAGTTACGCTTCCCCTAAATTTTATAATCCTGAGGGATCATATATACCTCGGGTAAAAAATGCCTATCTGGTTTGGTCGGGCGAACTCTATTCTTTATATACCGGAGGATCTCAAGAAGTGGCTGCGCCAGTCAGAGGAAAAGTAGAAGGAATCACTCAATGTAGGGGCAGCAAACAATTTTTGAATCTATGTCCTAATAAGTAATTTTGCAATTTACTTGAATCTTATAGACTCTTCTACGAAAGGGGAAGTCTATAGTCTACGTGTGTTAAGCATTTTCGTTTTTGTCTCATTCTTATCGATCCCCAAGGAACGCGTTTACTCGTATTATTCGTCAGTAAGCGCCAGAGTTTCTTTAAACAATCCTCAGAATCACGCCACAGATCCGGACCACGCATGCGTTTAAGGCTGTAATATTTAGATTTCCTTATATTAGCTGTTGTGGATACGATGCATGGGTGTATTGTTTTTCCAGCTCACGATGCCGTCTGGAGCCTACATCATAGTAGACTATTCCATATATCTTGGTGTGTCATACTTAAATATCTTCCTCTACCTGAATTCCGAAGACTATGGACAGACATCAGGTCTCTGCGGTGTCTGGAATGGTAATCCTGGTGATGATACAGTGGTGAAGGGAACTACTCGCAACGACGGAAGAATTATACCCATTGAGTTCAGCTACAGCTACCTGTAAGTTTTTATTGATTTTATTTAGCGATTTATTTATTATTATTATTTCTGCATTTTCACCTCTAACTAATGACTAAGTATCAATCGATGGCGCTGAGCAATTATGGGTGAAACGCTTGCTCAAGGTCTTTACATAGCAACTGCCTCTCAGGGAGGCTGGACCCCGTACACTTCTCGTTACAAGGCGACCATTCTGAGCAATCATATACCGTGCACCACATAATTTACTGAAACAATACACAATATAGTTATGCAGTAACAAAACAAACAGTACATACAACCAATACACTCAGAAGACGTAGACCCACCCCATGATAAAAGCTAAAGACAATGAAAATTATTAAGCCAGTTAAAATAATGAACCAATGACTATACTAACACAAATAGACGTACTAAGAACCTATGAGAACAAAGTGCAATGTTTTCAGTAGCTAGTCTACACATTATAACACAGAAATGTATAAGTAAAACTACAAATGCATAGATGGTTGTTAACTGTCAATGCTTATCTGCAGATATCTGTCAGAACAGAAGTCACATTATCCTGTATCTGTTAGTACAGTAGAATATGATTGATATTTGATTATGACTTTTAAAAAGTTTAGAAGTGCACATGAAGCAGGAACCTGTAAAATTATTTTGCCTACCAAAGTAGCATTGTACTTCGTAACTGGATGGTTGAAGATTAAAATTATAATCGTAATTGTTATCTGGAGATTTCTACAGCGCCCAAAAGAAAGCTAAGCTAAGCTGATTCACAGGCGCTCAGTCACAACAAAATCGATTGGTAAGTAAGATCAGGTTCGTTTCCAGTCCAAGGTCTAAGGGTCAAGCAGGTAGACAGTCAGACGGCGACGGTGGGTGGTTTTGCAGGAAATATTTGCACTGAGTTTTGAATGGAGGACTTATTCGGATTGGTGGGTATAGGTTCAGAATCAGTCCTATAGGTTTAATATTTCTATTTGCTTCTTCTAGGTTGAAAACGGAGGAGAGTTACATAAACGGCTACGTCAAGCAGATCAACTGCCTTAACATTACAGACCTCCTGCCAAACATTTGCACATGCCAGGACAAGCAGGCGGTGACCTGTGCTGCCCCAGACAAAACACTCATGACCTTTGACACAAAGTTTACGGATGCCTGTAATGGCCGAGAAAGAACAGTCGAGCCTGCACAGAAACGAAGAGACGTGGACTCCTCGAAGGGAACATCTGGAGAGGAAAACAGACGGAAGGATATGGTGATAACTGAGGATGATATTCCTATACCACAGTTTGATGAGAAGCATGGTGTCAACGTAACGCTAAGCTGGCCAACCGCGAGTGGAATCACAGAGGAGCAGGCAAAACGCCACTGTCAGGCAAAGATGGAAAGCTCGCCTGTCTATCAGCTGTGCAAAGATCGGATCGGCCAAAACAGTGAGACAACTATCGCCAGCTGCGTTGCAGATGCGCAGGTAAATAAGCATGAAAGCACGTCTGACAGACAATAAAGTTTGGTTCGATGGATGGATAAACAATTTTCTCCATTATAAGTGTAAATCAAATAAGCGATCATATATTTTTTCTTAAAATTAACGTCTTCAAACACTTTTTGACGTGGTTTTATTTTTTACTCAGTTTTTTTACATCTACGATTATAAGGAAAAACACAGCCAGTCAGTCAGACAGTCAGAGAGCCAGAAAGTTATCAGTCAGTCAGTCAGTTAGTCAGTCAGTGTCAGTCAGTCAGACAGTCAGTCAGTCAGTCAGTCAGTCAGCAGTCAGTCAACTCTCTGTATCAGATGTGGAAGTTGAAACGTTATTTGGCTTTACAGTTGATGGACAACTTGACAACCGCCGCAGAAACTATAGCCATTCAATTCCAAACCATTTGCGTCCATCAGTTGCAAATCTCGGTCGTAAGCAACGGATCTTCCATTCCGACGCAAGAGGAACTTCTCCTGGCCAATGTCATGTCCATGATCTGTCCCAATCAGTGTAACGGAAATGGAAACTGTCGCAACGGAACATGTGTTTGCAATGACGGTGAGATATCTTTTGTTCGACTGTCTGTCCATCTGTTTGTCTTTCTGTCTTCGTGTCTTTCTCTCTGTCAGTTAGACATTGCATGTTATTAGAACATGCTTAATGCTGTGATATGGCCAGCCTTGGGCATGTTCTGATTGTTAAGCTGAATAGGGCCACCGATTTTATGGGGCCGCCGAATTCTAAGCCGCGTTATTTTTAAATTGAAAATTGGCCCGCGTCTCACCAGAGTCCATAACCCATTATGTAGCGGGCCCCAATAAACCCCAATCGATGAGTGGAAAATAACGCTGACTGAGGAAGTAAGTTATCCTGATGTTATTGCTAAATGGCCTTGAAATAAAATCTGTTTACACGCTTACCAGTTTGGTCAACTGACGTGAGTGAGGTCACCTTAATGGAAGGAAAGGGAGTAAAATAGTGGGAGGATTAAAGAAAGGGATAGTACCGTCATATTAGGGTGATACAGGGCGGCGGATAGGATAAAAGCAGCTATGATCTTTGTTTCTCTGCATCTGTCTTTCTGTCTGTCTCTCTGTCTGTCTGTCTCTCTCTCTAAGTCTGTCTTTGTCTTAGTGTGTGTGTGCCCATCTCTGTCTTCATTCCTCTGTGTACCTTTCGGTATGTTTGTGCATTTCTCTTCTACAGCTATGCTAGAATAAGCGGTGGCATCAATTTCTCTACGTCTGTCATTTCTCTTTTCCTCTTTTTGTCTCTTTTTCCACTTTTTGTCATTTTTATAATTTCTCTCTACTTCCACCTCTCTCTTTCTCCGTGTATTTCTATTTTGAAAGAATATGTTCCCTTATTTTCTTGCCTCTTGAAATAGCAAAAACATCTTTGAGATCACAAAAGCACTTGAAAACAAGTGCAACACAACCAAATTAATCCACAGAATAGAAGAAATCGAGGAAATAAAAGACCATAAATCTACCCATTTATTTACAACAAGTTGCGTTTTCTTTCAAAGGGTTTGCGGGAGAAGATTGTTCAGTGAATACTCGCAAACCTCCTCAGCTATTGGGCTTCCGGAAGAACACGACTTGCGACTTTCGGTCATCCTTCTGCCTCGAAATCTCGATCTTCGCCTCAAATTTCTTCTATTCAGAAAGACTCAGCTGCAAAGTCTCTGCCGTAAGTTCATTCTAGAAAATTATGGCTACGTATCATGTGATAATCACGATGAGAATGACAGCAATACCGGCAATAAATAGCAAAACTGCTCGTGGAAACAGGATAACATCTGCCTATGTTCTCGTTAATAATAATAATAATAATAATAATAATAATAATAATAATAATAACAATAGCAACAACAATAACAATCATAATAATGGTCCACATAGACAGAGAGACAGACTACGATGAAAAACCAATTTGAAAACGATTAGTCTTAAGTTGAGATCGAAATACCACAAGCAACTGAGCACAACAACAGATACAGGAAAAGAGTTCCAAAAGCTAGGTCCAGCAACCAAAAACACTAGTTCACGAATAATAGTTCTAGTTTTAGGCAGATTTTGCGTAATACTAAGATAGGCAGGCTACTCTCATGCAAACATTAGATTTTTTGTCGTACTCTAAAGTTGAACAAGGCAACATTTCGTCGTGAACCATGCAGAATTATATAGTTATGTTTTATTTGCAATATATGTCTTTCCAGCTACACTAGTTTCAAAGTGCATCGATTTCAAATTACAATGTGGGTTTTGCGAAGCCATTTGAGTGTGCCTATTTGCGGAAGCAATTCTTTGTTTAGCAGTTTGTTTTGCAGAGGCAATTTCTTTGTTTCAATGTTTAGCAGCCAAGTTCTATAGCAGCACACGTGTATACTTCTTCAGGTTTGGCTGGCTTCAGGTTTGGTTCGCTTCAGGTTTGGCTGGTTTCAGGTTTGGCTGGCTTCAAGTTTGGCTGGCTTCAGGTTTGGCTGGCTTCAGGTTTGGCTGGCCGGACATCCATTTATTCAACTCTTTTGCCGGGTATCGGAAACTGGGAACGTCTCAGAGTAGGAATCATGAATGGTTGCTAAAGAAATGCTCTGCATGATGGAGTAACTTAGAAGCCCTTGTGAGACTGCTATAAACTATTCACTAACTATTCGTCAAATCTGATTCAAAATTAATATGCATAATTTTTCAGGTAAACCAATCTCGTAATTTTACATTTGGTGGGTCTATCGTGTCCACTCGTGAGGTGATATGTAGACTTCCGGCAGTGCATCGCTTCACCAATCAGACTGCTGATGTGGATGGACCAGCAGCGGAAGTTGGACCGGCTGCGTTATACAGGTGGGATATCGCACTCACCAACGATGGCAGTCTCTACAGCAACATCCTCCAGTTGCTTGTCTACGATTCAAAATGCCAGGAGTGTGGTTCTGACGGCACCTGTACCCAAAAGGTACCTCTACATTTATTCATTTATCTGACTCTGAATCGGAGGCGCGGACGTCTCTCTTGTTAGGGGCCAAAACGCCATAGTAAGAAATCTGGTATATTTGTCCTCACCTGCCATCCTACCTGTCATCCCTGGACTTGTCCTGTAGCTGAGATAAAGTCCCAGCGTCTCTTAGATGTGCATCTTTGGAAAGCATGTTTTCCCTGGCACCAGTCTTGTCTCTGTCCGAAGTTCATAAGCAGTCGGTAGTCACCATCATTTAAAAATTATTAAACGCTAGGTTACTACTCTAGAGTAAAAACAGATCTTGTAGGGCAACTTTGAAAAGCTTATATCCAGGGTAATAATAATAATTGTCAATTTCGTTCAATTTCCTTTCGTTCTTAAAAAATGATAATGCAAGTAAAGGTCAATGTTAACGGCCCTAGCAACCATAAAGTGTCATTAGACATTGGACATAAAACATTGAATCTACAACTACTACTTCTACTACTACTACTACTTCTACCATTTCTACTACTACTACTACTACCAATACTACCAATATTACTATACTACTATTACTGCTAGTAGTATTCGTAGCAGCAGCAGCAACAGCAGCAGTATTATTATTATTATTATTATTATTATTATTATTATTATTATTATTATTATTATTATTATTATTATTATTATTATTATTATTAACAGCAGCAGTAGTAGTGGTAGTAGCAGCAGCAGCAGGAGTAGTTCGAGTGTTACTGTCATCATATGGTGACCGGCTTGTTCCTTTTCAGAATGATACGTGTGTGATCGAAGGGCGATGCTTTCAATCGGGTGAAGCTTCGAGATTTGATGAATCGAAAAAATGTATTCCATCGAAAAGCCGCGACAGGTGGTCACGTGGTAAGTTACGTAAAGTGTAATTTTATTAGTGGAATTACTAATTATTATTACAACGTCATCCATCGGAAAAATATGCATTGGTGTATGAAATTCATCCGGAACTACCGTATCAGTCCTCGTCCCCACTGAAATCTGCAAACGTAGCCCTGAAAGCAACGGCACTATAAAGCTCTGTGCAAATTGAAGGGCGATGAAATCAAATATTTCTGTCGCACTAATTTATGAATTCACCTCAAATGCGGGGGTAGCTGGATAAGCAAAAGTATTCAATTCTTTGCTAAGAGAGATAAGAGAAAGAGAATGGTCCTGCAAAGTCGCAAGGTTTAATTTATCTATTATTGTTAAATTTATTTAACATATGCAATCCAGTGAACTCCACCACTTAGACTCAGATTTCTTGCGTTTTCGGGTTGGTACGTTTAAAGCAATTTCTTCACTATGCGAGGCTGGGTGACCAAAATTGTCATCTTAAAGTTTGTCAACTTGAAACCTTGCGTTTGACTCCTTATGTCTCGGTTACTAAAATGGGTTCTAAAAAAGTTTCGATATCGTCTTCAAAAAGTCAGTAACCTGAAAAGATCGTCAAGAATTTTTGCCAAATATTATCTCAACCACTGAAAATTTTTTTCCGTGCTTAGTTAACTCCTGAATTCGCCGGTGTTTGCACTTTATTATTATCATTATTTTTATCCGTGGTAAGTATAATCCCTCATGTGATGAAAAAATTTGTCCGGAGACAGTAATTATTATTATTTACGAAAATTTTGAACTGACGCAGAAATGCGAATCTGAGATACAGTTAAAATCAATTAGATATCCAGCTGTTTGCAGGCCACTCAGAAATAATGAGTTCTAAGGCTTATAATAATAATAATAATAATAATAATAATAATAATAATAATAATAAAAATAATAATAATAATAATAATAATAATAATAATGTATGTGACGATGGGTCGACCATCTTTCGGTTGATCGTCTCTCTCACTTGCGCGTCTAGACTGACCTCAGAATCTCGTGATCCTGTCTGTAAGCGCCGTGGTGAAGAAGCAACCCTGAGTTAGCGGTCGCGTAAGTGCAGAGCGTTCTGTGGGCGCTTCCTCGATGGTACGCAAGAACCTCCGGTGTGGATCGGACGAACATCCAGCACCACCAACTCCCTCCTCTTCATCGCCGTCTCTCTAATTGTTATTATTATTTTTATTATTATTATGCCTGTGCCTTAGAAGTTACTATTTATTATTGCTATTGTTAGAGTCATTGTTATTATTTTTCCACAGATTTTTATTATTATTATTATTACAAAGATTTTTAACGCGCACAAGGTCACACTTACTTACTACTGACTTACTTACTTACTTAGGCGCGAATCTGAGGCGCCAGGTGAAGAACAGTTAGATATCCAGATGTTTGAAAGCCAGTGAGAAATAAAGAGTTTTCATGCGTTTTTTGAAGGAAATGAGTTTGCGCTTCGAAGAAACATTTATAGTCGGTTTTATTCCTTCGGGGCAGCAGCGCGGAATGCACTAGAGCCCAGGACAGTTCTGCATCGAGGCTCAACTACAGTAGGAGGCCCGTACCCGAAGATCTTAGGCTGCGAGGTGGGATGTAAGGATAGTCTGGCGACTGAAGGTAGATAGGAGTGCTCATAGTTACTTTAAGTCCTTTTCTGATGATAATTGCATGATGAAGTTGTTGTTACATGTTGAATAGATGGAAATGGAGATGGAAAAGTCTATCTCAATTCTGCAACTGCGTTAAACTACAGCATCAGCATCTTAACTGCCATCTTGATTGCCATCTTTGGAATCGAGGCCTCGCTTCTGGAAAAGTAGACAGAAAAATTTTCATCTCTGATCACCAGGACGCTCGCTCTCCTAATATTAGATAATATCTAATGAGCTCGCTTTCATTTAATATTAGATAATAATAATAATAATAATAATAATAATAATAATAAAAATCATCATCATCATCATTACCATCTTAATAGTAATAACAGTAATCATAATCATAATCATAGTAGTAATATACAGACATACAGACATACATACATACATATATTAAAACATACATACATTTATGAATACATACATGTGTTCTGATCTGATCTGATCCAACATAATCCATCGCACCCTCAGTGCAATCCATTCCAATTGACTTCAGCTCATACAATCCAATCTATTCTGCCCACTCACAATTCAATTCACTATTTCCTAGGTTAGACCTAAACTATTACAGCTTTCATAACGTAGCAATAAGGTCTATATAGGAGCGTTCACGATTAATGAGGTCTTCTTTAATAAAGCCTGCTTTAAGCATATGCTTGTACACCTATTTAAGGTATAAATAATTAGACGCCTATGCATCGTATATGGACTATATATATATATATATATATATATATATATATATATATATATATATATATATATATATATATATATATATATATATATATATATATATATATATATATATATGGCTTTCATCTAACGGCTTCTCTTAGTGAGGTATTGTGTGTAGAAATATGATAATTATTTTGCTTGTAAAGACATTATCATTATCAACCATGACATCCCCCTCTCTGGAGTGTTGCCGTTTCAACAACATGTTGCCAGCAGTCTATATGCCATACAAGAGGACAAGCCTTGAAAAGGAGGAGTGTGATATTTAGCCGGATGCTGGTACTCCAGATCTCTCGAAGACATTATGCCATGGACTGACTGCCGCTTTTATATGTAGAGACAAGGACTTTGTTGTGTTGCAGAATTAAAAGTTAATTAAACAATATATGTATATTGGTGATGGAATTTTGTTCTATATTGGTGATGGAATTTTGTTTATCAAGGATTAAAAACATACTTTAAAACGCACTTGTTCAGATTCATGTGTGTAACGCTTTTGAAAAGGTTCATAATTGTACTCGTAAGAAGAAACGTATAAAGCCCCACCTCAAGATAAAACTCATCAGATGCGCTCCTGGCCCGATGTTCCAGAATTAGTGGGGAATAATACGGTCTTCAACGCTTGAATAAAAAGGGCGCTAGGACTATGCTAAGTGTTTTGATACAAACATACATTCATATACATATGCATACATATGCATACATATACATACATATACATACATATACATACATATACATACATATACATACATAAACATACATATACATACATATACATACATAAACATACATATACATACATATACATACAAGACTGTGAGGTATTTTATAACTTCTACCAAAATTAACATACAAAAACATTTGCGCACAAGTACCTCCGCGTTCTTACGATTACCGCAACGCTTTGGAGAGATTGGCTTACTTTAAAGGAGTTATAAAAAGTGTTTTGATATATATATATATATATATATATATATATGGATACAAAAGTGCTCTAGCACTTCTCAGAAGTACTGAGTACATACCAATTCAGATTTGTTTTTTTTAACATAAAATAACAACATCTAGCGTTCAACTCGCTATCATCTTTGAAATCACTTGTCAAAGTGCACTCGTGGCGCCAGCGACATTCATCTGCACTTCCGATTCAGGTTGACTGACTTAGTAATGCAACAAGTGATTTAAATAATAATAATAATAATAATAATAATAATAATAATAATATAATTATAATAATATAAGATATAATAATAATATAAATATAACAATAATAATAATAATATATAAGATATAATAATATTAATATAAAAATAATAATAATGATATATAAAATATAATAATAATAATAATAATTGGATTTTGTGTGGGAGTTAGGACGAAGGATGACAATGGCAACCCACGATCCACTGGAGACCAGCTACCTGCTCCAAAGACTCTCAGTGGCTGTCCAGCGTGGGAACGCCATCTGCTTCTCCGGACCTCTACTATGAGCATATAGGATGATGATGATGATGATGATGGTGATCATAATAATAATAATAATAATAATCATAAAAATAACGTTCGAATGTTGTTAGGGTTAGACGCAAAAACACGATCACAGCAATCAGACGAGAGAACCTCTTTATAAGTCTCTTACACTGCTTGGTACTCATTAATTAACGACCTCACAGGAATGGAGGACTGAGTGGGCACCTGATATTAACCAAGTTCATTGGCGGTCGTCAATCGTTCCTCATACAAGCCAACAACACAGCAATCATTTTCTCCCTCCACTTTCCAAAAAGAAGTTCTGTCACAGCCACCCACCACCTTCTGTATCTACATATGCGAGCAAATCTACATGCATGTATATACAGATATATATAGTAGATAGCCTTCATATATATATATACATACATATATATTGAACTATATATAACAATGCATATAATGTAATATGATAAAATACGTGATATGAATTATTCTATAACAACATATATGCAAGTGCATACTTTTATGTACTTAAGAGCTCAATATACATATATGCATTTTTATGTGTGTAATCAAATGTAATACGATAATATTTGTAATATAAGTATTATAATATATATATATATACACATATATACTGAGTGAGAGTGTATATTTAGCAGTCACAAGTTCTTTAACGACTTGTTGTCTTTCGATTACCCTATCTTTATATTGCGCCTGTTTGTGCGATTGCTTGCAACGACCTCTTCGATTAATCGTCGTCGTCGTCGTCGTTATGCGTTGACGTGTTTGTCGGTTCATTAGATTCGCCCGCATCGAACCCCAACCTCTCGACGAAATGGTCCTCACTCGACCACCCATCGCCTCCGCCTAACATCAAAGCCCTGCTGCTCTTTGATTTGCCGCCGGTCATGTCTAGTGGTCGCGGACACAACGTTGTTGTTGGGCCGTTGCTCATTACTTACCTGCTCTAGACTGTTTATGGTTGTCAATGTTTCCTGTTGCACGGCTTCGATGTGCACTTCTTAAATATTATAAGTATGCATGAACTAAGATATGTCACTCAATTCATCCTAATCGTAATCGTAATCTCGAGATTTCTACAGCGCCCAACGAAAGCTAAACCAGCTTATTCACAGGCGCTCAATAAAAATAAAATCGATAGGCAAAAGAGTTCGGTTCCAGGTCAAGATAGGAATCAGGCAGTCAGATAGTCGGACGGCTTCGATGGATGGTGTTTGAAATTGAAGCGAGAAGAGAGATAAGGGGAAGGGGAAGAATCAGGATAAGATTTTTGGAAGAGAAGTGTTTTCAGTCTTGAGTGAAAGACCAGCGCAGAAACTGAAAGAGGTGAAGTGTTGGTGAGTTCGTATCTGATGGATCTTAATGTCCAAAGTCCTTACTTTATAAAATACCAAACACCTGGTGATGCTTCAATCGAAAAATTTGTTGGCCCACTCAGCAATGTCGTACTATTTCAATGCCCCCAATGAACATGGCTTATAACCTAACGATGACCTTTATCATACCATCAGCTAGATGTCGCTATTGTTTCGTTTTTTTTGGCCACCACACTCGCTGGTACATAGCAAGATAGGAAATGAAATATCTTAGTCTACTCCAAGATTGTTGGCTATAAGGCTGCATTAAATTTCAATTGCATATTGTAGAGAATACCTTAGCAGTCCCCAAGCTATGACGTGTAATTGTAATTGTAATTATAATTTGAGATTTATAAAGCTCCTCTTAGAGGATAAAGTCAACAGAGGTGCTTCCGACCCGAAGGAGTAAAATCACTGTTAAACAGTACAGTCCAGGCGCCTGCGGAACACTGAGAGGGGGAGAGAAAGGAGCTCAAGACGCAATTCTGATACGCTAATGTGATATATTCCACTACGATACCTCGCCCAGCTGATGGACATATGGCGCGTTAACATATGCGTTACTTAATTAAATTAGTCCAGACAGGCTACCATGAAGTGTTAGCTACTTAATTTTTCTTAGCCTGGGCACATGACTGCAGGTGGCAAATTTCTCTCCATCGCAGTGTGATCTTCCCATTGACAGTGTAGAGTCAGTGGACTCGTTTTATAGCAGAGATTTTGATCCATTTGCTCCCCAAGTGGAGCGCAAGTGGTGCAGAAATTTAAAAACATCTGTCTGCCCTGGCGGGGATTTGAACCCCCAATCTTTGGTTTGTGAGTCCAGCACTCTCACAATCGCGCATTTAATAATGCAACCTTTTGGGTGCCATGAGCGGGAGAAGGACTACTGACTATATAATCCAATATCCCGATTCTATGACTCGATCAACTCCGCCACTGCCTTGTTTGGGGGTAGTGCCAGTCCCAAGCCTGGATAAAGGAGGAGGGCGACGTCAACGGCCTTTGATGCCATAAGCTGCCGTTAACTGAGGAACTACTACTACTACTATGACTGGATCGCATCTCTTCTTAAAGACCTCAGAGAGCAGTACTCCACTGTAGCTGCGCGGAGACCGTCCCACAACTCTAAGGCAAAAACATACTTCTCACACCCGGTCTGAATCACTTGTTATTACAGAGTAGAAAGATAGTATTTAAAATTTACATTAACAATTAGGGAGACAAATATGCTACACGGTGGGTTATTCAGCTAGCGCTCTGGGTCTGTGACCCAACGGTTGCGGGATCGAGCCTGCTGAACGGACTCCATGTAAAGACCCTGGACAAGTTGTTTACGCACACTTGTAACTGTCACGACGCAGTAGAATTTGGCACTGGCGGAGGCTAGAAAGTAAACGGCACCGGACTCATGTCTAGGATCCTAGGATTCGTCCAGTACCGTCACGAATTGCTAGCCATGGTTCGTTACATGGAATCAGCTGAGCAGGTTGAAAACCGCAATCGTTAGGATGCAGACAAAGCGTGCTACCGAACAGGCAGTGCACTCTAGCAACAGCCCAGAGAAAATGTTTTCCGATATGAAACAATTCGCGTCATTAGGGAGAAATAATGTTTTTACGAGTGTAACCAATGGATATCCACAATGTTACCTGTTAACTACCTCTTTCATGGAACAACTTCAGTCATAGCGTTCGCATTGTATGACAGGGCTTTACGACCTTATGGAAGTCGATCATTGTTACGTAGGCGGCTAAACAGTGACCAAAATGACTACAGTGCTTCCACGGTGAGTCAATTAGGTGCTCACGGGGTCGTTGATAGCGCTAAATAAAACGCGTGCAGTGGCGCGTTTTACGTATAAAAGGCGAGTTTTGAGTCCACAGACATTGTGACTGCGATCAAGAAGGAAGCTGCGAGTTACAGAAGATTACGTTGATAGGTAAGTTTTTCTTAGTTCCAGTGTAAAGAATTACTACTGCTACTACTACTACTACCACCACCACCACCACCACTACTACTACTACTACTACCACTACTACTACTACTTTTATTATTATTATTATTATTATATTGTATTGGTTAAATAATTATTTTTTTAAACTATTTAGTTATTAACCTCCAGCATTCCTGTAATATTCCGTAACTAGATATTTATGTAGCTCCTTATAGAAAAGATTCTTGTTAGTAATTTTGTCTGTGATCGAAGTCTGCTGCTGTTTCTACAGTTATAGCATCGATGTCATATTCCGGAGTTATGTGTCGGACGTCATGCGTGTCGACGCTGTCAACCGTGACAACCATTTTGGTTCTCGTCTTGAGTCTGACACATACTTCGGGTTCGCCTTTCTACGACGACGATGACCTCGAAAGGTCAGATATATAGCTCATTGAAGGTCACTGCATAGATAACTGTCCGATTCATAGTCTAAGCTAATCCAACTTAATCTAATCTAATCTGATCTTCTCTAGTGCCTTTATCGTAATGTAAGCTTAGTAGTTTATTCGTATGAAGCGCCAGATAATATTTTATCATTGGTTTTCAAGTTGACACTAGATTCACTGGACTCATAACATCACATATTGCAATTATATTAAATTACACTCACATTACATATACTTGTCTCGTCTCGTCTCCTCTTGTCTTGTCTTCAGTCGTCCTCGAGCCGAGGATTGGCTGCACGACGGACAATTTAGTGCCATGTGCTTCTGTCCCTTGTCTCCTGTAATAACTGGTCGAACGATAATTCAGTTCACGACTTGATGTTATCAATCCATATCATCTTGGGTCTTCTCTGAGTTCAGGATCCACGAATTGTGCCTTGGATGACCTCTTTCTCTTAGCAGCCTCCACTCTTTCGTAGCACATACACGAAGCTTCCTCTTTTTGATTAATCTGAGCAGATTCCTCTCTATTCCTGCAGTCTCTAGAACCCATTCATTTGTCTTCTTGGCTGTCCACGGTACTCTAAGAATCTGCCGCATATATATTACATATACAGTTTGCATATGCAATACATAACAATGTGCGGAAAGGTGATCTATCGGTAACGCGTTTGGCCAATGATCATGTAACGACCCTGGGAATGTTGCCTGCGAACACCGTGCCTCTGTCACCAAGCAGTATAATTTGATACCGGTGTAAGCTGGAAAGTAAACGGTAAGTCCTGCGATGCACTGGCCAGACCTTGGGATTCGTCCATTGCTGGCTCATGGGCCTAAGGAAAAGAAATGAGCGCCTGCCCTACGTCTCAATTGTGGGATACGGGATACTTCTTCACATAACAATTCAATCACAATATATGATGCAATACGGAGTGGATGGTGATTTTGGATTTAGGATGCAAGGCTTTCGGGAACAGAAACGCCAATATGGTGACTTCCAGGTGGGAGAACAGCAGGCCAGCATCGGTCTTGCATTAATAAATCCTCGCAGGTGTAAGGAATACGGCTGCGGACTCGTCAATCCGATAATCAGGTAGGAATTGTTGGCCAATACTTGCAGTGTTCTTTAACTTGCTTATCCACCGTAGCCTCGCTTCTGGTTTCTCTGACCCATCGGAATTCTACCCGGCTTCTCCAAAGATTTATGATTTTTGACTGCGATTTTGACTTGAATGGTGCCTTGGGCATTATGATAATGGCGCTATTGAAGTCTTTCTATTAGATTAGACTATAGTGTTCTGTCGTTTCAATTTAGGTCACCTATTATGCGCCGGTTCCTTAAAGAAAACGAAGATTTTCTATAGAGGCGTATAGAGAAGCGTGCTACCTTCATCTTGCCTTAACCTTCACTCTTCTGAATAGCTTTATAGAAGCGAATACATAACTGTGTTACATTTGTCTTTGTTGCCTTAACCTTCACTCTTCTGAATAGCTTTTATAACCGCGAATAAAGCAGTGCGTTGCCTTTACTTTCGTTGCCTTAAACTTCTGAGTAGCTTCTACAGAGGCGTGTAATTAATCAGAAGTGGCTGACCCCTCTCCTAGGAGGGATTAATTCCAGCCAGAAGGAAGAAGTAATTAATCAGACTGAAGCAAGCATACAAGTTATTGAAGTCATGCTGTAAGCTTCTTGCACTCGAACGTGAAATCACACCAACAATGAAAGCTTCCGTGAATATCAACAGTCGTAAGTGTCCGCAACATCGATACAATACGATTCGTCGAAAAACCGATATCTATTCAACCTGCACGATAGAAAATATCGGTATCGATTCAGTCTTTCCCAGCTCCCTACATTGTTTTATTGTCTTTGCATAACACTTACATCTGATAACCGTTGGGAGGTCTGTGCAGTTGTATTACGCAGTGAAATACGCCGATGACGGTTGCCATAATGCCAAGATAAGAGGGCCCTTAGAAATGATCGCTAGGTGTTGTTGATACGGCAGGCGTAGTTAAGCCAAGCACCAGCGAGCTGGGTTAATATTTGGATGGGTTGAACATGACGCCACCTGGCACCTTCTCAGTCCTTCATCCTTTATTAGTCAGTAAATGAACACTAAAACAAGTTGGGAAGTTATAAAGGTGTCATGTCGCTTGATTGTTGTGGTCGCGGCAAGAGCTGACCTGACGCTAACTGCCTTCCGATTTTGTTTCGACTTGGCTTCTGGAAATAAGCTTGTTCTCACGACTTAGCTTACTTTGGTCGTTGTGTATATATGGCGACTACTTTTACGATTACCAGCAGTAGGACGCCTTTACAACGGAAGATTTTTGCTAGGAATCACTTAGAAGGGATTACAGAAATGCTTTTAAAAGGATTGCATTTACATTTTGTATTAACGAAGAATGTTAAATAGCCAATCCCTTCGCAGCTTTTTTTCAAAGTTATGATAGTGTGCACTGAGACAGCGCTATAAGCCAAATCATTCCACAAGTCTATCCACATGTTTATCAACAAGTTTATCCACTGTAGGCTGCCTCTCTGTCATGTGGACTGACCCTCGGGAAATTGACCTGATTGCGGCTTGTCTTTGGTGCGCCATCTGTTGATGCTTTGTGCATTTGACACCGGTGCATTAGAAGTTACTAATTATTAGTAGTATTATTGAGTCTACAGCTTTTGTATTGAAGTATTCTGCCCTAGTGTTTCCTCGTCCACAAAAGAGCTAAACAACTTTTACGTATTTGATCTTGCCTTTTTAAATCCTACTTCTTATTTTTTCTGAATTTTAGTGGAAAGCGAGCAATTGCGGTGTTTGAACGTGAAGGAGAAGACGAAGACTCAAGCTGGAATACACTATGAACACGCATTTTGATGATGTCAGTGATAAACTGCATAGGACAATGACGTCAGGTCCCCTTGTGCTTCTACGTGTAAATAAGCGAGTAAGTAAGAATGGGCTTCGTTAAAATGTCGAAATACGAAACTGAAGAATAAAAGACATGCTTACGTTTAATTATATAGTATATAAGCCATATATGTATGTATATTTATGTATGTTATTATCAATAAATATGTGTATATATACGTATCTCGTTACCAGAGTTTAATCGTCTATCTGAAAAATCAAATTGATCCCAAATGTCAACATCACTGCCATTACCTTCACTCGTTTATATAGCGCCATCTAGAGGCAATTAGAAGGCCCGATGCATACACACATGCGTATATGCAGCATACATACATACATACATACATATATACGTACATACATATATACATACATACATACGTTAGTCCCGCTTCCTATGTCTAATGTTATTTCCGATAATTTTGGACACTTTTTTATAACATGTTAGGTTTGCTATGAAGGAGGCCGGCGTATGCATTAAAACTCCGCCACTGCCTTTAGTCGAGTAGTGTTAGTCCCAATCCTGGATAAAGGAGAAGGGCGACGTCAACGGGCTTTGATGCCATAAGGGTGTCGTTAAACATTGGAACTACTACATTAATATGAATAATTAACAGTCTTATGCGCCTTGAGGATTTGTTCAATGTTGCTAGACAGTTTTCGTTTTAGGAGAGGTTCGAACGGGCAAAGTTACACTAAATTAAACCAAACCGTTTACTCGTATTAAATGGCGGGGATGAGTTATATTCTGTCATAATTAAAGTTAACCAAACCAATTAATTAGGTCATGTTATGTTTACCATAATTACTGACAAAATTATTTCGGTTTTACAAGACTGAACAACAAAAAATAATAAAATGGATAATTTCCTCATAAGCCAACTTTTCAAACAAATTATACGGTGCATTAATAAATGAATCAAATATAGATCTACGGTATTACCTTCCTTCTAACTCGCTTCTCAATCCCTCCCTATCAACTGGATTCACTAAAAACCGCTCCACTGAAACTCTGCTTGCCTCTCTGTACAATTAACTAGTCTCTGCCATTAGCCACGATCCAGTCTCTTGGCTCTATTTTTTCTGCTGCTTTTACACTAGTGTTCACGGTTTGATTGTTCAACGACTATCAAGCTAGTTTGGCATCTCCGATACTGCGCTTCTTTGGCTCCGGACTTACTTGTCTTTCCGCTCCTTTTCTGTTTAGCTGCCATTATTGTTCGCAACCGATCACACTTTCTTGTGGTACCCCTCAAGGTTCCATCCTAGGACACTTCTCTTCATATTGTACACACACCGATGAACCATCTCATACACTGTTGTTCAGTCGACCGCCATCTTTATGCTATGACACTCAACTCTTCACATCCTTCTTTACAAGTTCCTTTTTTCATCCATCACTCAGTTGCTTGATGCTGTCAACCAAATCTCAAAATGGATGGCCTCTGGTTCTCTGCTCTTAGCTTTAAAGTGGCGCTCTATAAATTTTAGAGATTACGATAATTAAGATTACGACAATACATGTAACTTAAATTGAAAATAAGGTGAACATTAAGGGCTAACATGTAACTTAAATGAAAAATACGGTGAACATTAAGGGCTAACACTACAAATGTCCGAAGCAACTACGATTAATACTTCGTCCAGTGAGGGCTTGCACATCTCAATCATCTATGGTGGGGCTGGTTTACCGTGTTTAGTGCCAAAGCCAACTGTGGTAGAGTCCAATGGTAAAACCACCTGTACTCCTGTGTGGAGGTTCAACCACTTGAAATTTCTCATCTTACCATGTCCGTAACAGATCAGGTGAGTTAATACCACGCCCCAAGAAGAAAGTTGATCCCTTTCCATGACTTAAAGCCTGACCCTAATGTATGAGTAAGAAAGTAAACTAACTCCTTGCTCTTCATGTAGTACAGTTAGCCATGGACCATTAAGCTGAATTATAATGAGGCGTTTTTACAGCGCCGGTGTGCAGCGATTGAATTTATGTAGTGCCATTTTGCAGCCATTGGATATCTCTGGATTGTAGCAGTTGTTAAACTGAGTTTACTTCACTTGGATACTAAATATCTAACTGCTGCTGTAATTTGTATAGCGCATTAAAGTAATGCAAGACTCAGAATCTAACTCTAATCGTAATATCTAATTGAAGATGACAAGGTATCCAAGAAGATGAGGTGGCATCTCAGAAAATAAGGTGGTATCCTTTAAGATAATGAGATATCTAAGAAGATGAGAGGTATCAAAGAAGATGAGGTGGTATTATAGAAGATTAGGGGATTCCTCTAGAAGATGAGAAATCCGGAGAAGGTGCTGTACATGTATCCGTGTAGGTAGGAGGCTCGGTTGAGGAGCATCAGCCAGACTTGTTCGCCTCTGTCGAGAGTCAGGATGACGATGTTCGAAGCCGTCGACCAGTAGGGAATACTCTCAGCCCACACGGTCGCCACCATGCCTCCGTTCTTTAGGACCATCACTGCAGCCTACAGCAGGATACATCCCCTGATTGACTGATTGATTGGTTGACTGACTGACTGACTGACTGAATGACTGACTGACTGATTGACTGAATGAGCGAATGAATGAATCGGTGTAAAGTAAGAGAAAACTAGGTAAGATGATGCAAAGAAGGTAGGGTAAGCAAGGTAAGTTAAGGTATAAATTTAAGATGCAGTAGGCCTAATGTAAAGAGAGGTAAGGCATGCTGACTGAGGTAGGGAAAAGTAAGGTAAGAGGAGGTGAGGTAAGGTACCGCGATATATTGTAATAAAGTCAAAGGTCTGTTAAGGTAGAGTAAGCTAGAAATCAGGTGCAATATGCCATAATATAAGGAAAGGCAAGGTAAGGTAAGGTAATGTAAAAATAAGATAAGATCGGGCAAGATATAACGCTGAGATGCAGTAATTCTAAAGCAACGATATGTAATGTAACGTGGGGTTAAGTAAGGCTATCAAAGGTAGGGTAAGGCGGGATATCAAGAGAAACGAAATCCACCTTTTGCCTTCCTTGAGCTGAGACGATGACGTTGAACTGATAAGTTCCGTTGACGGGAGCCGTGAATCGTCCGGTTGAGGGTTCGTAACCAGAGCCAACATTCGTCACTACCCGATCGAAGACGATATCCGCGTGATCTGTGATTGGTCCGAGGTTGTCATAGAGACCGACGAAGAATGCCACCTGCTGAGGAGTCTCCGACGATTTACCTAAGACCCAGCGGCGTAAATAAGTGTAACGTAATGGACTTACTCTCACCCTGCAAACTCAGCGTTTTTTCATGATGCTAGACACGATTCCAATGTTATGTACTGTAACCTAACCTAGTATAGTCTAGTCCAATCCAATATCTTCTAATTTAACTAAATCTAATCTAATCTAATTGGATTACAAATCATAACAGATTACCAATCGAAACAGATTACAATAGAGTAGGTTGTATTGATTTGTAATATGACATTACAGAACCTAATCTAAAGATTTATATAGCGCCGTTTTCATAATGCATAAGGCAAATTCACTGCAAAGTGTGCAGGGTCGAGGCCATACTGTCGATATGTAAATACGTTTACAATTACATTTTACATTTATCACTCGATGGAGGCTTCAAGTTAAATCGCAATCAAAACTATTGGAGAAGCCAAGTCGAATTCCAATAGGTAAGAGAAGCAAATTAGAAGAAGTTAGGCCACGGTGACTAAGCAAGTTGAAAGAGAAGAGTCTTAAGTTTAGACTTCAAGCACATAAAAAACTGACATAACGTATAGAACTTGGCAGCGAATTCCAAAGCGGTAGACCAGCAACCGAGAACCGCTCTAGAACCCAAGTCTTTCCTGATCCGAGGCACACCAAGCAAGAACCATATAGTATCCACTGATCGAGTGCAATATCTGTTGGTTTGACGGTGCAGCACGAAGAAGCAGAAATCATATCTGAAGCCAGCTGTGTATCCTTCTATAGAAGCGGCAATGTCTAAGTTGTACCAAGGCTGGGAAGAGAGTACTGCAACCCACTTAGACTTAGCAGGAATGAGCTTCTCCAGGATTTCAGATAAAGTCACATTTGTTTGGCCAGACAGTTCGGTAGACGTCTGTGATGGGCATAACCACGGAGAGGAGGCAAGAGCGTGAGCTTTGAAGGTGGAAACGTTGAGCATTTTCCAAAGACGGTAACTCACGAAAGACGAAATAGCAGGTGGCTTACGGTGAAAAGAGAGAAATCTGAGCAGTAGTGGCAGTGGGATCAAACAAACATGACTCAGAAGGCGAGATATTCGTAAACACAGAAAAGCTGGACGGGTTGTAAGGAGATTAAGTGTAAAGTGGTCGTTATTATAAGTTCAGAAGAAACCAGGAATTTAAACAGTGATTAGAATTCAGAGAAAAATCAGAAAGTGAAAGTTAGGGCGGATTGTAAACATTAACAAAAATGATGCTCCGATTTCCAGAGTTCAGGGTAGCAGTAAGGCTTTCAAATGATTTGCGAGATGGAAATCAACTGTCACATGATCGAAGACAACTGCATAGAAAAGAACATAACATTATAGAATAGAATAAAGCAAACAGAATGGAACATAACAGAATATGATAGAGTAAAACAGAATAGAAATGGAACAGAATATAATATAATAAAATGGAGCAGAGTGGAATAGAATAGAACAGGATATAACATAATAGAATGGAATGTATTAGAGTGGAATAGAATAGAACAGAATAGAATAGACTGGATTGGACTGGATTGGTTTGGACTGGATTGGAATGGAATGGAATTGAATAAAGTGGAACAGTATCAAACATAACAACTACATAACAACTGAAGGCTGAAGAAACGCGAAAACTGCATGTCGGTTCAGCATCCGAGACTAACCGGGTAATCCGGGCATTCCGGGTAATCCGTCATCACCCCGATCTCCCTTCTCGCCCTGCGGTCCAGGGGGTCCACGCGGGCCGCGAAAGGGCAGCTTGATGGGAAGAGTGGAGTTGCCCTCTATCATGCGACAAGTGATCTCCATCTCGCAAACACCATCCTCTCCTGCTGCTGTCCTTGTCCCTAGACGCTGACCTCTGAATCTGCCTCCTGCTGCTGCTCCTCCACCTCTCCCCACTGCGCCAGATTGAACCTTCTCTCTGGTTGCCCGTGATGACCCAGCTGGAACGATGAGGAGCACAGCAGCAGTAGCCAGCAGGAGAAGAAAGGTCTCGCCTTGAGCAGAGAGGCGCATCTGCAAGACAACGCCTTCACAATCAGAAAACGAGTTCAAACAGGTCAACAGTCTGAATTAGCCCTTAATTACTTATTAATTAGCAACTTACACAGGACACGGCATCAGTCGATGACGCACCAAAACTAAACGCCTATAATCATGTCAGTAGCCAGCAAGTAACTAGGACTTACTGTGCTCTAACAAAAGTTCCTGTACCCTCAAATAATAACTGATTTCTGAATTTATCGACAGCGTTTAAGCTGCAAACATAAAAATAATTTGTAAATGCTGTTGTTTCTTTTTTGCTATTATTTTTGCATTTATTACGCATGCAAGGTCAGTAAATCTGAATCTGAGGCGCGAAGCAATTGTGAGTGAAGGACTTGCTCAATGTCCCTACAAAGTAACCGCCTCAGAGGAGGCTTGAACCTGTAGCCTCCGCGTTACAAGCCAAGCGCTCTACCCAATCGGCTACCAGGCCCCAGCCTGAATTATTAATGCTGATCTATAAACCCCGAATTTTGACCTTGGGACCGAAACTGACCCAAAAACCTAGCTGGTCCTTGCGGAGTTAATTTGAAATAGAGCCGGTCAATAAACTGGTTTCTCTGAGTTAGCTTTAACATGATGCTGACAGTCTCATAGATTTACATTCGGCCAACATTGAAATATATGTTGCTTTGCATAACTGTTTTATTCAAGAGCTTTGCTCTTAACATATTTCTACCTTTTGTGGATGAACTGTAAATGTAACGTAGGTTATTGAAATTTCTCTGCGCAGCATAAAAGTTGCGTCAGGGATACCAGCTTATTTATCGGAGCTATTTGAAATAAAGTCTGCAAAAGCCAGGTAGTAGGGTCTGCTTCGGAGCCACGATAGAATCTAAAATGGTCAAGCTAAGCGAGCCAGTGAGAATGCTTTGCTATGTAATGTAATATGAGATTATGTAAATCTCCAAAATGTCGCAGCGTCATACAAAAACTCCGTCTTTACACCGCGCTATATCAAATCAAGTTCGTTGCAAATTGTAGAGGAAGTGCTAATGATTGTAACTATAATTGCAATCAGAAATTTATACAGGAGCAGCTAAAGCGAAGCTTATAAAATGCGCTCTCTTCGCTACTCTAAATGATATTAAATGTCATGATGTCATTAAGAACAGAAAGTTAATCAGTAAGCAAAAATGTTCAGATAATTATTATAAGGCTAATTATTTCTATCTAGGATAATAATCGGTATTTATTGCTAAATTTAGAAAACTTACATTTGAGAAGAATTTTACAGGTGCTGTTAATCTGTTTCGATTCGCCACAGTCATCCGTATCAGCGTCTATTTTGGTATACAAACTCTGTTCTTAAAGTTCCGAATGTTCTACCGCAGATTCTCAGGAACACTCAGACATTCGAAGTGTATTCTGTCAAGCACATCCATAGCAGGCGACCCCTAGCGATTCAATCAATAAGCCGTCAACTCCGCCAATAGCAATCCACCATCGATCCCAGTAACCTATAGGAGGGATTTGTCCTAAGTAGGCGGATTGTTAACATCGGCAATTCCTTATCAAGAAAAGCTGTTATATTTTCTATTGTTGTAAGTGGCGGATTTAGGCTACTATAGGAATAACGAGGCCGTGCGCCAGAGGCGGCACATTCCAGAGGGCGGCCAAATGTAAAAATTAATAATTGAATATTAAATTCAAATTCAAAACTGCGGGCGAGACGATAATAAATAAATATAATTGTAGCAATTTGATATTACTGAGAAAAAATAAACCTTTGAAACATAAACACGAGGAATGGCAAAAAACTTGCCTTGGGGCGGCTACAGTGGTTTTCGTTTTAAAGTGAGGTAAGATCGAAGTTTACGAGATGTCACTATAATCACTATTCACTATAATCACTGATATTAGACACTTTTGAGAAAGTTTCATCCCACGCTATAATTGGCAACCACGTTTGATAAGTGGTTTCCAGATGTATCGTTAATAGCACTATTCATATCTTGAACTCCGCCACTGCCTTTAATTTATTCAGGTGGTGCTAGTCCGAAGCCTGGATAAAGGAAGAGGGTGATGCTAATCTTATTCGTTATGACACAGCGTCGTTGAACAGAAGCTACTACTACTACTACCACTACTACTACTATTATACTACTACTACGTACAGTTCTTGGAGTAGTTCTCAACTTAAAACTACTCTCAAATTGCTAATCCACCGTAGTCTGCCTCTCTGTCCTGTGGACCGGCCTACTGGATATTGACCTTATTGCGGCTTGGCTTTGGTGCGCCATCACCGATTGATTCCTTGTGCATTATACACCGGCGCATTAGAAGTTACTAATTATTATTTTTAATTATTGATAAAAGTGAGGTAAGGTAAGGACGACGTTAACTGGAAGCCCTGTCTGTCTATGTGTGTCTGTCTTCGTGTGTCTGTCTGTGTGTGTCTGTTTGTGTGTGTCTGTCTTTGTGTGTCTTCGGGTGTGCCTGTCTGTCTGTCTGACAGACAGGACCGTCTGGAAAAAAATTCAGACAGTCTGCCAGCGTATGAATAAACAGGCACATACATACAGACTGACTGAATGATAGATAGAACAGACAGACACAGACAGATTTATAGGAAGAGAGGCAGAGTCGAGGCTGAAAGACTAGCAACAAACGGAAAGATAAGAAGCGGACAGATAGATTGAAAGACCATAGAGACTGAAAGTCAGACAAACAGTCATGCGGACGGACGGACGGACAGACAGACAGACACAACAAGGGTGTTAGCAGAATTACGAGACCACACATACAGACAGAGGTCTGTCTACTGACTAACGGACAGATAGAAAGGGTATTACCATACTTACGAGACCAGACAGACAGACAGACAGACAGACAGGCACACCATTTAATTTTACACTTCAACAATCATCGAATTCCGATGAGCTGCCATCGACCAACGGGGTCCTATACACGACCAAGACTGCGTACTAACACCTTCTCTCAGCTCAGTCAGATAAAACTAGTTGTGTGCATTTGTAGATTTGTAAAGACCTAAGGGAGTTTGTCGCACAACATCTTCTCCCGTTCAGTCATCGCAAATCCGTTTCACTCCTAACGACCCTAGCGGAAACAATTAGCTCTCCGCAACGCATTGATAGGCCTTTTACACCTCCTATTGGACCTACAATAGGATACACTTTGAGAAGTAATGTCTACTAAAACTAGACAAATAGTGTGTTGCTTAAAGAACGGTCTTCGGCATCGTTTATCTGGAACAGTTACGCCTGTGAGACAGTTTATGTGCACCAAACCACTACAGCGAGACACTTGTGCTATTATGAGTTAAGTTCACAGTATTTGCATAGCTGCATATAGTCAAAATAATCTAATATAGTCAAGTCTAGTCTTTGATCTGATATAATCTAATGATTTCTATAGCGCCGTTATCATAATGCGTAAGGCATCAGTTAGCTTCAAGTGAAACTGCTGTCCAAATTGGTATTCCATTGGAGAAGTGTGATCGAACTGCAAATAGTAGCGCTTTGCAAAGAGACAATTTATGCCTGTGACTGTTCTTGCCACAATAAAAGTGTCTGCGCTTATCATGCCATTAGTCTAGCAGTTCTGAAAACCCGGCGCAGGTCTACGAGAAGGCCAGGCCTCGAAAAGACCACGGTGGCCACCCGCTGTCTTGTATGGAGACCGCGGTACTAGGCACCCCTCTCCTTCGATCGATGCAGCGCCATGTGGACGAGGCTTACTAAAGACTTCAGAGAACAATATCGGAAACCGTCAAATGTCGTAGCCATCGTCATCGTCATCGGCCAAGTCACGAGGGACTCATCTGCACCGCATGACGGAACTAAGTCGAGGAATCTCAATCAGGAGTCAACACTTTTAAGTCTATTACGTCCGCTAACAGCCAACACCAAAGGGATTTTGTAAAATCAATGTCTGGCAGTACTAGGCACTACTCTGACCAAAAGACTCAAAATGTCTAGTAATAATACGCCAAACTGTAGCGCACAGTCATATATTGGGAGAGAGAACGGTGGGATACAAGTAGTCTTTCTACATAACAAAATGTATGATTTGTAGATAAAACAACAACAACAATAATAATAATCATAATCATAACATTCAATGTTAACTATTGCCAGACAGTTTTGTCTAGAAACTTCAAACTGCCGCAGCAATATCTGACTGAACGCCACAGTGATTGTACTGTAATTCTAGACAATTATGCCTGTGTATTCTGGCTACATTATTATTTGGCTGCTGCTTCAAGATTGTTTTTAAACAATGTTGAAAGTACGAGTTCAAGCCCCTCTGAAGACTGTCACCTACAGAAAGGTCTTGGATCGAGTCTTTCCTGCATAGTTGTTAAGCGCCATCGACTGATGCTTAACCGATTAAAAATGTCTCAATAAAACTGCAGATTTTAATACTGCAAAGTGTAGTACTTCGATTTCTAAAAGAACAAGATTGCACGTGGCTCAGAAAGAAGCCATATCGGAGGTCTATTACATGACTTTACATGTCTTTGAGAGGATAACAAATAGCGTTGGATAAATATTCAAATACACCACGTCTGTTCTTATTTTGCAAGAGAAATTTTATAAATAATCAACGTTACTAGTCTTTATTTTAAGAAAATCCTGATTAAAAAGACCTTTTCAGGTGCCTAATCTATTAAAATATAATTGTCACGGCCAAGATCAGCAGTCACCATGAAGCCGGTTACAACACCCGCCTGAGGTCGCCATTATGCCATCGGAGAACAGGCGAGGGTCCTCGATGAGCCTCTCTGGGGATAGAGACGTGAATCCCCCACAGACTCCGACAGCGACAGCGACAGCGAGGGACATGTATAGAGACAGCGGTATAGTCGTGAATAGACACCCCGCATACATCCAACGATCCCAGGGGAAGGGGACCATGTTCGGCGGACTTCGATAAAAGGGTGTTGCGCTCATGCGAGATGGAATTAAGATCGAACAGAGACCGGACAGAATACAGCAGTGAACGCGAGATAAGAAGAACTGACTGGATCGAACGATAACTTTCTTTCGCTAATTTCATTAATTATTATATTCTTTATTAAAATATCGCTTCGTACTAAGCGAACCCATCACGTCTCGTTCCTGCTAGTCTAGAGGGGAATCGAGGACGTGACAATAATCTAATCAAATGACTGCTATAGCGCCGTTGTCGTAATGCACAAGATATCAAAATTTACGATGGTCGTTTCTAAGCATAACCGCGTTCCAAAAAACAAAATCCTTTGGACAGAACCCAAGGAAAACTAATTCTTCACCGCATTTATAGTCATTTATAGTCGGCAACTTCACGAAAAGCAGAGAGACAAACAAACAGACAGACAGAGGCAGACAGTGCTGACTGTTGAAGCCTGGCATGCCGAGTTGCTGTTGCCGAGGGAGTCGAATTCGTTGGGGATGCAGGTGGTTCGAGATGAGTCTGGATGGAAGGCGGCGTCGCAGAGGCAGAGTCCGTCCGAACTGCAGAAGGTGTTGTTGACGTGGAGATGACACTCGGAATCCAAGCTACATTCGAATGCGCCGATCTGCGCTGGAAAATCCACGAACAATTACAAGTGTAATCGTAGTCGTAAGTGCACATTTACATAGCGCCGCTTAAAGAAAATTCATCACAGATTTCTCAGACCTGACAACCACGACCAAACTGAATGGTCTTAGTCGATGACGAAATACAGGCAGAGAGAGAGAGAGAGAGAGAGAGAGAGAGAGAGAGAGAGAGAGAGAGAGAGAGAGAGAGAGAGAGAAAAGAAGCTGAAGTCGAAAGTTGTATGGCAGCCAGTTACAGAAGAAGGGGCCAACAACGGCGAAAGCTATCTTGTTGCATCGTTGAAGTAAGGCTGTAGAATAAGCAATTCATCTTGCGCTGCAGAGTAAAGAGATGTGCTGTCAGGTAAGAATGACACTGGGATACACTGCTCCGTAAGATAGAATGAAGCACAACTGGCCAGGCAGTCACGCATCGGCATAAAGATTGAGCTCAGTGCCTCTTCGCCTGAGCATTCAGTGCCGCTCGCTGCGTGTGTAATTGTGTGTTTAGAAACATTTATGAACATTCAAAAATCTAATGAATCTCCTAGGCAGGCATTACAGTAAAGTCACTGCAACAGTTAAAACACGTTCCCAAAATAATAGTTTCAAAACATTCACCAACAGAACTCTGAGAGTGGTAGGGCAAGAACATAAGAAACTGTTGCTTTTCAGTCAACCAGTCATATCAGTGAACTGATCTTCAGCAGCAAACTACTGTTGCAAGATCATACACTGTTAATAGCAAATCCAATGTACAATAGTAAGATGCTAAAACCTTCCTAACATATGAAGCATGTTATTTGTAATTCCTATCTTGTTTCCTCCTCTTCTATTATCTTTTTCGCCACGCCCATTCCAAACGCCATCCACCGAAGCTGTCTGCCTTTCTACCTTACTGACCGTTGGATCTGAACTTAATACTGAACCTAACCACATTTGCCTCACTGATTTTGCTTTTGACAAAACACCTGTGAATAAGCTGGTTCCCACGACTTTGGTTTGTTGGGCGCTTCAAAAATCCAGATATTACTATTACAACAGTGTACAGAGGATGAAGCGCATATATTTATTCACCAAGAAGAAATAAATATGTGTATATATATGTATATATAATATATATACGCATGCATAGGAGAAGCCTACGTATGATGCACTGCGATAGGTCCATGGTCGGCTCGTATCCATGTTTACATTGACACCTGTTGCTCAGACAAGTGCTTTCGTTAACCTCTATGCTGCAGTCGTTCGTCTGCTGACAGGTGTCATTTATCTTTCCTGTTTAAACAGTCGTTGGAAATTTAACGAAAATTAAAACCTATTTATATTAATGACCTGGGACACTGAACCTGAAGCGCGAAACCAGTGGGCGCGAACAACTATGCCTGAATGAAGACTTTCAACAGTTCAAATTGATTGAAGGAAAAATTAAGTAAAATCAAGCTTCTGTGTCTCTAGTGTAACGCACGTGTGGCGCTTATCACCTTCGCTCCATTATCCAATAGTGGACGAATCCCAACGTCCTCGACAAGGAACCAGCGCGTAGCTGGCCGTTTACTTCCCAGCTTGTACTGGTTACAAGTTCTACTGCTTGGTGACAGAGGTATGTATGAGCAAACAACGGGCCCAATGTTGTTACACTGATTCCGTTCACCAGGCTCGAACCCACGACCGTTAAATCACAGATCAAGCGAACTAACAGAATAAACCACCTACGTGAAGAAAAGTAAAATTACAGGAATGAACTGTTCTCGGTTTGAAATTATAAGATTTTCGTAATATCTGAGCAATCTCACGAGAGTCTTTCAACAGACGAGCATACAACAACTCGTTACAGGAAGAAATAATAACGGTTGTCAACTGACTGATTAGTTGTGGTATTTTTAGATCACTATAAAAGACAACTCGACGTCAGGTGTCTGTCATTCAGTAGGAAAACTACACTTTACAACGTTCGATGGCAGGTGAGTCTTCAACCGACGAGGTGCTAATTTAATCTACTCTAATGACTTCCATAGTGCCGTTATCATAATTGACAAGGCACCAGTCGATGAGTGCTTCAGATGAAGCCTTAGTCAAACCCGTTGGAGAAGCCAGATAGAAAACCGATTAATGGTCAAGAAAAACAGAATTGAAGCTACTGTGGCTAATAAGCTGAAACAGAGGAGTCGCAGGTTTTGGCCTCAGTGATATTAAGCAGCGGATTACCGCACATAAACAAAGACAACAGCTGGAAAACGGTTGAGGTCAAGGGGAGCGACATAGGATTGGTACAAAAATAGGTTCAGAGGAAGCGACAAAGGAGATGTCAGCCAGCCAGGCAGCAATCAACCAAGCAATCAACCAAGCAATCAGCCAAGCAATCAACCAAGCAATCAACCAAATGAACAGGCAATAAGTTAAGTAAGCAAGTAAGCAGCAATTAATTGCATCTGACAAGCGCATATAGAATACAATGAGATTATGTTTGTCTTGCAAATTTGCAGGAGTTGGGACGCGTACACGGAAGGAGACTACGTACTTGCTCAGAGCACCAAAGGTTACTTTGAGGTCAGTAAACCGATATTAATCCACGCGTTAATGCTTCTAAAAGCCGATTACTCCTGCAGGAGTAATAGTTAGCATTTCGCATAGGCCGGGAACAATTTGTAGATTCAATGGACTTTCTGGTCCGCTATAATGCATGCATACATGCGTGTATATACTGTAAGTGTGTATGTAGACATAAATGAATATATGTAAGTCTCAAATGTATGTATGTCTCTAAATGTGCATGCGTAATTAAATGTATGTATTTACATAAATATTAACGTACCAGCGAATTTATAAGACGCCTTTTAAGAAACAAGTGAATGGTATGTTAAGGAGCGATTTGAGTAGACAAAGAAATGTAACTTTAGGCTTATATCTAAAAATATGTGTAATTTATTTCAGGTTTGTATAAGCAATAAGGTTTACATTTGCGTTTTTCTGCTGACATATTTGATTAAACAGGTCCACGTTCGTCATCACAAGTGTTGGGGAACAAAGTGCCATTGTGCATTGGCCTTGAGGGAAGGAAATAACGTCATTGGCACAAACGCCTGTGGACCCAACTACCTTCCGACCCCCATCACTTATCTCAGAGACAAAAACGTCCCTGGAACCACCATTACCAGGAGCGTAAATATATATACTGTGAGTTTCCACTGAAGTACATAATGCAGCACTTTAACCAAGTACGAAAAGTCACTATATTAAGTGTCTAGATATATACTTGCCTGCATACATACATGCGTATATGCATACAAACATACATGTATACATACATATATACGCACATATATAGTTACTTATTTACATACATACCGGTATATAGGCATACGTACATACATACATATACAGGTGCATACGTATATACTGCGCATCTACGTGAAAATTATAGCATGAGTTAGCTCTAACCAATCCTTATATACAGTTATTCCTAAATGCCTACTCGAGTTTATGATTTTATGGCATCCTCCAGAACTAGGAACTAGCTGAACAGTGGCAGTGAGCAGGCCTTATTAGGGGGGGCCAGCAGGGCCATTTGGCCCGGACCTCACGTTGTAAGGGGCCTCATCTTTACGTATACTATTTTTCGTCTAGTCTAAAATAAGAAAGAAATGTTCTTATTCGAACCAAAGATTTTCTGTTTATGATTTGGTAACAAGCAACAAATCTTTCAAATTCTTGTAATTTATTTTATTATTAATTTTTAATATTTATTTCTTTTTTTGTATTATAATTCACAACTGCAATTTAGTAGGCTTTAGACGTGTATGCTTCGATAGGGAGTGACTCTTCGTCTACCTGTGCACGATTGGCTGTTCGGGTTCCAAACTGTTCTCTTCCTGCAGACATTTCCATCTCCGGCACAATAAGCCATGTCACACTGTGGCACTCGTTTCAGCCGATAGACATAGTAGTCATCATCACCTGCAGTAGTAGCTGGGCAGAATTTGACGGAAATTGTTGAGTTCCAGGCTGCGCAACAGTCATCGCCAAGAGGAGAACACACATCGACCTCCTTCGGACCCGGATCAGCAGCTGTTGCAACATAAACCAACAACCGTCACCGCTTCTATCAGTGGGTGGGTCAGTCTGGCACTTAGTAAAATGATTAAAATGATATTGGTCAAAGCCATATATACATACATGCACACATACGTACATATATACAGAAATGTATAGATACGTGCATGCCTTCATATAAGCAGGAAAGTCTAGTAGCAGAACACGACATGAATGGTAATATTCAGAAGCAGAGAGAAAGAGGTGTGTGTGTGTGTGTGTAAAAGACAGAAGAAACAGAGAGAGTAAGAGGACATATTAATCGTGGAAACTTGCAACGCCGTACATAACTGCGGGTGAGACAAGATAAATTGTTGTTGTTCAAAGGGCGTCAGACTGGAAAGGTAAATTAATAGTGCTTTTATATCGTGATCCAGTTTGAATCGACGGAGGGAGAGAGGGAGGCAAGCAGGCAGGAAGGCAGATAACCACCTGTCGGATGATTGCCTCTTAACCAGATAGGCTGATCCGTTCCGCACTTGAGTCCTTCGACGCATTGGTCGTGGATTCTCTGCGGTGGTGTCACTTGGAATCGATACCACACGCCTGAAATGACCATCACGATTAGTTAAATCTTGTCCAGCTATGGATGAACAATGCACAGCTTAAACGAAAAGAATCGATGAATCAGTGAATCAATGATTAACTAAATCAATGAATCGATTAATCAAATGAATTGAAGAATCAATAATTTAGCGAATCACTTAATCGATAAATCGATGAATCCGAGAACCAAATAGTGAATTAATCGTTTATTTGACGACGAATCAGCAAATCAATCAATATATCAATTAAAGACCAAACGGATCAATAAATCAACGAGTCAGTGAATTTGTGATTCGGTATCTCAATGAAACTATCAATGAATTATCTGATTAAAGAAGTCAATGATTAAACGAATAAATAGATTAGTGAATTGATGAATCATAACCTATCGACAAATAAATGCGCAGTTAAATCAATGAATCGATGGACCTACTTTCGTTGATGTTCCTGTCGCAGATGTTCGGTTCCGTGGCATGTGCCGTGTACCGAATGCTGCGCCCATTGTCAGTTATATTGACGTAATTCTGGCACGGTTCCTGCTGACCGATTGCCATGGCAACGAAGCAGACTACCGGCAATAAAAAATTAATTCATTATATAACGCAACTCTAGTTATATTTAAGGCGGCAATGTTGATTAAAACGATTGAATTTATTCTTTACCACTTTGCGAAGCTGTTTGGCTCAACCGTTTAATGTAATTCTAAATGTAATGTGATGAAATAAAGCAATTTATAGGAATTTAGCTAGCAAGCTACTGATAGTGTGCTTTAGAATGTCTTTTGCCAGTGTTAGCGCTATTAGTGTGCTACAAACTAGATAATATACAGTAGAAGAGTTCAAAAATGAAGGAAATAGTTGAAGTCTATGAATGCGAATGGCCGTAGCCACATACGGTGCGATTACACTGGCCAACAGAAAAATTTTTTTTTCTTGTTGCCTTCGGTTTTAGACCTGTTCTTGGGGTAATTTTGGGCGCTGATTCAGAAAATGTCATTGGATTGAGTGCATCAGGTCTAGTTTCTGAGATATCGTCGATTTTGTAAAGAAAACCCAGTCCACTCTTTAAACGATGTCTTTGGCAAAACTAAAATGTCATAATAAGCTTTATTTATGGCTAATTATAATTCTTGCTGATTCATATAATGCCTACATCCTTATAATATAAAATCAGCATATCTTGCCGCGTGCTGAGATATTGCTGATTCAACGAAATAACTATTCCGTACCCTACAGCTTACTCAGCACTAAATTCATGGCCTCATTTAGAATTTATTTGTGCTTATACAGCGTTTCATGGTTTCGAACTATGTAAATAGATTATGCTGAAGTCAGCATTTATAGCCTATATAAACCGCCTCCTGAAAGCTAGAGCAGCCGCAGTCGTCTTAGGGCATATTAAGAGTTGGTCGCAAGAACAATCTGTGAATGTGAGCATTAAATAACTACATGTTCTTACTATTTTTTAGGTTAGTCATTTAATTCCTCAGATGCGAACATCCTTAAGGTTATGGCTACTTCCAGACGGAGCTGCATTAACCATCCAGACATATTCTGCTACATTTGTGGGGAATACACACTAAATGCAAACAGGAAACCGATTTCTGAGTTTGTAAAAAGAGCATATGTAGGTTATTTTGGTGTCAAACTTGGAGATCAAGATAAGCAATGGGCTCCTCATACAGTATGCAAAACTTGTATTGAACAATTGCGCCACTGGACAATTGGAAAGAGAAGCTGCCTGAAATTTGGTGTACCGATGGTTTGGAGGGAACAGATAAACCACTTCGACGACTGTTACTTTTGTATGGTTAATATCATAGGCATCAATCGAAATAATCGTCACAAGTTGTCTTACCCTGATATACCTTCAGCCAGGAGACCTGTTCCGCATTTGGATATTGTACCAGTTCCACCTTTTCGCGACCTACCTCAGCTCTCAGACGATGAGACTTGCATGTTCAATATCGGACAAGATGACGAAAGTGAAGAAAGTGGGGGCAGTGACAGTGATTTCCAATCAACTTCACACAGTGAACGTTTTGACCAAAAAGAGTTGAGTGATCTGATCAGGGACTTAAATCTTTCCAAAGAGTCCTCTGAATTGCTTGCGTCCAGACTAAAGGAAAAGAATGCACTTCAGCCTGGAACGAAAATTACAATTTATAGAAACAGAGAAAAGGATTTGCTGCCATTCTTTACCGAAGACAACAACCTAGTATTCTGTAATGACATCAGCAACTTATTGAAGAAAATTGGTCTGTCGGATTACAGCCCAGATGAGTGGCGTCTTTTTATCGACAGTTCAAAACGTAGTCTGAAATGTGTGCTTTTAAATAACGGCAACAAATTTGGTTCTATTCCAATCGGTCACTCCACCAGGATGAAAGAAGAGTACAATGCCATCTCTTTAGTACTGGAAAAGATAAAATACAAAGAACATCAATGGGTAATTTGTGTAGACTTGAAGATGGTAAATTTCCTCCTTGGTCAACAAAGTGGCTACACAAAGTATCCCTGCTTTTTGTGTCTTTGGGACAGTAGAGCCAAGCATGAACATTGGACAAGAAAAGATTGGCCTTCGAGGAAAGACATGGTGGTTGGAGCTCAAAATGTAATCAAGGAATCTTTGGTGGCACGAGATAGGATCATACTGCCACCACTACATATAAAGCTAGGCCTGATGAAACAATTTGTCAGGGCTTTGAATAAAGAAGGTTCATGCTTCGAATACATAGTACACAAGTTACCAGGAATTACAATGGAAAAATTGAAGGCTGGAATCTTCGATGGTCCACAGATCAGGCAACTTATGAATGACCCACTTTTCATACCATCAATGAATGAAATCGAATCTTGTGCCTGGTCTTCCTTTGTTCTTGTAACTAAAAATTTTCTTGGCAACAAGAAGGCAGACAATTATGCACAACTAGTAGAGGATATGCTTCTTCATTTCAACAAGCTTGGCTGCAACATGAGCATTAAAGTCCATTATCTCCACAGTCACTTAGATCGCTTTCCAGAGAATCTTGGTGACTTCAGCGAAGAGCAAGGTGAAAGATTTCATCAAGACATCAAAACAATGGAAAATCGATATCAAGGAAGATGGGATGCACACATGATGGCAGACTATTGCTGGAATATTATGCGCGATTGTTCCGGCAGATGCCACACTCGGAAATCGTACAAAAGGAGCTTCTTCGGTGTCGAATGACTTGAAATTTTTATAACAAACTTGTTCTGTTTGGTATCATATAAGTACAGTTTCAGGTACTACCATTTTCTTTTAAGTATTTGTATTATTATGTTTATTTAGTGTATCACATAATAAATTGAGCACTACATAATTATAGCTATAGCCTTATGTTTTATGGGCGAGCAGAGGCAAGGACTGGTATATGGCATGATGTTCTATATCTCGAAAACTAGACCTGCTGGGAGAAAACTGGTGCCTTTTCTGGAATCAGCAGGTCAAATATACCCAGAAACAGTTCTAACATTTGAGGCAACAAATTATGTGTTGGCCAGTGTTAACATTTGGGCGATCTCCGTCATGAGCTTTAGAAATCACTGACAGTTCTCTACGTTCTGTCTGTTCTGTGATGTCATTTAGATGTAAACTTAACACTGAACTGTTTCATCTTGCTTACTGATAGTAGTTTCACTTCCGGATTCTACAATCTATCGGATTTCGACCCGGCCTCTCCAAAGGATTATGATTTCACCTTTGATTTTACTTCAAGCAACCGTCAATCGATGTTGCATGTGTTATGATAATGAGGCTATAGAAGTCATTAAGTTAATTAAATAGACACTCATATAGCTCAACTTTAAGAAATTTTAATGCAGCGCTCCCAACTTTGGAAAACCAGTCTGCCACTGAATGAGAAATGTTGTTCATCCATTGTCGTTTTAAGGCCAGGTTAGATGCAGATTTGGTGTTTTATGACAACCTATGTTGTCACGAATGTGATAGCTTGTCTTAAGACGCACCATTTTAGATCTATAAATTAGTCAGTTTTGAACAACTGTAAAAAGTTCATTAAAGGCAGTATGCTAAAATCTATATACATACATTAATATATTAATACATTGACTATATTAAATGGATGAAAATTTTGGATCTCAACTGGGCTTACCTAATAAGAGGAAACGAGGCATGATGTTCATGCTGGACTCTTTATTCCGTCTTAGGAATGTGAAGATTAGCAGAACGATCCCAAAATGTAGGTAATTTAAAATGAAATCCTCTCCCTTAGCGAAGCTATCATTAAACATATGGAAAAGAAACAGTTAAAAGTACGTAGAATACACCTCACAGCTTGCTTAAAATCTTGCTTACTGCTTCAATCGATTGACACTAAGATGACGATAGTTTTGGCTCTGAACAATTCCATTAACTGAACAAATTTTAAATCACATTTGTGTCAGATTTCGCGTAACATTTTTATAGGCAGTTTGGACAATAGGGGGCGCTAAGGAATAACGGAACTCTTAACTGAACTATATATCACTTTCACTATGGTCCCCATATATATTTACGATGAGTACTTTGCCAAAGATATTCTTGAAACCATTTGGGGCATAATACCTAATTTTTCGTATGTCACGAATTTGCATGTATGACGACTTACAAATACCATTTACATAGTCGGTGAGAGACTTAGTAAAGTCCAAAATCCAGGAGTCCATCAACAGGCAAGTCAACAAGAGAGTCACCCACTTTCATCCATTGAAGCCATTCAAGCTTCTTAAGTTGCTAAGTAGTGCCCAGTAATAGAAATTCAGTTTTCGATGGGTTAAGGAGGAGTTTATTAGCTGCCAATGAAGACTGCATCTCCTAAAAGGCACCGGACAACAGCTGCACATGCGACTGACAAGAAATACTGTCAAATGAAATGTAGATTAGATTATCATCCACACAGAAATGGTATCCTGGTGAATAATTACCAAGCAGTATACCAAGTGGTGTGGTGTATAATTTCAACAAAAGAGGACCAATCAGTGAATCCTGCGGAACACCACAAGTCAACGAAGCGCTACACAAGTAATTACCGTTTAAATAAACTGAGTGAGTGCGTGGACAAAGATAAGTAGCAAACCTATGCAGGGTCGGACCAGAAGCACTAAACAAGTGCTGAAACGAAGTAAAAGAAGCGAATGGAGTCACCCTGCCCTTATCAACTGAACATGTAATATAATGTCATTATGAACAGCAAGAAGGGCAGGTTTTGTTGAATGAAACACGCGGTATGCAGATTGAAATATGGAGATTACTGAGTTGGAATATAGGTGAGTTTGCATAACATTCATAGCTGCCCGTTCTAAAATTTTAGGTAGAGAATTCAAAAGTTGAGATGGTTCTGTACTTACAAATGTAGATAGATCGTCAGACAAATATAAAACTTATATCACGATTTTTCATATTTATACAGTCGCTTAAGAGGTTTACACTGATTCTTAAAATTGGAGGATTCGAGAGCAATTGATTGGTTAGTTTGAAGAATTTAATTTTCCAATTTAGATTTAATTCTCAATACCACTTGAAAAGACTAACCTCTTGAACTTATATCAGAACTTTGATCGTCGTATTGTTTGGCTAAAGAATCCGATAAGCGAAAGAAGCCATTGCATATATTATATTGATATCCATTCAAACGGTCATCTTGAACTCCTTCTATGATTTAACTCTTAGTTCGCACTATCAACTGATGCCCTAACGCACCTAGAATCGTAATCGTAATCTCGAGATTTCTACAGCGCCCAAAGGAGCCAAGTTGCGAGAATCATTCTATTGAGAGGCGCTTAGTCAAAACAAAGTCGTTAGGCAGATAAGCTCAGAAGCAGCTCGCAACTTATGATGCTGTATAAATTGTCGCTATTAAGCTACATTAACAGTAACCATTACGAAATGATTTCTCTGGAACGTACGGACTTTAGTGCAGACCAACAGCGAATTTCAAAATGGAGTTACAAAACAAGTGTGTCGTGGACAAAATACGAAGCGTGGGGAAAGGCATATTGAATTGCAAATTGAAACCCGAAAAATAGGCTTAACGAAATAACGGGTCGGATTTCTCTGCCATGTTCAGACCCGAGTATAAGCACATTGTACTTTGCTTTACGAGCCTGTTTTACTGCCCTTATGTACGTATATATATACTCACATTCAAAGAGAGACTAGATAAATCTAGATACAGCCGGGCACAGACAAAATTAATATAACATCCAAAAGAGACACATACAAACAGACACGGAAAGGGATACACGGCCAGACAATCAGACAAACACAGAGGTGAAGAAAGACAAATGCAGACAAGCAAACACAGGTACATGCAGACAGGCAGACAAACAGTCATGGACATCGAAACTCAGCGAGCGAAAATTTGAACCCAGGCTCATGTAATCTGAATATAAGCGATTTGGTTTCTTACTGGAAACCTATGAGTTGGTTCCCACGGTTTAGCTCTGTGCGCTAAAAATCCGGAGATTGCGATTAATTTTTTTAAAATTTAGATAAGGCCTTAATAAATTAGTTAAAAACCGTCCATAAGACATTTTGTATATGTAGTAGAAAAATGTCAGTTTGCAAGACACTCGTCAATATCTAGTTCTTCTTTACTTCTGTCTCTGTCTCTCTGTCTGTCTGTCTGTCTGTCTGTCTGTCTCTCTCTCTCGTTTAAGAGCAATGTTTCAGCGCTCTCGTGTTAGTGTCTGCGTGTTAATGTGGTGGGGATGCCTTACTATCATGCGAAAGACCCCTTCTCAAGGCCATCCGCCCGTATAGAAACAATTAATACAAGCGTTGGATAGCTCTAAGGGTTCCCTAAACTAAGACAGTTACTAGCATGAAATGAAATGCGGCGTTCCTTTGATCAATAGGCGTCCTATGGACGATTATTGGGTGTTGAAATTAAACAAGGACTTTCTTATTTTAAATTAAGTTAAACCATAAATCGTTAACATATAAGAAACGAACTAGAGTGAATGAAAAACTTTAATATTGAGCTATTATGTGATTCCTATATTAAATAAATAAAATTATACCAATATTCATAACACCTACATTTATAGGCTTGTGACCAGCCGGCCGGCCACACTTTGTTTAGTGATTTGAGAACAGTTAGATCATCTGCCACTGGGAAAGTTGCGTTTGACGACATCTAACCAGAATCCTTGAAATTTAGATTAAAAAATTATCGAATTATTGTGATTCAGTTTTATATGAATGAAGAGTATGCTATGTTTTGTAGGCCCATGCAGATCTAGATTCACAGGCCTTGAATCTTAAGTCCAGACCAAGAATAATGTTCGATCCTGTTCGGTCGTCGAATGCCGTGTCCTGCGCAACTGCACTGATTCCGTTGATCGATTAGGTTGATCGATTGCGCTGATTGATTGCGTTGATTGGTTGCCTTGATCAGACCTATGAGGCTGGCAATCTGGCTGGAATCTTCGTTTCCGGTGGCGCGAAGAGCACACCACTGAAGTCGAAGGTCAAGAGATCTCCTGCAAGACAAATTGTGCTATACTTATATTGTTACTCACGGCTGTAAAACAGAAATGATTGGGAATAACTATGATCGGTCCGTGCTGTCTGTATCCAAACAATTATTAGAGATGGAATCGCCGGCCTTTTGGGTTTTGTGTGTAGCGTTTTCAGACTGGATTTGACTATCCGTCTGTTTCGACCTGGTGTGCCTCTTTGTCGGGTATCGTTTTGTTGACAACTATGGTGACAGTCGCGGTGAGAAATGCAAAGAAAACCTCGTACAGTTGGCCTAACCAAACGTCCACCGTTACACAATGGCTCACGGCGTACAATTAAAGAACTGCGCGGATGATTATTTTCATTCTGAGTGATATGTTGTGTTTTAACATCCTTGAGGTAGACGTATGGTTATTATTCGTGAGCTTTCTTTGTGTTTGTCACCGACTGTGGTTAACTATGTCTTTCTCTGGGTGATTTCTCTCGCTCTTGTATATCGATTAGAACGTATTTTTAGTTTTATCTTAAACCGATGTGCAGCTAAATACCTTAGGTAGCAAAATATTGGACGGATATTTATATATGCCACAAGACAATGGTTAGGTCAGAATCGATTCCCGAACGAGTTCAGACATACTGTAAGGTAAGTTAATCGATCAATTATTAGACGGCTCAACTACTTTTATCATCAGAGACGTAACCCTGGAACAGGAGGGTCTTTCGAGAGAACCAAAACAAATCACCGCAAATAACTGCGCGCGGATGAAGAGGTATTCAAGCAATGTATTGTAAAATGTATTAAGATTTAAGCAAGTTAAAGCATAAGGCGAGGTCACGTATATGGTTTTATGTGACATAGGCTAGGAGGTAAAGTAAATTACATAAATTACGTGGAGATGGAAAGTGTAAGGTAAGGTAGTCTAGAGAAATATGGTAATCTATGCAACAACGCCCTTTCGGGGCATATCGAGGTTTTACCGTATAGTTCGTCAGGTGCTTTCATGGACGGACTCTTGTACATGACGGGTATATGAGCTGGTGGACGATTATTCCAGTCCAGTTGCCATTTATCGTTCATTCCATGCGGCATTCCAAGCGGACCCACACGCCTTTTACTAAAAGAAAATGAGTTATTGTACGAGTGATCTAGTGAAGAAAGAACAATGGAATGAATGAATGAATGATTGGAGTGTGTGAGTGAATGGGCGCATGAATGAATGAATGAGAAAGTGAGCAAGCGAGCTAGTGAGTGACTGACAGAGTGATTGATTGAACAAGTAACGAATTATTGATATGCCCCTGTTTTAATATAATGGCGCTATATAAGTCTGTAGGTTACAACGTACTTGCGCAGCCTCTTCTTGAGTTTCTTCTTCCAGAGAATTCCACCGAGAATGGCAGATGCCAGAAGTGTTCCGAAGAAGAAGCCAATCAAAGCTAAAATATTCATCCACACATTATTTAATAAACCAATTATATTACAGATATAGTCGACCAAATGAAAGCAAAATAAGAACTACGTAGGTACTAGCATTCAATGTGTAACTAGCTCTTATGGTTGCCAGGGCTGTTGACGTCGACCTTACTTACAGATAGGAGGAGAAAATATCTTGTTTGTGCGTAGGTCGCCGATTGAGTGTGTAGTTTCTGTTTAACGACGCTATGTCCTAATGAAGATGATTATTATCGCCCTGCTCTTTTATCCAAGCTTCGAACTGGCAATACTCGAACATACCGCAGCAGATGAATATATTGCATCGGTTGAAGGCAGTTTAAAGTTAGCCTAGGAGATCACTGCAATATTAAGTATTTAGCGGCATCTGGTGGCTGCCAGGGCCGTTGACGTCGGCCCTAACTTAGAAAAACTGCAACACCTTTTAACATTGGTATTCGTTCTACTTGTCTCGTGTTTTACACAAGCCAACAAAAAGGATGTCATCTATCACTTATGTATGCTTCTGATCCTGTGGTCTCTTAATAGACAGTTTCAAGCTGTTCTAGCTTGCCGATGTACTTGTCGTCCTTGATAAGATCTCACGTCGTTCGGACTAGCAAGGAATGACTTCTAGAGGGTTAGTGAAAGCGCTATATATGAGTAGCAATGCAAAACATGTGTGGCAGAAGCTAAGATCTAAGAAATGAATGTTAAATGTAGTTAATTAAATTAATATATTTACCTGCGCACCAACCAGGGCATAGGGAAGGTAAGACACTGAAAGAAAATTGGGCAAACGACAGCTTGACACAATTAAACCCTCTTCACTTGTCTGTAATATCTTGTGTAATGTATCAATTTATTTGTGTACTTTCCATTCTTAACACATTATGAGCCAACTTAGCCGCCATTTCGAAGCAGTCAGTAAATAAAGGAATTGAAAAACATAATACAAAGTACACAACACGTGATGCATGATAAATAATACTATCTATTATTTCTGCATTTTTTAAACGCCACTATGTAATGACTAATCATGAATCGATGACTTTGAGCAATTGTGAGTGAAGGACTTGCTCAAGGTCCATACTCAGTAACCGTCTCACTGGAGGCTCGATCCCATACTCTTCTCGTTACAAGCCGAGCGTTCTAACCAATAAGCTACCGTGCCAACGATAGTATTAGCAGCGACTTCAAGGAGCCGTACTAAGTATCCAGATAACTAATTGACAAACTAATTTGATGCATTACATTATGATATATAATAAATGACACACAATATATGATACATGACATATGATAGATGATACATGACCAATATTTTCAAGCTACTTACCAAAGTGATGTGTGATCTAAAGAAGAAAAAGAGCAAAAGAATAACTGTTCTATTTCATCGACATCTTTTGAGGTTTTCCTATCCGCTTATGCTAGTAGGAGGCTAATCCTTGACTTTTTCTAAGGGTTTATCGACCTGAGCGAAGATAATATGAACTTAATTCAGTTATTCAACAAGTCTACTACTTTAAGTCTTCAGTACGGCCTACGAGTTAGGCAAACGATTAAAATACAACCCAAAACCGTTCGCTCTCTCCTCTAACCTTTGAGGGAAAACTAGCCGTAGTGGCTTCTCTGTCTGATGAATACGGTATATCGTGTTTAGAATTGGAGAAGAGGAGTCAGGATAAGATTTTTGTTGTAATTGTAATTAGAAATTCGTGTATTGCCACTTTAAAAGAAACTTAGCAAAGGAGCTCGATTTCTGGAAGAATTATGTTTTGGCGTTGGATTACTCTGGTCAACCGAATGATCTCTCCGCCTGAACACAACCTTCTGAGAAGTTTTTAAAATAGTCATGTGTGTTACTTTTACCTTTACGCTTCTGGAGTTGCTAAATGCACAAAAATGTATAAATGTACACGTATTTATATAGCGACCGTATGGCCTCGACCTGGATCATTTTCGATGAATTAATCGGAAGAAATCCTTCACCACCGCTGCCCGTTTCAATGGGTGCCACGCCCTTTCATGTTCCCGTGTACGGACCGTGCTAGCCCGAGAATCAAATCTCTGAACTATAACCACTATCGGTATGCGAACAGGCATCCTCACGCATAGAGGCTCCTTGACGTACGGTTTAACCAATCTAGCTAACCAGGACTAAGCTGTAAATTATAAAGTAGCTTGTAAACAATTGTCTTACCTTTACCTTTAATTATAAAATAGCTTGTAAACTATTACCTTTACCTTGTCTTTATCTTTACTCACCCGAAGGGACCGGTCGACAGGTGATGTCGTCCGTGGTGTTAAACCCGTGTGCGCAGACACATGTCTGGTTGAGGCAGATACTGTGTTCGATGAACGCCGCGCAGTGGTCGTCCCTCTGACAGGCCTGGCCCAGCTGCGTCGCGACGCACGACCGCCCAGCCAGGGCCTTGTATCCGACGGCACACTGGCATCGCCCGTCAACGCACGCAGCCTTGTAGACGGCCGAGCTGCAGGTGTCGTCGTCGGTGCAGTCCGTCTTGCCGAGGATGACGTTGACGCAGTGGTTGGAGGCGATGTTCGGGTAGTAGCCGGGGACGCAGACGCAGACACCCGACGGACTGCAGACGGTTGAGTTCATTGCCTTTGAACAGCGCTCGTCCGAGTTGCATGGAAGCACGCCCACCTGTTGGATCATATACAGACATTGTAAGCATCGTAAACGTAATCGTAACATCGAGATTTCTACAGCGCCCAACGAAAGTCGCGCCGCGGGGACCAGCTTATTCACAGGCGCTCAGTCAAAACAAAATCGATAGGCAAAGGGTTCGGTTCCAGGTCAAGATCCAAAAGCAGGGTGAACATTATGGGAGAAGGTGGCTGGGTGAGGGACAGATGAATGGATTGGAATTTGAGTTTTATAATGCGTCTCTTAGGGGATAAACTCAGCAGAGGTGCTTCCGACCCGAAAAAGTAAAATCACTGTTAAAGAGTACAGTCTTCAGGCGCCTGCGGAACACTGAGAGGGGGAGAGAAAGGAGTTCAAGTCGCCATTATCGAGGGAGACGATTCCAGCAAGTGGGACCAACGTAGGCGAAGCTTCTGGACTGGGCAGTAGCGGTTCGCATTCGAAAGACAAACAGGAGACACTGAGTGGCCGATCGAAGGGTGCTACGGCCCAGCAAAGAGGAGACCAGACTACAGAAGTCAATGAGGTAAAGTGGAGCAGAGCCAACAACACATGAATGGATGGAAGGATGAATGGCTGGGTGAGTGGATGTGTAGAAGGATGAATGGATGAATGGATGGACTGATGGATGGATGAATAGCCTACTTAAATTAACTTGTATAGCCAAGTTAATTTAAGTAGTCTATTGTAGTATATTACACTACAATAGCCTACTTAAATTAACTTGGCTATAGATGGATGGATTGATTGACTGATGGATGGATGCGTTGGTTATTGTAGGGTAAATGGGTGGGTGGGTTGGTTGCTGAATGGATGGATGAGTGGCTGGCTAGCTTTATGCATGACAGATGAGTGGATGGAAACAGAAAAAAGAGAAAAAAGAACAGCAAACTATGGTAAACTATGGTCCCACATCAAACATCATCCTGGACTTGAAATGCGCGGTTATTAGAGCCTTAGGTCGTTCGGCTTAAGCGCAGACACCATGTAGCAGTCCACCGACTGGGTGGATAGGCGACTGACCTGGAGCAGCGCACAACCTGTTCCTTCGATGTCCGGGTAGTATCCCTTGGCACAAACGCAGTATCCGGTGCCTGAGCAGACGGAGTTTCTGACGAGCGACTGGCAACTGCTGTCGTTGTAACATCCTATGTGGTCGACAGGTGCTCGCCTGCATCCACTGCGTGTGTCTGTGGGTTCGTAGCCGGCCTTGCAGACGCACTTGTGCTCCGCCGAGCACCGAGAGTTTTCCATCGCTCTCTGGCACTCGGAGTCCTTCTGACACTCATCGCCCACTTTCAGCACGAGGCACATTCGCCGGTCATCGGTCTCTCGGTAGCCGAGCTCACATCGACACTTCCCTCCGACACAGACCGACTGAGAAACAGCCGCAGTGCAGTCGCCAAGCGATTGGCACTGGTCCCCGATCATCCGCTTCGAACAGGTGGTATTGTCGTCCCTGGTCCGGTACCCGGGTTGGCAGACACAGATCCCGGATGAAGAGCACCTGCTGTTGGAGACCGCTGCGCAGTCCGCATCCGTCAGACATCCGTCCATCCCGATCGTTCGCGGGAGACACAGCTGAGGGTTGGCGCCATAGAAGCCCGTGGAGCATGCGCAGCGCTGGCCGACGCAGAGAGTGTTGTTCAACGACGCCTGGCAAGCCCGACTGCTGTTGCAGGGTGAATCAAGTTTGTAGCGGATGCAGGTGCGTCGAGATGAGTCTGGATAGAAGGCGGGGCTGCAGAGGCAGAGTCCGTCAGGGCTGCAGAAGGTGTTGTTGAAGTGGAGTTGACACTCGGAATCCGAACTGCATTCGAATGCGTAGATCAACGCTGGAACATCCAAAAGCAATTACATGTGTAATCGTAAGCGTAAGCGCACATTCGTATGGGTCGAGAGCGCCTCTGATGAGTTTATTCTTGAAGTGGCGCTTTACAAATGTCAAATTACAATTACAGTTACAATAGATCCTCTTTAAGAAAACTGTTCAGGGGTTCTCCTGACATGAAGACCACGATCGAAAAGAATGGTGGGCAGCCTCTGGCGCAAAAGATGCATAAAAAGGGCGCGAAGCTCATCGCGCATGTTCTATGACAACCTGTTCCAGAATAATGGCCAGTCATGGCGAAGCTAGCATGTAGAATTGTGGAAGTACGGGTGGTGGAACCAATTCTTCTTATGCAGTGCGAAGACATCTGCTACCTCTTACTAATCCCATTCAAATACATAGCTCCGAAGATGGATTGAAGCACAACACGTCGGGGAGTTACCCATCAGAATACGTGGATCTTAAACTCAGTGCGTCTGCGCATGGGAAACCAACGCAGCTTGTCAGGTGTGTGTGTTTGTGTGTGTGTGTGTGTGTGTTTAGAAACATTCAAAAAAACATTTAAAAATCTGACATATATCTTAAGCAAACATAACTTTGGAATAACTGCGGTTAAGAGACTCATCGCAGCTTCAAAACATTCATTAAAAACTCTGATTCTGATTAAGGAAGTACATGGGAACTGTTGGTAATCAGTCCTATCAGTAAACTGGTAAGCAAATTCCGGCTACTGCAGCCTAATTATTAATCGCAGTTTCACTGCAGTAAGATGCCAGAATCTTCCTAAATTTAAGAAGTCTGTAATTTTTTAATCATATCCAGAATTCCCTTTTGTTATCTTTCTGGCCACTTCATATTTAAAATACCATCAACCGTAGCTGTCCGCTTGGCTGTTTGTCTAACCTTTAGATAAATCAATCAATATTTGGAACAAAGTGGAACATCAACAGGAATATCACTGAACTAGTGCACTAGTTAACAAGAAAAAACGAAAACTATAGGCCTAATCCCAACACTAAACCATTATTATCAAAGCATTCTTCAATGCCCCGATGGGGAGAAAGCTCAGTGAACTTATTAAGCGAATACACATAATAAATTCAAAGAATGCAACGCATAATAAAAGTTTGTGTCAGCTATGTTTTTTTTGTAACAGAACCTGACCATACCTGCGTCAATGATTTTGCTTTTGACCAGAAGCCTATGAACAAGCTGGTTCCCACGACTTAGGTTTATTGGGCGCCGAATAAACCTGGATTTTGATAGTAGGTAGAAGCTGAAGAACAGATATTTTCACGAAGAAAACATAAATAAATATGTGAATATATATGCATGAACAGTACACACTTACGTATGACGCACAGCAATAGGTCCTTGGTCGGCTCGTATCCATGGTTGCATTGACACCTGTTGCTCAGACAAGTGCTTTCGTTAACCGCCAAGCTGCAGTCGTTCGCCTGCTTACAGGTGTCATTTATCTTTCCTGTTGAAACAGTCATTGGAAACTTAACGAAATTTAAAAGCCATTCATATACTTTGAACATGGAACACTGGTGACACCTTCCTGTCAGTTAATGGCTTTGTTTCCAAATTTAATCTTCATATCTGTTAATTCCGGCGAAAGATTAACCCTGCCTATTTATTTCATTCGCAAAATAAAATTACTGTTCAACCTTAGTGAATTAATATTTAAATATAAAGAGGAAAAACTGAAATATTAGTTGACTCTGAGGTTTTTAAATAAAGTCTAGCAGAACAAGAAGAATAGTTGAGCTTATCAGACCTTACAGTAAAAAAATTGCAAGTACACTATTGTAGAGGAAGGTTGTTTAGGCCGATCTGCATTTTTGCAAATCATGCATAAAGCCAGAGAGAAATGTATGTTTCTTCCTCGGTAGGAAGACGATTAGAAGGCATTTCAAACTTACAACAGTCAAGGGGACCATCTTCAGCTGCTTGACTATCATTCAAAGGCGAATGAACTCTAATTTGCCTCTAACTATGAAATCCTGAAAGCGAGCGCCAGACTCGCTCAAGGCTGCATATGTATAGTAGAGCCTTATTGCTTTATTTACTTACTTATTTTTTCTACGTATTTAATTTGTTGTTACACTATATTTATTCATATATTAGCTGCATTTATTCAGCGCAAGGTTCAATATATCTGATTTTGAGGCATGAGACAAGTGTATGCGAACAACCTGCCCAAAAGTCGTAACAAGGAGTCCGCTAAGCAGGTGCGAAATCGTAGTCAGACCCAGCCGACTACCAAAATTGATCAGCGTGCTGAGTGATGCTCTGTTTTAGTGACTTTTGGTACCTAACTAAAAGTATTACTTCAGTTGGACATTGAACTAGAAGAGGTGGTGCAGTACTCACGTCGGATACACTGATTGGTATTGTTCGGGTTCAGGTAGCAATCAGGAGCGCAACGACACTGGCCGCTGGTACAAACCGTGTTTGGAACGGCATCAAAACAGTCAGGGTCGACATCACAAGCATCACCGATCTGACCTTTTAAATGCAACGTTATTACATGTAATATGCAGCAATGCAAAGAAATGCGATGTATATTTGTGCATTATGGTTTGCTGCGATGCAATTAAGTGCAATGTTCAGTAGTTTTGCAGAGGTTAATTTAGTGAGGGCAGAGACCAAAATGCTGACGAGAGTACAACTCCAAATCAAAGAATTTGGCTACTCGGCGAGTAACGCACCGCGTAATGCAATATTACAATGTCATATTATGTAATGTGATGAAATGATGTGTGAAGTATTGCAATGTATTTACATCTAATGCCATGTGTTAATGCGATTTAAAACCCGTAAAACCATTTCAAAAGATCTAATGGGTGTAAGTTGATGGTGGTGGTGGAGGGTTTGTCGGTTGTGGTGGTGATGTTGGTTGTGGTAGTGATTGTAGTGGTGATTGTGGAGGTAGTAGTGGTGGTTGTGGTGGTGGTAGTAGGGTGGTCAGGGTGATGGTAATGCTTGTGATAGTTGTGGTCGTGGCTGTGGTGGTCGTTATGGTGGTGGTAGTAGTGGTGGTTATGATGTTGATGTTGGTGTTGTTGGTGCTGAAGGCAGTGTTGGTGGTATTAGTCTTAGGGTGGCGGTGCTGTAGGTGATTGCTGTGGTGGTGGAAGTGATGGTGGTGGTAATAGTGATGATGATGGTGATGGTGTTGGTCTTGGTGGTGCTGACGATGATGAAAAAGATGACAATTACGATGATGCTGATGCAATAGTAATAAGACCACAATAGATAAGGCCAGTCATCGGGTATACGTTGAATGCATTCGGTGCCAAGTGAGTTGTTCCTCCATCCTGAGATGCAGCGACAGACGCCATTCATGCTTTTAAAGGCGTAACGTGGATCAACAGGTGTGCAGGTAGAGTTCGCAACTGTCTCGTTGCACGGACAACAGCTATCTTTCGACAAACTGCATCTCAAACCTATGACTTTATCTACACAGAGAAATGGTTACATCTATTTTCAAAATTAAACGGTGCCGACATAATTAATTACTTATGTAATGTGTTCGTTACTGAGTTCATTCAATAATTCACTCACTCATGTATTCATCATTCATTCATTCATTCATTTTATCCCTGGGCATTTGGAATCAAGATTACGCTGGTCAACAGGTTCTATGTTTTGGTTATGAAATAAGTCAATTTTGACCAGTCCTACTGTGCTGAAAAAGAATATGACAGATAAAGATGAATTTATTTCTATTTTTACGATACAGTAAGTTCCACTTGATGCATGGAATTTTAAAAAAAACTGGGTCTATTTTCGTATGAGGTATAGTTAGGCTGGCAGCCCTGCATGAATTTTGTGATGAGTCATTGTTTACTATTTAAACCTCTTCCTCTTTTATGAATTAATTTGTGAAATTTCTTGACCTTTGTTATCAAAATGGATTAAACTGGACTTATGAAGACTGGACTTGTTTATATTAGATAAGACTAGACTAGTTATATGTAGACAATATCAGATCCTACCAGACCAGTCCAGATCATTTCAAGATCAGATTAGATAAAATAAGCTCAAATCAGATCATATCAGAGTCTCATCAGGGTGGCGCTATTACATTCATCTGATTTATCGGAACAGTCCGCAGTTCCATCGAGGTACCAGTCGAGAGAAGTACACTCTCCGCTTCCACACTTGAATTTCAACTTCGAGGCGTCTGACGTGCAACTCGAACGCGGCGGAGCCCCTGCTCAATCAATAGCAACATAAAGCGATATCGAACTATTTCTTTAACAAGTCATCAATTGTCTTTCAAAAAACCTAACTCTACAGAGTCATTGTTTCATTCATTCATTCGTTCATTCGTTCGTTCACTCATCTATTTATTTATTTATTTATTCATTCATTCATTCGTTTGTTCATTCGTTCATTCAAACTATCTCCCAAATCAAGAAGTACATACTCTCCCTGACAGATACACAAAGTTTAATAAGTAAAGAATTTAATTCATTCTTATACCATACACCAAAGTAAGCATCTTAACATGACTTTAAGAAATTCATCATTAACTATAACCCAACAAACATTTGTAGGCAACAGAGGGAAGGAAACATCACGGATACTATTTACTAAACTAAGAAAACTGTGGTGGAACAGCTGAAGCGGTTACAAATTGACACGAGTCAAGAGAGAGATGACTTACATCTTACATTTTTGCAAAGACGTGAAAGATGAAATCGGAGAGGCATTAGCACTGGTCTTCAGTGCATTCATGCAGACTGGATGAGGCGCCACAGGAATGGAAATATGCGTTCATATTGCCATTGTTTAAGATGGCAAACATGAGTGAACAAAGTAACTATAGACCAGTCAGTTTGATTAGTTGTGCAAGATCATGGAAGGATTAAGGACAGCATAGTGGAGCATTTGAAAGAGTATGACGTAATAAAGGCAATCAACATGGATTTACAATAAGGAGGATATTGGAAACAAAAACAAGTGGAGAGAAAGGATCCGTGTGGCTGACCACTCCCCAGGAGTGATTAATTCCAACTAGAAGGAGAGAGAGAGGTTCATATTTGACAAAACTGTTTGAGTTCTTTGAGTAGGTTTATGAAACGATAGATGAGGGAAAAGCTGTGGAAAAAGTTTACTTGGGTTATGCCTATGCAGTTGACAAACAGCCTCATGTAAGATTGGATAAAACGTTACAAGTATGCGGAATTAGAGGACAGTTAATAACATATTTAACATATAACATATATAACATATCTACTAACATAACGATAAACTAGTTTACCTTCGTCCGAATTGTCTCCGCAGTCGTTAACCGTGTTGTTCACCAAGTCTTGTGAAATGCAGATTTGTGTGTTCATACAGGCAAACTGATCAGGCGGACAGGTTGCGATCGCAACTGACAACAACCATATCACAACTAATTGAACTGTAGGCAAACTAGTTAAACAGTTTGTATTTAGTTATCCAGCAATCTAGAAATCCATTTACTATGGATAAGGGTGGTGATGGTGCTTGTGGTGGTGGTGATGGATGTGGTGGTCGTAATGGTAATGGCTGTGGTGATGGTTCTGGATTTCGTGGTTGAGACCAACCCGTGACTACACCTAGATAGAGACCATGCGAAAAGCAGGCTGCGATTAAGCAGAGAATGTTATTTAATTTAAATTTAATTGGTTATGAGTACAAAATAATATTCTTCCTTACCTGGCAAGAGACAGATCATAAGACATATCACACGCGATCGAAAATGTTTCCATATATCTTGCATTTTCGCTGTTAATGAGTTTAATGACCTGACAGTAAAACAAAAAATAGCCAAATATAAGCTTACATCACGGTTTTTCGAATTTGTAGAGACATTTCATAGGTTTTCATTGAGTCTTAGAATTCTAGAGCAAGAAACCCACAATTTCAAAAACCATCAACATCGTCATCGGCGCCATACTACTACTACTACTACTACTACCACCACTACTACTACTACCACTACCAATACTACCACTACTACTACTACTACAACTACTACTATTACTACTACTACTTCTACTACTACTACTACTACTTCTACTACTAATAATAATAATAATGATAATGATAATGATAATAATAATAATAATAATAGAGGGATTAATTTATTACCTGTAATAAATGATCAACTTATTACGCGTAATAAAGTGGTCACCTGCAAAACTTACCTCGCACTAAGCGTAGTCCTACAATAACTAGTAAAGTTCTATGTTGTAACGCTGAGACTTATTTTGGATTGAAATTTACACTTTGAATTAAGTGATTTTTCAATTTGAAGAATTTAAGTTTCCAAATATAGATTTAATTCTCAATAACACTTGAAAAGAAAAACCTTTAGAACTTAGAACTTTTGATCGTAGTATTGCTTTGACTAGAAAATCCAGTAAACTAAAGAAGACAGATCGAACATAATTCCGATACCTATTCAGGAGGTTGAGAATGTTCAACTTCAACTCTCCTTCTGCTGTTTAATTCTCACCCTGCAGTAACAACCGACATCGTATAGCACCCTAGAATCGTAATCGTAATCTCGAGTTTTCTATAGCGCCCAAAGAGAGCTAAGTTACGAGAACCAGTTTACTGACTGGCGCTCAGTCAAAGCAAAGTCGGTAGGCAGGTAAGTTCAGAAATAGTTTGTTACTTACGATTCTGAATTGAATGTCGTCATTACAATCACACTAATAATTACAATATTATTCACCTGAAACGTACGGAGTTTTTTGGACGTCCTACCAACAGCGAATATCGAAATGAGAGAACCAGATACAAGCGCGTCGTGGTCAGTATATATACGAAGTGTAGAGGAAGGAAAATTAAATTGCAAATTGAAACACTCAATAGGCGCAACGAATCAACCAGTACCACTGCGCTGCCATGTTTAGACTCGATCATAAGGACATTATGCACCAGGCTACGGGCTTCCTTACGGCTCGCATGTCTATGCATATACACATACTCAGAGAGACAGTCAGGCAAATGTAGTCAGACATAGACAGACACGGAAGACAGTTGGACACAAATACCGGTAGACAGACAGATATAGACAGACAGACAAATACATAGACGCATACAGACAATTGATAGACGGACACAGGATATAACATTCAGACAGTGCGAGAGACACATGTTGACATGTACATGTATAGACATAGACACAGATACGAAGCAATCTGGTATGGTCAATTGTCAATGTCTTGCTCAATCGTAATCGTAATTGTAAACTTGAAATGTCTAAAGCGCTACTTAAAAGTTAAGCGCAAGGCACCAGCTTATTCACGAACGCTGCGTCAAGTCAGTGGGGTTGCCCAGAGATGCGATGTCAAGAACCAAGTCCGGTTGGCAGAAGACCAGAGAGAGAGAAGAGGGAGAGAAGTGTTAGGGTGGGTTGTGTTTAAGCTGAGAGAAATGGGAAGGCAGCGGATTGGAGGGATCGGGGTGGGATTTATTGATAAGGTGAGACTTCAGAGAACGATAATGATAGAGGTATTATTTTTTATTTCTGCATTTGTTAAGCGCCACTATTTAAGCATCCATCGATGGCGCTGAGCAGTTATTAGTGAATGACTTGCTCAAGGTCCCTACACACTAACCGACTCATGGAAGGAGGCTCGAACCCGTACTCTCCGCGTTATAAGCTTAGCGCTCTAACCAATCGGCTACCGTGCTCTAGAACTGTAGGCATAGATAGAGACAGACAGACAGACAGACAGATAAAAAGTCATAGAAACAAACAGTAGTTTCGTAGACCAATTGTTTCTGGTTAGGTGTCAGTATTTCGAATCATTTACCTCAGTAAACAAGATGGGTGAGGTGACAGCGAGGAGGGAGGTTGGGGGGTGGGAGAGGGCACAAAGCCATTCGAGCCATAGACAGATTAGAGAGGGCGGGAGTCATTAGAGAAGCTCAGTGATTTGTGTTACAGTCAACCGGGCAGGTGTCTCATTATGCAAGTTGTTGTAGGAACCAATGCGATTTGCGTTTCACACTGACGGACCACACGCACAGCTTCGAAATCGTAGTCGTTAACTCCGAATTTCTACAGCGAACAACTGGTCACGACTTCTCCCTATGCTTGATTTCGAAACTGCACCTGCCATCGCTACATCCATAGTCTATGCTTAACTAGACTACTGCAATTCACTTTTTCCTAAATACATACATCACTAAAATAAACGGTGGTCTATCGATAACGCGTTTGGTCGATGATCATGCTTTTGCCGGTTCGACTCCGTGTAACGACCCTGGGCAAGTTGTTTGCGCACACCGCGCCTCTGTCACCAAGCAGTATAATTTGGTACCGGCTGGGAAGTAAACGGCAAGTACTGCGATGCACTGGCCCGTTTCCAGGAACTTGGGATTCGTCCATTGCCAGCTCAAGGGCCTAACTTGTAGGATATGGGATACTTACCAAATAAACTGCCTTCGAGCTGTCCAGAATGCTCTAGCTCCTTCGGTCGCCAAAGCCCCAAAGAGCATCATATCATTTTTCCGATTCGCAAATCACTTCACTGGCTTAAGGTACCTGAACGAATAGAGTACGAAGTCCAATCGCTTACCTTCAACCCACCTCAAGCCTTCCAACCTCTCTTAATTAAAATACAACCACTGCGTTCAACCCTTTCCGCTTCCGCCTTAACACTTCACCGCCCTCATTTCACCTCAGCCTTAAACTCTGGCAAAGCCATAGCTGTCCCACCCCTCTGGAATAAACTCCCGCCAGTGCAGTGATGGTTGTAGCAGTTGCAATGTGCAGGCTTTGTTTTAATCGTAGATAACTGGAGGGAACAACTGAATGCCAACGCCTTGATCAGCCGCCTTTGCAACTGAATGTGCGAGTCTTGCAAGAAGTTGCGAATGGATCACTTCTGTCCTGAGTCGTAATAGCTCTGATATTGACCTTTTGATGTTGAAGTTAAAAAAATTGATGATGTTACTTTGTTGTTGTTGTTGATAATGGTGACGATGATGATGATTTGGATAATGACGATGACTGACTACATAATGATGATTATGCTGACGATGATGTTTGCTATTGCTGTTGTTGCTGATGATGATCTTTGTTGCCTTTGACGATCGTGATAAATATAGTTTTGTTGCTGTTGTTTTTTTTTTGATGCTGTCATTGCTGCTGCTGCTGATGATGATGATAATGATGACAAATAGCGTGTTACAAATACGAATAAGTATGTTGGGTGTGATTCAAGCGCAGCAGCTATAAAAGCAAGCGCTTATATAATATATATATATACATATACATATATATATACCCATAAGTATATTTTGTCGATACGTGTGTATATACGTATGCATATATGTGTGTATATATCTGTATATATAGGCGGCCAGACGATGGAATAAGTGGACTCCCAAAATAGCGAACCAACTGTCTGTCTACCTGATTCACAGCCTACATGTACTAAGCACGGGAGTACAGAGTTCAGACAGACAGACAAACAGACAGGCAGACACACAGACAGACACACAGATATATACACACAGACACACACACAGACAAACGGCAAGACAGACGGCCAGACACAACCAGACACACAGACAGGCGGACGAAATAGAGACCAGTCGGCCACACACCAACCTCCACCAAGTGGCATATACAAGAATCACCGGAGCAGCCATGGAAACACATCTTGGAATATTGGGCTAATCGAGCTGTAGAGCCATGACACGGCAGGCAGGCAGGCAGGCAGATGGAGCTGGCTAGAAAGGCCGATTGGAAAAGCTGGAAACCTAGTATACAGCCGTCCAGATCTCATCAAGCACTGAGAATGTACGCCACGTACCAGCAGGATCCGTAATAATACTGCCAATCCACCCGTCCGTACTGGGTGCTGTGCGTACACTGGGCTCTGGCTCAGGGAGAAGCTATGCAGGCCCGGTAGAACATTTGCGCAGGGATTAAAGTTGGAGTGCGTTTGGAGGAGAGATTCTTTGGAAAAGGTATCCTCGGTTGGAAAAAGATGAAAACAATTGGACGCATCTGTAAAAGAGCGATTCGGGACTGCTTTAGGAAACCTGGCAAGGAACTTAGCGAAGGTCAGGCAGAAGTTTACGAACCAGTTTAAATACGTCAACTGTAATACGTAATTTATGCTATGTGTAATACGCAATGTGCAATTTGTAATATGTAATGTGTAATACGTAAAGTGTATTGTGTAATATGACTGGAGATTGCAATACAGCAAATGCTTCCATTGATATTTACATTTACAAACCCCTTCTTCCACCTACCCCTCTCTGCTGCAATCCCAAACACCACCCACAGTAACAGCCACGCTCTCTCTCTCTGTCTGACCTTTTGATCTTGACCTGGGACTGAACCCTTTTGCCTATCGATTTTGTTTTGACTGGGCGCCTGTGACGTGGCTTGGTCCCCGTGACGTGACTTTCGTTGTGCGCTGTAGAAACCTCGGATTTACGATTACGATTACGATTTTACAAATGCGTGTTCAAGTTGTGCACATAGAGGCCTACACCCGCACACACTGAGCACACGTTTACATGTATGTATAAAGCTGTGATAGATGTACAGTAGGTTGTTTGTAAAGGATGTACACTTACGTGCCCTACGCCATTAACACTTTTCTGCCTAATAAATAAACTCACTGGTTTTTTGTCTCGACCTTTCTGGACTTCGACCATGAAACTGATCCAACTGCTGTTGCGGACTTATTCTTAGCGTCGTTGCATAAGCTGGTCTCCCTGACGCACCTTTTGCGTGACGCTTATATATTTGAGAGATTTACATAATCTCACGAAACGTTACATTATTTAATAGGGTTGGTGGGTCCGTCCTTGATATACGTGGCACAAGTTTACATGATTCATGAGGGGTGTGTGTGTATATGTGCGTGGTTTAGTGTGATTGTGTCGCCAATGTCTGTGTCTGCCTGTGTTTGTATCTGTCTGTATATGTCTGTGTCTGCCTGTGTTTGTGTCTGTCTGTATATGTCTGTGTCTGTCTGTTTGCGTGTGTTTGTGTTTCTGTATGTGTGTGTAAATGAGTTTCACATCCTTCCAGATTACTGTATATTTCTCAGCTATTAATCAATCAATCTAAAGATTGATCGATCCCTCAGTCAATCATTCGTTCATTTAATATGATTTCAGATCTAAAGCTCAAACAGAAGACTGTCACTCCTCAAGGAAAACCAGTCTACCAGATCTACGAGACCAGTTTTGCATCCGGTGATGACTCGTCGTTTTCCCCGACGACCCTTAATGACGTTCCAAGGGATTCTACCCCACAGTCTCAGGCTCCACCCACCACCAGTGACGACTGCACCCTCTCTGAAGAGGTAGCTGTCCCTGCTCCTGCCCCTGCCCCTACCCCTGCCGAGGACAATGACCCTTTGATCTCAGGCTCTACCGACGTTACACATCAAGAGGACCTTGAGGTTCTCGAGGATGGGGAGTCAAGGACAGACCCCACCGGTCCAGATGATGGACAGGTGAAGTCCAGCCTTCGATCTTCATTGCCGGAGTCCTCTGCCGAAGAGTCTGCGGCGGAAGACTTGGAGGAAAGGGAGTCTCCGCAGCGTTCTGACGCAGAACCGACGGAAGGTCCAAGTGATGGCCAGAAATCACATCTGGACGAAGAAGGGTCACTCAAAGCAACTGACCCACTGGACGACGCAGCCTCTGACGTGGTATGTTTTCATTCTGTCTGTGCCTCCGTCTATGTATCTCTCTGTCTCTGTCTCTCTGTCTCTGCTTCTGCCCTTTTCTCTATCAGTATCTGTTTCCATCTCCATCTTTGCATCTGTCTCTATCTCTGTGTATCTGTCTGTCTTTGTATCTGTATCTCTATATCTGTGAATCTGGATCTCTCTGACTCTTTTTTTGTCCCTGTATCTGTTTTTTCTCTATCTCTGGTTTTGCATAGCATCTTTATCTGTCTGACTCTGTCTCTGTATCTGTGACTGTGTCTTCGTCTTTCTCTGTCGCTCTCACCATCCCTGCTTCTGTCTCTGCCTCTTGCTAAACCTCTGTCTCTTCCTCCGTCTCTCTGTCTCTGCCTCTGCCGCTGTCTGTCTATCGCTGGTGTTTCTAAAGCTCTTTGTTGTTCTGTTGCTTAGGGTCTTCCAAATACATTATCCAGATCGAAGCAGAGTCGAAGCGAGAAGAAAGCCAGAAAGGCTTTATCAAAACTCGGTTCGTGGCCAAGAATGCTGTTCTAAAACTGTTTATACATAAGGATTAGAGTTGGATAGGCAGGGTAATGGAGAGGAAGATGTTCTGCCTCCCCCAGAAAAAACAACCAAGCCCCTGACAGTGATAAAAATCGGCGTGGATCGGTCTGACTTTCCAGCTACCTCAAGAGGCTGATTGGAGACTACCAAAGAAGTTTTCCCGTTATGTATGTTTAATGAACCTTTCAGCGTATGCTGCAATCAATATGGCGTCTTGTAGGCATTGATGAATACAGGGACAATTTGGCCGTATCCTTCATCTGTGTTTGGAGTCAATCCATCCTCTTGGCCTCCAGATCCAAACTTAGCTCTACTCCCATGACTGACTTTCATTGTGTAGGTCTATAGACTTTATTTAATTGCCTACAAATAATAGTTGGCTGCAGTTCTGGATATTCGGGCGTCTTGGGAGTGGTCAGGTCCTACCCAGATGAAGAGTTAACAGTCTTGATTGATAATTGCAGTCTAGAGGTGTCTTTAATTTCTTTCAGAAAGGAACCTCGATAGTTTAGGCATAAATTACGTTTTAAAAGTCAAATTTTCAAGCTAACTGTCAAAAGTTATGCTAAAAAACCTTTGGCTACCGGGTATTTGCTGGAAAGCTTAATAGTCAGGCCAATCACTCCAACCTTGTTCAAAACGTTCATGCCGAAAGTATCAGTTTTTGCAATTTCCAGTTGTTCGTGCACAAGTTAACATTTGAAAATGTTCATTTCAGATGTATACCTGTGGCGTTTAAATTCTGTTAACTTGAGTATCCTAGCTAGCCGACTGTTTTGTTTTAGTAGCTTATGTAGGCCTTTCCTGATAGCTTCTGAATTATAGTAATGTATGTGTTCCAGTAACATCTGAGTCCATGTAGCTTATGCATATCCCAGAAGTTTAAGAATTCCAGTAACGTATAATATATAGCCCAATAGTTTCTATATTCTAGTAACTTATGTAGGTTATGAATTCTAGTAACTTTTATATCCAATGAGCTTCTGTATTCTACTAACTTTAGGCCTGAAACCGGTCGATGGAATCTCCAGGGTAACGATTCGAGAATCGAGGAACATTATGTACGTGATTGCAAATCCGGACGTCTTCAAAAGTCCGTCTTCAGACACATACATCGTGTTTGGGGTAGCAAAGGTAATACGAGATTCGTTTATAGCTTTACAGTCTTACTTTGACTGTCGGTATTATTGTTGTTCTTATCTTCTATTAATGTTACCTTTATTGCTCAAATACTTCGCTACATGTCACCCTTATTGCTTAAATACTTTTCCAAAATTTTGAACGTGTCTTTCTGGCCCGTCTTTTGCCCCTCGTCATCAGCTCCTGTAATTTTAACGGTCATCATTCAGCTTACCGTTGGCAACACTCAACTGAAGCTCCTTGATGATGTCTACACAGCTTCCGTATGATATTTACCTGCTGTACTGCTCAGCCTCTATCTCTCTGCTGCCTTCGATACGATCGACAAAGCAACACTCATTGCTACGGAGCAGAAGACATTCAACATCAGAAGCGCTGCGCTGGATTTGATCTTAAGTTACCTTACTGATCGGTCACAACACGTAGGAGTTGGATCAGCAAGGTCGCAGTCGTTTACCTGCGCTTACGGCGCATACCCCACAAGGGTCGGTCCTTGGCCAGATTCTTTTCACGCTGCGTGTACAGTAGCTCCAGTCGCCGGTGTCATTTCCGCACACGGTATCAGTCACCACCAGTATGCCGATGACACTCATCTGTTCATAGCGCTCGAACAAATTGACTCCGATGCCAACAAACCAACACGGAGTATTAAGCAGTCCACTGCTGGTTCATAGCAAACGGACTGCGCCTGAATCCAAAGAAGTCTGAAGTCGTTGTACTTGGCACTTCCTCATAAAAAAGATCGATCGAGAACCTAAAACCAGTCAACATGCAGGTACGGGCATTTCGTTATCAGGAACATTTTAGAGTCTTGGAGTGACGCTAGACTCTAACGTAACATTCAACCAGCACGTCACCGCTGTCTGCAAGGCATAGTATTACCAGATAAAAGCCACGTGTCATGTTCTATTGTGCTTGCCACCGGAACTTATGAAGACAGTCGCTTGTAGTGTAGTAAGAGCAAAACTGGACTACTATGATTCGCTGCTGTACGGCACTACAAAGTCTAATACTACCAAACTGGAGTGTGTCAAAAACTCGCTGGGCCGACTGATTATAACAAGAAGCAGCAGCTGTGATCACGTCACTCCTGTTCTGGCAAAGCTACACTGGCTGCTTCTCATGTCCAGAATCGCATAGAAGATAGTTCTCTTTGCACGCAAGACCCTCTCTACTTATCAACTCGCTTTTAGCTGGAGTCTTTCTAACATCGCTACCATCGACCGAGATCTCTGCAATGAAGAACACAAAACAGTTTGTCTCTCACTGACAACAAAGACTTTCGGTCTGATTTCTCCCGACCCGGATTCAGCAATTCTGCATCAACCATCTGGAGTAGTCTTCCTGCTTGCATCACTCACAATAACATCTCGCTAGACATATTCGTAAAGCGGCTTATGATCTATTTGCTCAATCATGCTCTTGTTGTCTTATCGCTTTGACACACCCATGCCTACGATTACGATTCCTAACTCAATTGATGGATATTTAGCGTGATAAATATGCATTATTTACTTAAGTACTTACTCTATTGTTATTGATTATTTTATTGTTTATGCCTATTGCAAACAAGGAAGAATTAATCATTCAATTTGCTGCTTGTTCATTCGCTTATGAATTAGTTTTCATCGGTCAATCAATTCGCCGGTCAGGCAATCAATCAGTCAGGCAATCAATCAAGCAGGCACCACCAATCAGTCAATCGATCGATTGGTTGGTCGGTCAGTCAATAAGCAAATCGGCCGTGCAGTTAATCATTTAACGTACCTTCAGTTATTACATGGCGAAATCTTTTATTCAAGAAAAGCGCCTTTGTGAGTTTCCCTAAGGCCCTATTTTAATTACCAGTTACTAACATGGATACATATGTACCAACTTTACAATAATTAGTCCTAAAAGTTCTACATTTGTCATTGATGATGTCATCACCGTCGTCATTAATCGTTATCATATTTATCATACTTTGATCAACACAATCCATGTATATATGTATGTATCCGAACTTTTATATAGCGCCTGCTAGGAACTATAAAATCGCTCATCAACTTCACCCAGACTGCATTAATAACAAGGAATCTAGGAAATTCAGAATTTATGTTCTTGCGGGAAACGAACCCATAGCTGCTATGGCATAACCTTTGTAAAGAATTGTTGTTTACTTAAGCACTGTATAACTGTGTGTTTTAGTGTATTATTATTATTATTATTAGTAGTAGTAGTAGTAGTAGTAGTAGTAGTAGTAGTAGTAGTAGTGGTAGTAGTGGTGGTAGTGGTAGTAGTAGTAGTGTAGTATCTAGACACTTTAAATAGCGCCTTTTAGGTACCTCACATCAGCGCTGTCTATGCTAACAGTTAAATTTAGACAGTTACGCAGTACGATGTTTATTCGTTCTCTTACAGGTGGAGAACCTGAAGAAAAAGGCTCAGGTCGCAGCAGCCGAGATGCTGACTAGAGATAGGGCAGCATCAGCAACAGCCAGCAAGCGATCCGCATCATCCGTAGCCGTTTTACGGCCGTCAGCAGTTGCAGCAGCCGACTGTAAAGATGCTGAGGAGAGTGGAGAGGTACGTATAACGGGATGGAGTGACGCTGTTGAGTATATGCGTTGCAGATATTTTGATTGACTAGTTTCAGGTTCTGTAGCCGATCTAAGGTAATGTGATTCACTAACGCTCTTCGGAATAGTGACTCGCAACAGCAGACATTCATGTGTCTAAATACTGTTACACAAAAATTGTCTGACAACAAGTCGCAGTCATAGTGTACGCAGTCACTGCCCTCATACAGTAACTGTGTAGAGATTTTCAGCAAGTCCTTCACTCACAGTTGCTCAGCACCATCGAGGAATGGTTAGTCGTTAGAAAGCGGCGCTTAATGAATGCAGAAATAATAATAATAATAATTCTGGCCTATAGTCGGACATTTTGTGTGATCAGTTGTTTCTTGAGCTATTTGTGACTGCAAAGTTTTAACTTTAAGATTGGTGACTGTTCCATACGAGAAAGCACGACTTGTCCGAATCGCAGTACTAGAGAACGAAATAGCAACACCACAACAATAATAATAATAACAACAATAATAATAACAACAACAATAATAATTACAATAATGATGATGATGGTGGTGGTGATGGTGATGATGATGATGATGATCGGAGAACTTCTACAAAGCGCCATTGTAATATGCCCAAGGCTTCAGTCGTTTGTTGCTATTAAGTAAAATCGATGTGCAAGCCAAATCCCAGGGTGAATCCGTTCGAAAAGTCAAGAAGGGAGTCCGAGGAGGAACAGATACAGCATACGGAAGAAATGAGTCCAGGAAGAGATGAGCTTTTAGTCGAGATTTGAAGGCCAAGACAGATTTTGCAGAGCGAACATCTGCCGTAAATGAGTTCGAGAGTCTAGGGCCAGCGATGGAAATGGGAAGCCTGCTGAGAGCCGTTTTAGTCCACGGAATAGTTACATTTAGAATCTCAGAAGACCTGGACGAGTAGAGACAAGACTTGGGATTCAGTACAGAGTGACTGGCTGAAAAGTAGAGTGTTGTACACAATTAGTCCAGTCTTGAAAATTACTCGCTTTTTATTGGCAGCCAATGAAATGATTTTAGGATCGATGATATGTTTAGACAATTTCTGACTAAAAGACCAGTTAACACACACTGCAAACGATTTGTTGTTGATTTAATAGCATTTATAAATAACGGTGCAACGCGGGTTCCGGTAGCTTACGGTGAAAATAAGTAGCATGCATACTACTGTATATAAAATTAACGGTAACTTGCTTATAATATTATGCTTCTGTAAATACTCCTCAGAAGCATAAAGGTAAAGGTAAAATTCTTGTTTACATGCCTCATTAGAAACTCTTCAAAAGCGTAAAAGTATGGGTAATGCACTTGTTTACAAGCCTCCGTGGAAATTTCTCGGAAGCCGGGTCCCGAAGGAACACTAGATTGAGATACAGTTACAACTACACCAATCCAATAGCAGAACACCTTTTAAAGTGTCCTGCCGTAGACTTAGATATACGTACAGTCAAGTAAATGTATAAACTTAATTATGAATTTGTCGACAGGTGGACGAAACAGGGATTGATCATAAAGACATAGAGCTTGTGATGTCGCAGACGGGAGTCAGTCGTAAGATGGCAGCACGTTCCCTCAGAGAAAACGACAATGACATCGTGGACGCCATTATGGTAAGATTGTAAATGGTGATGCCAGAAATATTCCTGAGCGAAAACAGCTTATTTGCAGGTGTTGATGTTGTCTTTGGTCTTGGTGGTTGTGGTGGTGGCGGTGGCGGCGGTTGTGGTGGTGATGGTGATGGTGATGGTGATGATGGAGGAGAAGGAGGAGGAGGAGGACAAACGGTGGAAATTGCTGAAATGACGATGCTGATGATGGCGGCGGTGTTCACGACGGCCCTAGCGATGGCGGTGATGATGATGATGACGACGACTAAAACGAAGTCGATGATTACGACGTTAATACTATGCAACCTTATGAACCAGTTTATCATAAACTGTTCCTCTTTCTGTCAATGGTTTCAGTCGCTCACCGTCTAAGTCTGTCCGACAACGGCATCTACTTATTTACTTACCGATTGCGCTTCACGATGGCAGTATGTTGACGGGACTTTTCCGCTTGAAGACAGGAAACAACGGTGCCAAACATTCTAGCTTAGATTCTGTCAAGCGCAGTCTTTGTACGTATGGTGGCTTAGGCCAAGAGTCTGTGGTCTGAATAAGGCTCACAAAGTGTGCTTACCCTATAGAATGAAACACCTAAACTGCCCACCTCGTATCCCCATTGTCCGCTATAGAAGTTTAGAAGCTGTTCATTTATACCCTACGATTACGTAAGGCTGCGCTGCTTTCCGCTGTCGGTATGGATAGCCTTGCCTGTCATAATAGAGTAGTTGGCTGTAGGCAGTTTGAAAACTGTTAGAGGTTTCTCAAATCGAGTTACAGGCTAGCGTGTAAATTCCGGGTGGTGGATATGGTAAAGAACGGATTCATAATCGGATTCTCGAATGGGTTGCTGCGGTGGAGCAATCCGCAGTGACATTCTTCGGCTTAGTCTGCAATCCAGGGGCAATAAAACATTCCTCATAAAATTTTAACTTTTGAAGCCCGTTAATGTCGCAATATTCGCCCCACTTCTTCGAGGTCAAACTCAGTTCGGTGGGCTATTTAACGCGCGATGGGCCTTAAAGATTGTCATAAAGTAATTTTAGATAATTTAAAAAACAATTCATGAGCTGCCATTGGCATTAATATGAAAAAAACAATATCGGTGGCATGGATTACACTATCGTCAAGTCCAGTTTCTTGCTACGGCAACAATTTCATTGTAAAACACAGATTAACAGAAAAGTAACATAAGATTATTGTCACTACTTACGTGATATACACCTGAATTATGTTACATGGGGACCAGCTGTGAAATGGGGCATGAAGCGTAACGGTGGCCTTTGTTTTGAGGGTCAGGGACTTTGACCCTTACTTAATTTAGATCTACTAAAGGAATACCTTATCCAAAAACACTAGAAAGCATCACTATTAGCCGTTTTGTATTATAAGAAGGGAAATTAATGTTAAAGACTTTCCAAAATCTAAAAATAGTATTATCCGAAACTCTTTGAACATGCACAGTGGGTGAATTACATCTCTGCAGAGATCCTAAGGCACCCTGTATGAATGTTCGAACATTCAGACATTTATACAGAGTGCAGTAGGGTCTCTAGGCCGTTCAATGAGCGTTAACGAAACGGAGATCCGGGCGCTGAATAATCAGATGTTACAACCAACACCCAATTTCACCTGAGTCCATTCCGCGTTTTATTCTGACATTTTGTCTAGTTTCAACTTCATCTTTTTTCTCAACCTAACTTTACTAATTGAGGTAGTGTGATTAAAACACTAGGCTAACTATACATAAGGAGCATAATACTGCGGCCTCCGGTCACAATACTTTTATTCGGATAAACGGCCACAGTTATATATGCCTGAACATGTACTATTCATAGTTTTGAGGATTTTCACTGACTCTAAGAAGGATTGATACAATTACTTTCAACGGTTAGAGTAGTAGGCCTACTGATACTTGAAGTTAGTTAAATAAACTATCAAAAATTGTATGATGGCAAATTTAAATCTTATTGACACCATTACATCATTTGGTTGCTTTAAACTTTAGGATACAGGAGTTTGTGGAAAGAAAGTAAATTTAACTAACACTCGTAATTTTAAATTAACCCTGATGACTTATATCTACGTTGTCATCATCATCGTTATCTTCTTCTTCAACTCAGTGACATTAACAACAATTTCTTCGTCATCGTTATCAATGTCTATGGGTGAAAGCATATTTGTCTACTGCACAATTAAAAACTTTTTCTTCCATACTTCTCTGCCTTTCGCTGCCAAAGTCAAGTTGTGGACTATTGCTTCACACTTATCTTCTATGTCGATAAAATGTTATCAGCAAAGTCTGTCTTTCCTCGTCATGCCTTCCGTAATTCGCGACATCACACTTGTAATCTTTTCTATCGATTTTTATCCTGCATGTCAGCCTAGGTACAAAAAGGTGTTGTGTCGAGGCCGAAAACAGATAACAGCGATTTTGGGATTTTCTCAAGTGGAGATTTATCTTAAGACGCTGAACAAAGGCAAACTGTACTTTAAGTTGATTACTTAGGCTTTCAGCCTATGTTGAATGTTCGTCATATTTATTGATATGCTGTTGTTAAGTTCTAAAATAAATCCTGCACATAATACGAGCACAAAGGCAACATGTGGAACATTGGCTGTTACATCTAATTTGTATGTTCTTTTATGTAGCGCTACTCTTGCATTCCTGCTAGGACCCTGTACTTCGGAACCATGCAAAGGCGAATTTGAAATCGATATAGGTTCACTGATCCAAATCTTGAAATAATGTGAAAATGGTTAGGGATTTTTTGTGCAAATACATTCACAATTATTATTATTATTATTATTATTATTATTATTATTATTATTATTATTATTAAGAAAACGTACTTGTAATCGTTGTTAGCGTTTGTTTAGGTTGAAAAGCTGCTTGAGATAGTTTTTGAAGTCTTGTCTGAACTTTGCATTAACAACTAATTAATTAATTGTGTATACCTGTTAAAAATAAATGAATAAATGTTTTATTGGATCTTTGTAATGATATGCATTTCTTATCGATACTATTCAATTTTTATTCATCGTAATATCTGCACAATTTTGAATTAATATTAATATAAGCACAGTGGAAGCAACGTTGCTATACATCAATAATATTTGCCAATGCTGTTAAACTCTTAAATTGGAGCAAGTGATCACCATTAAGGTTTGAATAGTGTTCACTGTTTTACTTGCACAGTAGATGTGTCATTTCTATTTTGTCTCCCTTCTGACATACGCATGCACGAAGATACTATTGCGTAGAGAGATAGGCAGCTTGAGCATTTAGGCGAAATATGATTTCAGTCGGCGAATCCTATGATGCTTTTCAGTCGGCGAATCCTATGATGCTGTCCGTACAATACGTTCTGAGTGTATCTTAATACGATCCAGTGGCAGTATTGCTGTGCCTGCTAACGGGTAGACAATATATAAACATGTACGTATGTATCTGAACATTTTTATAATGTCGTTTATGGATCTTTCAAAAGTGCTATTAAAATTCGCTGTCTACGAAATAGTGCTCAATGGTGAGAAAGTCGTCAGCAAAACACTGCAGTGAACAAAGGTGATAAATGCAACTGGGTAGTACTGTAAATTAGAAGGGTCACTATAACATACCAAAGAACTAAAATGACAGAAGAAAGAACTATAGGCCTACAGTAGAAAGGGTTGATACAACAATGCGATAAGAACATGCATTTAGAATCTGATGCCATAGAGCGTATATTGAATACCACATGTCACAAGTGAATTCATCGTCTGTCCTGTGATAGAGCGGCAGACGACTTTCATGTCATCAGTGGCATAAGGTGAAGTGTTCAGGTGGGGTTCGCAACTGTTGTGTTGCACGGACAACATCTCCCACTCAACAAATTCTTCTCGAACCAATGACGTCTACATAGAGAAACGGATAAAACTTCATTCAATTTGCTGTATTTTCGTGTTCATTAAGTAAATGCATTATCAGACCGATCATGCTCTTTGGTAAATTAAATCAAAAACAAATAGACATAGAGACAGACAAACAGACGGACGGACAGATAGACAGGCACACAGACAGATACACAGACATAATCTAATGCAATACAAGGTAATGCAGTTGTAATTGTAATTAATTGGGCATTTATATAGCGCAGCTTCCTGTTTTAGCTAAAGTAAGCTATAATGCTATGTGATGTACGTTTTATGATGCGGCATGATGCAATGTAATGTAGTGTAAGAAGTTGCACTGGTGCAGTGTAATACGTTGACAAGTAATGCGATTTGCATTTAAAAGATTTCCTTCGGATTTCCTAAGTAGCCTATAGCAGAGTATACCAATTTCACGTTATTATTGTCCAGCGATATGAACAAATACAATAGCTACAATTTTAACAAAAACGGTAGAAAAAGGCTTCCTTGTCCCATCGTGGAACGCAGGGTTAGCGCTCATTACCTGCTCCGGTCCTTGCGCCGGTAATTGGCTCATCAAAAGGGTCCTAGTTACGGGTCCAGTGCATAGCAGGACTAGATGTTTAATTCCCATACTACATTCTGCTGCTTGGTGACAGGCAGAGGTGTGCGCAAAGAACTTGCCAGAGTCATTACACGGAGCTCGCTAATCACCACGCATACAGGGAGAGAATTCCAGAATTTAGGTCCAGCAACGAAAAAGCCCGTTCACCGTGAACAATTCTAGTCCAGGGTTTGACCAGAGAAATACAATCAGATGAACTTGCAGAATAATGGTAAGTCTGGGGAATAAGGACTGATTTTTAATATTGTGGTTGGCAAGAGTTCATTGTTTTATAAAATGTAAATATCAATTTGAAACAGATCCTTTGCTGAAATGTAAAGATTTAAACAGAGGGCTTATATGCTCATATTTTGAAGTATTTGTTACGGCTCTACACAAGGAGTTAGAATCACTACAAATTGGTTACAAATACATGTTAGGGGATTAAAACAGGTATCATATCGTTGGATTGCTGATATCGTATGGGTGACTCAGCCAAATGATCCTTCGACCTCGAGTTCTTTCAGAAAGTGTGTTCTTCACTTTTGTTTATCTGAGGAGTTTCTACAGAGCCGTGCTGTAGGCCTATAACATGCTACCTAATCCTTTACAGTTCTGAGGACTTCCTGTAGAGTCGTGTTTACCTTTGCGCTTCTGAGTTTCGATAGAGTTGTGTAAACAAGCGTATTACCTTTACTTGTACGCTTCTGAGGAGTTTCTATAGAGGCGTGTGTTACCTTTATCTTTATATTTCTGAGGAGTTCCTATAGAGTTGTGTAAACAAGTGTGTTACCTTTACCTTTACGCTGCTGAGTAGTTCATACATAGTCGTGTAGGAAAGTAGGTCACCACTATCTTTGCCTTCTTTTACTTTTCCTGAAAATTTTTTCACCGTCCGACAATTAGAAGGTCACGATAAAAACATTGTTTGAACATTAAAACGCTTCTCAGTGGGGCAGTGAGACTTTACAGAAGCCGATGTAACATTGCACTTGCAAACTTGATGCAGTGAATAACCTCAACAACGAAGTCCATGTAACGCTCATGTTCATGAGATTTAACATTACGTGCACTATTGATGTGTTTACCGATTAAGTAGATTGATGCCGGTTCATTAATATTTAATACAAAAATACGATAATATGCGAGCAAGCCTTCGCATAAGCTGAAGTGCACCTGGACATGCCGGGGTTCAAACCAGTTTATTCCATCATATACTGATAAAGCTGTATGTTCGAAGGGAAGCCATTGTCGAATTCGGATGGGGAATATGTTGCATATAGCATCGTAAAGCTGTCATAACTTGTAAACAGTATTCATATTTGGGTACTGTATATAAGCAGAGAATGCCACTTTACCAGTATCTTGCAACTTCGAAGGTTAGTCTTCATATACTTAGCAACATACAAATTATGTCATCCTTTGTTGGTTGTAGTTTATAGCCAGGGTTGGCCCATAGCTGGTTCGCTTTGTGCCATTGATGGCAAATTAAGGCCAGCTATAGGCCCGGTGTTGGTCCAAAGAATGCGGGTGCCAGGGCTTCTAAAAGGCGGTCCTCTCTTCATTCAGAATTTTGGGGAAGGTATGCTGGCGGTGGAAAGTATGTTGTATGAAAGTATCTTGTGTGAAAGTATGTTTGCATGAAAGTGCATGCTGTCGTATGAAAGTGTATGCTGCTGTATGAATGTATATGTTGTTGTATGGAAGTCTTTGGTGCTATACGAAAGTATATGTAGTTGCATGAAAGTGAATGTTGTTGTACGAGTGTCTGTTGTTGAATGAACTTGTAATGTTGTTGTTTGAACACTTATGGAAGTTCATTTAGCTGTATGAAAGTGTATATTATTGCTTGAACGTGTGTGCTGCTGTACGTACGTGTATGTTGTTGTATGAAAGTGTGTGCTGTTGTATGAAAGTGTATGTTGTTGTATGAAAGCAAGTTTGTTCTGTACGTTACAATATATGAAAGAAAATTTCTGGAGTGTGTTGATGTTTCTGTCTTTAGCCGGTACTCAATTCACAGCAGTTGGTCCGATCACTTTGAGGTCTTTACCTTTTCATGTTCATGACTCCTTTACTAGGCTTCTGGTTCGCTCTAAGCTGAATACTCAACTCATTCACTCAGCTCTTCCTCTCTGCTCATAGTTCATGATGTTTAGCTGGAGCACTCAGGCCATTTGGTTAGAACTCTAGGCTTCTGATGTGTAGAGAACGAGTCCGTGCCTCCTGTCCTAGGACAGTTACTGTGTATGAACCTCGAGCAAGTTTTTCATTAAAGTTGCTCAGCGTCATCGATTGATGCTAGTCGGTAGATAGTGGAGCTTGATAAATGCAGAAATAATACTAACGCTATTTCCTGTTGCCTGACTTTGGAGTGCATCTCCGAGCTATTGTAAATGGTATTACAACTTTTAGTTCTATCGTATTGTATTCTATTGCATTGAGTTGCATATTACTGTATTATACTGATCTCTTCTGTACTTAATTTACTGCACTCTGCTAATATTGTACAGTATTGGATTGTTTTATTCTAAATTGCATTATGAAGTATTGCATTGCATTGCATTGTATTGTAATTTAATTTTGATGATTAATCTAAGCTTTATGTAAGTATTTATAGACAAATTTCTGTTTCAGATGAAGGCCATTCTTGCTTCGTTAATTCCTCTGCTCGCCTCTGCTCTTCTCTTTCCATCAGATGTCGGAGCTGTAAAGCCATTTCTAGGGAAGTAAGTGACCGGACATTTGTTCGCCCGCACTTGTCTCTGTCACCAAGCCGTTGAATTTGGTGCCGACGTAATCATGCGATGCGCTGGCACCGTGTTCGGTTCTTTGTGATTTGTCCACAGTCGGTGTGATGCGAGATAGGTTCGGGGGTGAAAACGTTTCCGACTACGCCCACTTTCGTTGCCATGGCATGTCAGAGTGAAGCGAATTTTAAAGTACCCTGTTGTCTTGATAGTAAAATTTGATGTGAAACAATATCTCAGTAGGCGGTTAAATAGGAGCCCAAGCATTCACTCAAGCAATCTTTACTTATGCAGTCGTATTTATGACGGAACCCTTTTTATGACGAACGAAGCGGCAGCTACCTGACGTCATCGGTCACGTGAAACAATGAAAATGCTTTCGGGAACTGTTTTTCGCCTCGGAACCGATCTCGCATCACACCGGCTCGAGTCTCTAAGTCACCTTCCTTTATTTTATTACTTCCTTTAAAAATCTCGCATTTGTGTCTGGTTAAAGGTAACAGTGTCCTTTTTATCATCGATTAATGATGTGTGCACTACAAAAATGGCGCCATAGAAGTATTTATATTGGATAACATTAGATTATATTAAATTAGACTGGATTGGATTGGACTGGATGAAATTAGATTTGATTGGATTAGATCGTGCTCGTTCCTTGTAGACGGGGTAAGCGAGAAACTCTTGTACTGAATGAGACTCACAGCGTCGACGGTTACCGCAGCGGAAACAGCTTCGTCATCGTTGGATTACTTCCACAGGACAATGCCGGGTATGCATTCATTATCATACAATGATGTACTATTCTTCATGCAAGATCTGTGATGCACTGTTTGCCCTAGTTTTTCCGACTGCTGTTGTTGTGCTTATTCTTCAGCTAGGTGTATAGTTTAGTGGCACAGCCATCGACTGCAGATCGAAAAGTCGCCGGTCCAGCTCAGGCTGCCCCTTTCTATGCTTTTGAGCATGGTAGCCGATTGGTTAGAGCGCTCGCCTGTTAATGCGGGGACTACGGGTTCGAGCCTCTGCAGCGACGATTACTGTGTTGAGTCCTTGAGCAATTCCTTCACTCATAGTTTTTCATCGCTATCGATGCTCTGTCGTAATTGTAAATGTACACTTTTTTCTATAGCGACCGTATGGCCTAAACCCTGCTCATTTTTCAATGAATTTATAGGGTTGAGATCCCTCAGCACCGCTGTCAGTCTGAAAGAGTGCACGCCGTGTATGATAGTGTGTGTACTTTGAAATTTGGAAAGGCAATATCAAATGCAAGTGCATATAAATATACATATATATATTTGATCTTTGTAATGATATGCATTTCTTATTGATACTGTTCAATTTTTATTCATGGTAATATCTGCACAATTTTGAATTAATATTAACATAAGCGTTGTGGAAGAAACACTTGCTAGACTTCAATAATATATGCCAATGCTTTCAAACTCTTAAATTGGAGCAGGTGATCAATATTTAGGTTTGAATAGTTCTGGCATTTAATGTTCACTGTTTTACACGTATATATATATATATATTCTTTCACCTTTTCACTTAAAATACCGCTGCTGACTGTAACATGTAATGAACTCATATTTGAACTAAATGCGACAAGGTGTGTCTATTCGATAGCGAGCTAGGTCAGTAACCCAACGATTGCGAGTTCGAGCTTCTTGTGCAAGTTGTATGTGCAAGTTGCAAGTTGTCTCTGTCACTAAGCAGTAGAATTTAGCAGAAGTGTAAGCTGGAAAGGACAGGTCAAGTGCTGCAATGCAATGGCCCCGTGTCCAGGATTTTGAGATTCGTTCACTGCTGCCTCAAGGACCTAATATGAGTAGGAAATGAGCACCTATGTGCGTTCAATTTTAGTTCATGCAGGCTTTACTTTTTATATGCTTAAATATTAGATTTATACTAAATTGATCTAATCAAAGCTCATCTATTCTCATCTGATTTGAAAGTGTTTGGTCTGATCTAATCAGATAAACTTCATCTGATCTGAGGCAAAGGATGTTATCTTCAACGCGAGACTGCGGTCCATGGTCCCCAGTCAGTTGGAAAGGTTACGTTGATATGCAAAGCGTCAGACACAAACGACAGTTGTCGTTTTCATAGATTTTACGTTTCTTACCTTGCCTTGAACTATATTGGACGTAGTGGTGTAGTAGTATGGTCTGTGCCTCGTGACCGGAGGGTCGCGGGTTCGAATCTGACTCAAGCCACTTGGTAGCGACCTTGGACAAGTTGCTCACCCACAATTCTCTGTGAGGAAAGCAACGGGAAACCACCTCACCCATCTCATCCCTGGAGGGCATAAAGCCAAAGGACCGGCCTTCGGGCACAGAACTTATTATTATCACCTTACCTTGCCTTCCTTTACCTTAACTTGACTTCATAACTTTGCTTTATCTTGGTTTATTTTACTTTTATACTTTTGATTCAGTAAAACAGTGGATGTCCAAGGGAAAATTATTCCGTCAATTGTGTCGTGTAAGATTGGACCTGATGGAAAACCCATAAATGAATCCAAGTATGTTTTCCTATGTCTATATTGACTGTCTCAGTCTATTTCTTGGTCTCTACTAGTGACAATAAGTAATAAGTAATAATAGTAATAATAATAATAATAATAATAATGAACAATCATCATCATCAACATCAGCATCATCATTATCATCGTCATCTTTATCATCATCATCATCTTCATCATCTACATCATTATCAGCGTGGCAAGGATATTGTGAGAAAATTATTTTAATGCTGTAGCAAAATTTTATTTATCTTTTTAGTCAAACCCATTCAGTGGGAAAGCGACAGACGACTATTGACTGTAGGTGGGTAGATAACAGCTTCATTTAACTTAATTAAGTCCTACTTGTTTGTATATATACATACATACATAAATGCAATTATGCATGCATGTATGCATACATACATATATAAATACATATATACATACACACATAGATACATATATACATATATGCAAGCACACATGCATAAGTACATATATACATACTAACAATCATACATACATACGTATAAATACTGTACATACATACATACGTACATGCACACATACGTGTATACATACACACAAACATACGTACATATATACATTGTTGCGGGGTGGCACATGTGGGCTAGAATGCTACCTGTTGGTGCCACCTGCAATAGATGTCGTAGAGCAGGAGAGTCCCTTGGGCGGGAACGCCAATCTATAAATAGGCGTGAGTGTTAGTTAAACTCAGTCCGGCTTTTGGTATTTGACCCTGTTGGTCTTTTGAGGTTTCGTTGTCGCTGGTTTCCGTTTGTTTTCTGCCGGATTCACGACTTGTCGTTTTGAAGTTGATCATTTTGATGTTGATTCTGTCTCCCGCCGTGGATGACCTTATCTTGTGAAGTTGACGCTTAGTTTGTGGAGATTCTGGTGTTCTTTGGACAGCTCTGGTCGTTTTCTGTGTATAAGTATCATTTTTGCTTGTAAAATATGCCATTTTAAACTACTGCGGGTGTTTAGTACTTAGTCTATATAAACCTGTTGCAACATACATAAATACATACGTACGTACGTTCATTCATGTTATGTATTATACTAAGGCATTGACATTCACATATATTACAATGATTTCCATATTTAAAAATTCCACTATCCAGTGACAAAGTATCAGCCACTGGCGCTGAGTATTTTAAGTATCTATGCATGAAGGACTTGCTCATGGCCCCACCACAATAACCCTCTTACGGGAGGCTTAAATCCTTAAACTCAGTTTTACAAGGCGAGCGGTCTAACCACGGCTACCGTGTCACACATGATACCTACATAAGTGGAATTTTATTGCCGCTCGAATCCATTTGGCTGAATCGAAAAGTAGAAGTATTTTAAATTTTTTAATTGTAATTGTACTGCATATTGATATAGCGCCTCTTCAAGTCAATCCTCAGAGGTGCTTCGAACATGAAAACACAAGACAACGAGGAAAAGAATGGCTGGCGAAAAAGAGACAAAGGACAGAAGGCTCATGTCACAGGATGCTTGGCAGTCAGTTCCACAGTGAACGTCCACTACTTTCAAGCTTCAGCGTGTCATCTGTTTTCAATATTAGTAGGCCTACTAGGGATGCAGTAGTGCGGCACGGTGGTGTATTGGTAACACGTTTGGTCAATGATCATGCGGTCGCGGGTTCGACTCCGTGTAACGACCCTGGGCAGGTTGTTTGTGCATGCCGTGCCTCTGTCATCAAGCAGTATAGCCTGGTACCAGCGTAAGCTGGGAAAAAAACACAAGTCCTGCGGTGCACTGTCTCTAGTCCAGGACCTGGGGATTCGTCCATTGCCGGCTCAAGGGCCTTAAAGAAAAGGATATGAGCGTCTCACTTGTGGGATGTGGGATACTGCACTACTAGTATTACTGTCCAATGCAGTTAGAAATGTAAACACGCAGGTTTTTCTATAGCGACCTTATGGCCTCCGCACTGCTCATTTTTCGATGAATTTATCTGGTGAGATCATCATAACCGCTGCCCGTTTTAATGGGCGCCCGCGCCATTTTAAAGTACCCATGTACGGACCATGCGAGCCGGAGTTTCAAATCTCTTAAGTAAGGCACGACCGGAACGCAAACCGGCATCCTGGCGCCTTGACGTACACGTGTAGCTAACCAGGCCAGTAGTATTTGTATTCGTTTGCTGTGTCATGTGTCTAATTGTTCCAGCGTTTGTCCACGTCTACGATTCATCGCTGAGTCGATGGATATAAGCAGTGTTAACAAATGCATTACTAACTTACTTTACTTACTTTGCCAAAATCATTGAATTGGTCGGTATACAGTGGCACTCGTGAAAGAATTGAAAGCTATTCTAGTAATCATTCAGAACGCAGCAGTTGCAAAGCTGTTCTTGTTATTTGCAGACGAAACGCGTCACAGGTTTTCACATCTGTTCCAACAGAAAAGAAGCTAGTAAAGTCAGTTTTCAAATTCTTGCCCTAATTTAATCTGATCTGATCTTATCTTAACAGACCTACATCTAATGTCAGCGCTTTTGATGGGTATCATAAGGCGCTGTAAGTCTCGTATAGCGGCTAAAGGCATCTTAAGCCACTTTACGAGACTTATAGCGCCATCTGTACCATCTTGCCTTTGTTGTCTGAAACGCTGACTCATCCACGCGTACGATTCTTCGCTTAGCCGATGGACACATGGCGTGCTAACAAATATCTTACTTGCTTACTTTCTTCAATCTGAAGACCTTTTATTACATTTCTTCATTCGTAGATACATAATCTCATAACTTTTATAGCGCCGTTATAATGCGACACAAGGCATCAATCGATTGGCGCTCAGGTGAAACTGCTGTCAAATATCTTAATCCTTTGGAGAAGTAAAAACAGTAAAACCAAAAGTGAGGCTACGTAGTGTAAACAAGTTGAAACAGATGAGTCTTAAGTTTAGACCTGAGCGATAATAGATAAATGACAGAACGTACATAACTGGGCAATTAATTCCAAGGCTTCGGATCAGCTACCGAGAACGTCTTAGAGTCGAACGCTCTTCTGGTTCACACCAAGAGTCAAAGCATCCATAGATCGAGCGCAATATTTCTTCGTGTGAGTGTTGAGCAAGGAGCAGAGATAGGTTGGCTGATTTATATATAACGCATTGCGGGCTATTAGACAGATTTTAAACCGGATACTTTACTCGCCTGGCGGCCAGTGTAACGAGGCCAGTAACATGCAACGCATAGCACCCTTATCCAATGCACAAGTTTTTCATCGGCAGATGGATGTCAGAAACCTCTCTTAATTCTGACCGTTGTCAAGGAGCGAAAGGATATTTCAGCAGAAGCGTGGAAATAAAACTCTGAACAAGCAACTATTACTGTTATTGTTATTATTATTTTTATTTTCCCGAGGTAGACATGATCGCTCAGGAGTTAATAAATGTCCACAGAAAATAAAGTAATCTGAAATGGCTATATTTCATCACGACGTAGCCGTTAAAGATGATGATGGCTATTATTTTTTATTTTTATTATCATTAGCATTATTAATATAATTAATATCATCATCATCATCATCATCACCATTTTCATCATCATCATCATTATCACTATTCTTAGTATTATTATTTTTACTGATATTACCAATTCTACTACAAATGCTATTACTATAACAATTACTGCTACTGCTGTTGCTATTATTACTACTACTATGGCCAAAATGTTTGCTCATACAGTCTGTAGTAGTAGTAGTTCCAATGTTCAACGACATCTTATGGCATCAAAGGCTGTTTATGTCGCCTTCTTCTGTTGTCCAGACTTGAGACTGACACTACCAGAGTACGGCAGTTGCACAGTCCTTGATTCGGAGACGCGGGGTAGTTAGCTGCAAAGTGTACAACTAGCGTAACTCAAGTTAGGGTAAGAAATAAGTTACGGTAGGGCAAGGTAAGGTAAAGTAATGTATCAAAAGTCAGCGTATGTAAAGAAATGGAAGGCAAGTTAAGGTAATCACCTTTATTTCGAACCCGGCTGATGCCAAAGCGCGTTTCCGGCTGGCCAGCAACTCCTCGTACTGCGTTGATTTCGCTTAGGAAGCGATTTCCGGATCCGGAGTTCTACTTCGACACCCCAAAGAAGCTGCGAAGGATCTGCACGATCTGTTTGATGCTTCTGAACCTGAGTTCCACCGACTGCTACAGAGACCAGAATGGAGTCAGAATTGATTGCAAAAATAGGGTTATCGAAATGCCGAATACGTTCGGAAGAATGTGGAATCAACAATCATTAGAATTGAAGTACGATCACAGCTTCGGAATGTATAAATATATAAAGATGATGAACTGATCACTTGTTTTATGATAATAATGACTATAATAATATTTATAAATATATATGAAAATATAATATATATATCGGCAAGCCGAGGTAAAACATAAATGTTTACACCTCTCTATATTTATATTTACGCTTCTTTTCGGAAGCGTTAATGTACATAAAACACACTTGCTTACACGGCTGTATACAAAAACATTTCAGAAGTGTAAAGGTAAATGTAAAGGTAGAACACTTGTTTGAACGCCTCTATAGAAACTTACAAGAAGTGTAATCGTAAGGTAGGAGGATCAATCAGATGAGAGTAAACCCAACGACAGCAATCGAAAGAGAGATCACTTCTTTTATAACCGACAAAATTGCTGTGCGACCAGTTTCAAAACCAAGGAGACGTCATTTGAAATTAGCGCATTTTCTAAACACACACTTAAAATTCCAATCCTGATTCCTTCACTTCTTATCTTTTTTAAAACACCAGCTGCTGTAACCATATGCCTATCGACCATCCTTTTTTGGATTTCGACTTGGAACTAAACAGCTGTGATTTTGTTGTCCAACAATTATTCGCATAGTAATCGTAATCGTAAACTCGAGATCTCTTTAGCGCCAAACGAAAGCTAAGTCGCCGGAACCAGCTTAATCACAGGCGCTTACTCACACGTATGCAAGTATTTATTTCACTCGTTGGTTTTTAAACATCTTATTTGCTACATCATTACGTAGGCAAACCATATGCATTTATTCAGTGTACAGGAGCAGGTCAAATTCGTATTTACCTACACGGTTTAAACATCCCTTTTAACAGACTAAATGCATCGATGATTTCTAAACGCTGAGACCGGTCAGTCAATAGGTCTGCAGGTTGTGATATAACGGATCACATGGCACACTATGCGAACCTCTGGGTTGTCTCACACTTGTGAAACTTTCTCTTTCTCTTCCTCTTTCTCTTTATATGTCTGTCTGTCTGTCTGTCAGTCTCATATGGATTTAGTCACAGTTCAAATGAGGTTTGACGTGTGAACTGTGAATAAATCGATTACGTGCTTCAATAGGTAAAAACAATTTGACCCTAGAGTTCGATATCCGGAAGCGGAAGTGGCACTTCGTCAAGCCCACCAAAGAAAATTGCACCTTTGCCAACAGGGTTTGAAACTCAGTAATCGTTGCCTCGTTTCATTGACACTTGGCTGTTGAGCCTTGTTATTCGTATGTTGGCATGTAAACATATGCATCCATTATCTTTGCTGCGTATGTATTTATTAAATGATTTTTACCCTAGCTAACTACAATCCCTTGGAGAGAAATATTTTTGTCCAGAGACTTTTAATAGCATCTGGAAAGACTCAGGGCATATTTGCTAAATCTTTCGTTCTTTATGTATATAACTTATTTGGTTAGCTCTTACTGTATCTGATCATTTACATAGAGCCACTTTCTAGATTAGCTCTTTAAAAATAAAACTAGAACGCATTTTCAAACATAGTCCAAACGCTCTTCTTAACTGAGCAACTTTGTTGCCGAACTGTATACAGGAAGCGATCAGAGAGCGTGGATTACTTCAGCGGACCAGAGAATCTGAAGAAAATCTGCCAGCTGTGCCAAAAGCTCTTCCAAATCAATTCTAATGATTGCTACGTGGACCGGAAACAAGCTACAAATAAGTGCAGGGCCATGGTTAAGGAAATGCCGATTACGATCGCACGAGAGTGGAAGAAACTCACACGTGATTAAGACCACAACTTACAAGTATATAGACAGAATTAAGAACTATACAGAACGTTAGCGTTATCACTACAATTAAAACATTTGAGTATACACTCAACTGTTATAAAGACAAGGTTACCATTTATAATAAATATGTCGTGCGATACATTTGACTAAAAAACCTAATTAGTAACTGATCGTTGCAAAAAGAAATAAACTCTAAGTATTATATGATGTGTTTCAAGACTGCGTTAGATCGTTTCAACAAAAATTGTTAAGTTGTCACCTTCACGTGGCTACAATTCTTCTACCAATGCGGAAGCTTTCTTGTTAAATGCAGCCCCAAGATTACAGGTTTGCCTTACCTTTATTAAAAGAACAGCTTTTGCTAAGGGCAATGTGAAATTAGATACGTTCTGGCAAGATAAGGTAAGGTAAGGCAAGGTAATGTATGGTAAGATAAGGAAGGCAAAGTAAGAATGGACATTGTAAGGTAACATCCAGTTTCAAGATGCCAGGTTCTTAATATTTTTAATTGGCACACTAGGTTAAGAGAAGGTAATGTGAGGTAGGGTAATCATTCAGTTTATGATACATTTCTCAAAGCAGTATAGTTCTCAAAAGCAAGGTCCAGTGGTTAAGTGTATCAGCAATGAATCATCAGATTCATCCAAATCACTGTGATTCGAATCCAGAAGACAAAATTGCAAGGGAAGAGGCTCTCTGTGAGTCGCCAGGATTTCTGATTAAGATCGATTATGTCACTTAAGACACGATCGATGGTCGTGTATAGTTACTTCAACGGATCAGACAGTCTGAGGAAGTTCAGTTCGATCTGTCAAAAACTTTGAATATAATCACTTCGACTGCTTTACAAACCAGACGAGAACGAAAGAGATATGCAGAGGTTTTGCTCGAGAGAATCTAAATACGATTGCAAGGACGTGGCAAGAACACCAATGAAATAAGTACGAACACAATTTCCGAATTTTCATGAATTTTAGATAAAAGAATAGTCCTTCTACTTTTGTCTTTTTCACCATAAGTCCAAAGAAGCACATAATTCTAGGATATAAACATCTTTTAGCTAAAACGCAGAACACATTAAAAGAAAGCAAACTGATAAATGATAATAACAATAATAATAATTATTATTATTACTATTATTATTGTTATTATTAGTAGTATTACTATTATTAGTATCATTATTTTTTCGACATATGTATATTATGATTCATCAGGACTGAAATAAAGTCCGGAGAAAAAATAATAAATCATCTGGAACATCTACATCGCGTCAAGTTCACGCATGGCAAGCTACGGAAGGCAACAACGTTGAAGCGCTGAGTTACTATGCTATTCAATCTTTATTTCTGGGTATAACTGCACAATTTTGAATTATTATTAATATAAGCACAGTGGAAGCAACGCTTGCTAGACATCAATAATATATGCCAATGCTCTTAAACTCTTACATTGGAGCAGGTGATCAACAGTAAGGTTTGAATAGTGTTGGCATTTAGTGTTCACTGTTTTACATGTACAGTAGATGTGTCATTTCTATTGTGTTTCCCTTCTGACATGCGCATGCACAAAGATAATATTGCGAAAAATGATAGGAAGCGTGGGCATTTAGGCGAAATATGATTTCAGTCGGCGAACTGTATGATGCTGTCCGTACAATACGTTCTGAGTGCATCCTAATACGATCCACTGGCAGAATGGCTGTTGCTTGCTAACGGGTAAACAGTATATAAACGTGTATGTATGTATGTATGTATGTATGTATATATCTAAACATTTCTATTATACCTTTTATGGTCCTTTCAAAAGCTCTATGAAATTCGCTGTCTACAAGATAGTGATTAGTGGTCAGAAAGTTGTCAGCAAAACACTGCAGTGAATAAAGATGGTCGATGCAACAGGTTTGTTAACTAAAAGGGTCAATACAACATATCCAAGAACTAAAACGACGGAAGAGAGAACTATAGGCCTACAGTAGAACATTACAACACGGCTGTAAGAACGTACATTTAGTAAGATTATCTGAGGTCATAGAACATTCATTTAATGCAGCCTGTCACGAGTGAGTTCATCGTCTATCCTGAGATACAGCAGCAGACGATTTTCATGTCATCAAGGGCATAGACTTGACTTGAGGTGTACAGATGGAATTCGCAACTGTTGTGTTGCAAGGACAACAGGTCTCACTCAAATTCATCTTGGATCAATGACGTCTACATATGGAAACGGATGAAACTTCATTCAATGTGATATGTATGTTTCATGTTAATTAAATATATTATGCATTATCTTCGGTCCCATGTTTCTTTATTAAATTAAATCATAAACAAATAGACAGAGAGACGGACGGACGGACAGACATACAGACAGACAGACTGACACATGATGTAATGCAATACAAGGTAATGTAATTGTAATTGGACATTTATATAGTGCTACTTCCTGTTTTAGTAATATATGATGCTCTCTGATATGTGATGTACATTGTGTGATGCGACATGATGCAATGTAATGTATTGTAAAAAAGATGCTTTGGGCTGCAATGCAGTGTAATACGTTGCAAAGTAATGCGATTTGCATTTAAAAGATTTCCTTCGGATTTCCTAAGTAACACTTAGGAAATCCGAAGGAAATCTATAATAGATCTCGATTCTAACAATTTCAAGTTATTATAGTCCAACGATATGAACAGTTAAATACAATAGCTACAATTTTAACAAAAACGGTAGAGTGAGGCTTCCATGTCCCATCATGGAACGTAGGGATAGGGCTCATTTCCTGCTCTTCGGCCCTTGCGCCGGTAATTTACGCATTCCAAAGGTCCTAGTTACCGGTCCAGTGCATTGCAGGACTAGATGTTTAATTCCCGGCTGAAGTCGGTACCAATTTCTACTGCTTGGTGACCGGCACAAGTGTGCGCAAAGAACTTGACAGAGTCGTTACACGGAGTTTGCTAATCACCACAGGCTCATGAAGGAGGGAATTCCAAAATTTAGTTCCAGCAACAGAAGAACCATTTCACTGAGAACAGTTCTAGTCCAAGGTATGACCATGGAAATGCATATATGACTACAGAAATACAATCAGCTGACCTTGCAGAATAAGTATGCGAAATGAGGATCGATTTTAAGTATTGTGTTTGGCGGGGGTTCAATGTTTTATAAACAGTAAGTCCCAATTTGAAACAAATCCTTTGCTGAACAGGAAGCCAATGTAAAGATTTTAGTCCTGAGGTTATATGCTCATATTTTGAAATATCTGTTATGGCTCTACCCAAGGAGTTAGACCCATAACAAATTGCATTAAAACAGGTATCGTGTCGTTGGATTGCTGATGTCGTGTGGATAACTGAGTCAAATGATTCTTCGACCTCATGCTCACGCTTCTGAGGATTTTCTACAGAGTTCTTCAAGAAAGTATATTCTTCACCTTCACTTTTCTGAGGGTTTTTACCGAGTCGTGTGGTATAACATGCTACATACGTCTTTGCACTTCTGAGGACTTTTTATAGAGTCGTGTAGGAAAGTGTCTTACCTATACCTTTACGCTTCTGAGTTTCAAGATAATTGTGTAAACAAGCGTATTACCTTTACTTTAACGCTTCTGAGGAGTTTCTATAGAAACATGTGTTATCTTTACCTTTAAATTTCTGATGAGTCCCTAAAGAGTTGTGTTGGAAAGTGCATTACTTTCACCTTTACCTTCTTTCATTTCGCTGAATCTTTTTTCACCGTGCGACAAATAACATGTCACGATAAAACATTATTTGAACATTGAAAAGCCTCTCTTCGCCTGGCAGTAACACGTTACAGAAACTGATGTAACATTGCACTTGCAAACTTGATGCAGTGCATAAAATGTTAGCTCAACAACAAAGTTCATGTTTTGCTCATATTCATGAGCTTTAATATTACGTGCACTACTGTATGTGCTTACTGATTAAGTAGATTGATGCCGGTTCATTAATATTTAATACAAAAATACGATAATATGCGAGCAAGCCTTCGCATAAGCTGAAGTGCACCTGGACATGCCGGGGTTCAAACCAGTTTATTACATCATATACTGATAAAGCTCTATGTTCGAAGGGAAGCCATTGTCTAATTTGGATGGAGAATATGTTGCATATAGCATCGTAAAGCTGTCATAACTTGAAAACAGTATTGATATCTGGGTACTGTATATAAGCTGAGAATGCCACTTTGCCAATATCTTGCAACTTCGAAGGTTAGTCTTCATATACTTAGCAACATACAAATTATGTCACCCTTTGTTGATTGTAGTTTGTAGCCATGGTTGGCTCATAGCTGGTTCGCTCTGTGCCCTGGGTGGCAACTGATGGTCAGCCAAGGGCCCAGCGTGGGTCCAAAGAATGTGGCTGTCCGGGCTGTTAAAAGGTTACCTTCTCTTTAATCAACATCTTAGGAAAGTATGTTGCTCGTGGAAAGTATGTAGTTTGAGAGCACTATGTGTGAAATTATGTTTATATGAACGTGTATGTTGTTACATGGAAGTGTGTGTTGCAATATAAACGTGTATGCTGCATATGAAAGTGGATACTGTCGTAAGAAAGTGCATTCTCCTGTATGAAGATGCCTGTTGTTTTGTAAAAGTGTATGCAGTTGCATGAAAGTGTTTGTTGTTGTTTGAACGTGTATGTTGTTGTTTGAAAGTGTGTGCTGCTGTACGTACGTGTCTGTTGTTTTATAAACGTGTATGCTGTATATAAAAGTGTATGCTGCTGTATGAAAGTGTATGTATTTGCATGAAAGTGAATGATGTTTTATGAAAGTGTATACTATTGTATGGAAGTGCATGTTGCTATATAAAAGTGGATGCTGTTGTATGAAAATTTATTTTATTGTATGAACGCGTTTGTTGTTGTGTTGAAAGTGTACGCTGGTGTATGAAAGTGTATGTTGTTGTATGAACGTGTATGTTATGTGAAAGTATGTTTGTTTTATGTATGTTATATAAAAGTATGTTTCTGTGAAGTATGTGTTGTTCTTATCTTCGGCCGATGCTCAATGCTCATTCACAGTAACGGTTGATGCTAGTCGTTAGATAGTGGCGCTTCATGAATGCAGATATGATGGTGATTTTTAATGGTGCACGGCTTTGAAGTGCATCTCAAGCTATTGTAAATGACATTACAACTTTTAGTTCTATCATATTGCATTTTATTGCACTGAGTTGTAAATTATTATATTATTCTGATCTTTTCTGCACTGTATCTACTGTACTCTACTAAAAGAGTTCTACAACGTTCAATATTGTATTGTTCTATTGCAAATTGTATTACTAAGTGTTGCATTGTATTGAATTGTTTTGCATTTAATTTGATTGTATTACAATGTAACTTTGACGATAAAACCAAGCTTTATGTAAGTATTTATAGACAAATTTCTGTTTCAGATGAAAACTATTCTTGCTTCTTTAATTCCTCTGCTTGCCTCTGTTCCTATCCTTGCATCAGATGTCGGAGCTCAGAGAAACTATTCAGAGGAGTAAGTAACCGGACATATCTTAACGCACACTTGTCTTCGTTACCAAGCCGTTGAATTTGGTGCCGGCGTAAGCCCAGAAGTAAACGTCAAATCATGCGATGCGCTGGTACCGCGTTCAGGACTATGTGATTGGTCCATAGCCGGCTCAGGGACCGAAACCGCGTCGCTTACGTCCCATTATGTGACATCAAAGACTATTTTATTATTTCCTTTAAAAGCCACATCGCATTGTTGTCTGGTTTGAGGCAACGGCGTCCATGTCATCATCGACTGATGATGTGCGCATTATAATAAGGGCGCTATAGAAGTATTTCAATTGGATTACATTAGATTATATTAAATTAGTTTGGATTGGATTGGACTGGATGAGATTAGATTAGATTGGATTACATCGTACTCGTTCCTTGTAGATGGAGAATGCGAAAAACCTTTGTACTGAATGAGACTCACAGCGTCGACGGTTACCGCAGCGGAGACAGCTTCGTCATCGTTGAACTGCTTCCACAGAATAATACCGGGTATGCATTCATTATCATACAATGATCTACTATTCTTCATGCAAGATTTGTGATGCACTGGTTGCCCTAGTTTTCTGACTGCTGTTGTTGTGCTTGTTCTTCAGCTAGGCGTATAGTTTAGTGGCACAGCCATCGACTGCAGATCGAAAGGTCGCCGGTCCAGCTCCGGCTGCCCCTTTCTAGGCTTTTGAGTACCGTAGCCGATTGGATAGAGCGCTCGCCTGTTAATGCAGGTACTACGGGTTCGAGCCTCTGCAGCGACGATTACTGTGTTGAGTCCTTGAGCAAATCCTTCACTCAGTTTTTCACCGATATCGATGCTCTGTCGTAATTGTAAATGTACATTTTTTTCTATATCAACCGAATGGCCTCGACCCTGCTCATTTTCAATGAATTTATAGGGTGAGATCCCTCAGCACCGCTGTCAGTCTGAAAGAGTGCACGCCGTATATGATCGTATGTGTACTTTGAATTTTGGAGGGGCAATATCAAATGCAAATGCAAATTTCAAATGCATATATATATATACATGTACTGAACTCATATTTGAACTAATTGCGACAAGGTGTGTCTATTCGATAGCGAGCTAGGTCAGTAACCCAACGATTGCGAGTTCGAGCTTCTTGTGCAAGTTGTATGTGCACACTTGTCTCTGTCACTAAGCAGTTGATTTTAGCAGAGATGTAAGCTGGGAAGGAGACGGCAAGTCCTGCGATGCAATGGCCCCGTGTCCAGGATTTTGAGATTCGTTCACTGCTGCCTCATGGATCTAATATGAGTAGGAAATGAGCACCTATGTGCGTTCCATTTTAGTTCATGCAGGCTTCACTTTTTATATGCTTAAATATTAGATTTATACTAATTTAATCTGATCAAATCTCATCTGATCTAAATGTGCTTGATCTAACCTAATGAGGTAAAACTCACCTGATCTGAGGTAAAGGACGTTAACTTCAACGTGAGACTACACTCCACCGTTTATGTCAGTTGAAAATCGTCAGACACATAAGATAGTTGTCGTATTCATTGTTTATAAACGGTGTGTGTTTTACGTTTCTTACCTGGCCTCACCTTACCTTAAATTAACTTCATTACTTTGCTTTAACTGAGCTTATCTAACTTTGATACTTTTGATTCAGTAAAAAAGTGGATGTCGTGGGGGAAATTATTCCGTCAACTGTGTTGTGTAAGATTGGACCTGATGGAAAACCTATAAATGGATTCATGTATGTTTTTCCATGTCTGTCTTGGCTACTTCAATCTATTTCTTGGTCTCAATTAGTTATACTAGGGAATAATAATACTAATAAATTAATATTAATATTAAATTAATAATAATAATAATAATAATAATTTTTAACTTCCTGAGGGGTCATAAATACCTCGGGCTAATATAATAATAATAATATCTTCATCATCACCATATTGCCATCACCTTCATCATTATGACTACCACCACTATCATCATCACTACCACCACAACTAACTTACTATCATTACTTACTACCACCACTACCATCATTTATCGTCATTTTTATTAATATTATTATCAATTATCATCATCATCATTCATTATATTCTTCATCGTCATCTACATCATTGTCTTTGTAAGGCTATTATGAAAAGCTTATCTAAACGCTGCAGCAAAATTTCTTTATCTTTTTAGTCAAACCCATTCAGTGGGAAAGCGACAGGCGACTATTGATTGTAGGTGGGAAGATAACAGCTTCATTTAACTTAATTAATTCCTACTTGTTTATATATACATACATAAATACAATTATGCATGCATGTATGTATACATATATACATACATACATATATACATACATACATGCATGCATACATACATACATATATACATACATACATGCGTGAATGCTTGCATTCATACATACGTATATACGATACGTACGTATGTACATACATACCTACATGCATGCATTTACATACATACATACATACATACATGCATGCGTGAATGTATGCATTCGTACATACGTACGTACGTATGTACATACATACATATATACATACATATATACATACATACATAGTTACATACATAGTTACATACTTACACACGTTCATTCATATTATACATTATATGAAGGTATTCATATTCATACATATTAAAACGATTTCTATATTTTAAAGTGCCTCAATCCATTGACAAAGTATCAACCGTTGGCGCTGAATTGATGTGCCTAAAGAACTTTCCCATGGTCCCACCATAATAGACAAAAGACTCAAACCCGCACACTCTATGTTACAAGGTTTAGACCTGAATGATAATAAATAAATGACAGAACGCCTTGTTATTCGTATTTTGACATGTAAATTGTAATTGTAATTGTAATTGTAATTTGACATTTATAAAGCGCCACTTCAAGAATAGACTCATCAGAAGCGCTCCCGACCCGAACCAGTGAAACCACTGGCAAATAATACAGACTTCAGGCGCTTGCGAAACTGCGGAAGAGACAAACTGAGGAATACTAGCCGGAGCTCTCGGGAAAGGCGATTCCAGCTATTGGGTCCAACATAGGCAAAGCTTCTAGACTGCGCTGTAGCAGTGCGCATACGAGGGACAGTCAGAAGTCCAAGGGAGGCCGACCGGAGAGTGCTACGGCCTGGAACCAAGGAGACCGAAATGCAGAAGTCCTTAAGATATGATGGAGCAGAGCCAACGAGACAATTACGCATAAGCGTTAGGATCTTGAACTGGATACGCTGCTGAATGGGAAGCCAGTGTAGAGTGTCCCGTATAAAGGAAGTTATATGGCCATACCTGGGGACGCCTCCAATAAGACGGGCAGAAGCATTGAGAACAGATTGAAGCTTGGAAATATTGACAAGTGAGAGTCCAGCAAAGATAGCGTTACCAAAGTCCACCCTGGTGCAGATAAGGGCATGAATTAGAGTAGTAACGGCATGAAAGGAGAGGGAGCGGCGGATGGTACGAAGCTGACGAAGGTGGTAGAAGCATGAGCGGGAGACACTGTTAACATGATCGGTCAAGGAGAGTTCCCGGTCCAGAACAACCCCAAGATCACGGACTTTGGAACAGAATTGAATGTCCGGAAACCTCTGGCGTAAGGATGATGAATCTATCTTTGCCAGCTGAGCACGACCACCAAGCCAGATGAACTGGGTCTTAGCAGAGTTCAGTCGGAGGCGATTGGAGGACATCCAGAGACCAAGGGCAGATGTTGCGTCAAGAATACTCTCAACCAGAGAGGAAGCCGCTTCCGCTGGGCCATGAACGAAAGCCTGAGTGTCGTCTGCATACTGATGGACAGCAACACCCATGGGAAGGAGAACCCGTGCCAGGTCGGCAGTGTACAGAATGTAGAGGAGAGGGGCCAGAACAGAACCCTGAGGAAGGCCAAAAGGTATAAGGGACCAGGCGGAACGTGTAGGCCCAAAGATAACAGAATGAGAGCGGTCTGAGAGGAATGACTGAAACCAAAGAAGGACCGTATCAGAAATGCCAAAAGATTTTTCTAGACGCTCCAAAAGGATAGAGTGATCCACAGTGTCAAAAGCAGCACTAACATCATAGAGGGCAAGAAGAGTAACATGTCCACGGTCAAAAGCTCCAAAGACGTCAGCCAGGAGACGTGTAATAAGTGATTCAGTAGAGTGGAACTTCCTAAATCCGGATTGAAGAGGAGGCATAAGGGAGTTAGAGTCAAGGTAGTCGACCAGTTGGACGGACACACATCTTTCAAGAAGCTTAGAGAGGAAGGAAAGGTTAGAGATAGGTCGGTAGTTAGACATATCATTGGGGTCAAGTCCCTGGCGCTTGAGAGAGGGAAAGACTACAGCACGTTTGTGAGAAGCCGGGAGTGAACCCTGACCCAGGGAGGTATTACATAGCAAGTGTAAGAACGGAATTAAGTCATCTATAAAATCCTTGATTAAAAATGGTGGTAATAAGTCCAGTTCACAGGACTTAGCAGGTGACTCCAGCAGGAGCCGACGAAGGACGTCCAAAGGCAGAGGCTTCCAGCATGAAAGCTTAGATGACGTAGGAGGAAAGGAAGGAGGAGGAGAACCATCAGTGGATTGGCGGATCGAGAAGATCTTCCCGCGCATGTAGTCGAGGTAGTCGGTCGCTGTGAACGGAGGCTGGGCCAGAGAGTTAGAAGCGGTAGAACGGTCGAGGACACCGGAGAGCGAAGACCAGAGCCGACGCGGATTGCTCCTCTCCCGCTCTATCAATGACTCCCAGTATGCCATTTCTTTGGCTCGAAACTCACGGTGCATTAAGCGAAGATGGTGGATCCAGTCGAGACGATCGGCAGGATCACGTGTTCGTCGATACCTTCGCTCGTGCCGCCTGACATCACGACGTAAAGTACGGCAGGATCGGTCAAACCAAGGTGCTAACGGTCTCCGACGGGCCCGCTGCGGACGAAGCGGAAGGAGGTGATCGATGAGGAGGCGAACTGAAGAGTCAAAGAGAGCAAAGAGCTCTTCAGACGAGCGACCAGCAAGGGAGGAGAGGTCCCCGCAGAGAGGACTATTGTTCAGACCAGCACGGAATGCCTCACGGTCCAAGTTGTTCCAACCACGTACAAGCCGAAGCGCGTATGTTGGCTGGGTACATAGAAAAGGAACCTTGTATAGAAGAAGTCCATGATCTGAGAGAGCTGGAGGTTCTACTATAACATCTGAGATGTTACAGTCATCACGGGTGATAATGACATCAAGCCAGCCTCCCAGCACATGAGTAGATTCAGCGACATGCTGAGTGAAGCCAAATTCTGTAAACATAGGCACCCATTATTTTTTGTTGTGTATGTTTTTAATTATTTATTTTTTACCCGAGTTAAGTGCAATCCCTTGGAGAGAATTAATTGTCCAGGGACTGTTAATGACACCTGGAAAGACACAAGGCATATTTCCTATATCTTTCATTTCTTATGCATATAATTTATATAGTTAGCTCTTAATTTATCTGATCATTTTCATAGAGCCACTTTCCAGATAAGCTCTTTAAAAATAAAATTAGAGCGCATTTGCCAACATAGCCCAAACGCTCTTCTTAACTGGACAACTTTGTTGCCGAACTCTGTGCAGGATGCATTCAGAGAGCGTGGATTACTTCAGCGGACCAGAGAATCTGAGGAACATCTGCCAGCTGTGCCAAAAGCTCTTCCAAATCAATTCTATTGACTGCTACACGGACCGAAAAGAAACTACAAAGGAGTGCAGGGCCATGGTTAAGGAAATGCCGAATGCGATCACACGAGAGTGGAAGAAACTCACACGTGATTAAGACCACAACTTACAAGTATATGGACAGAATTAAGAACTATACATAACGTCACTGTTATCACTACAATCATAACAGTTGAGTGAATAAAAAACAGGGTTACCATTGATAATAAATTTGTCGTGCGATACATTTAACTAAAGTAGCTAAATAGTAATTGATTGCTCCAATCGAAATAAACTCTAAGTATCATATGATGTGTTTCAAGACTGCGTTAGATCGTTTCAATAAAAATGTTAAGTTGTCACCTTCATGTGGCTACAATCCTTCTACCAATGCAGACTTCTTATATGCAGACCCAAGATTACAGGTTTGCCTTATCTTTATTAAAGACCAGCTTTTGTTAAAGGCAAGGTGAAATTAGATACGTTCTGGCAAGATAAGGTAAGGTAAGGCAAGGTAATGTACGGTAAGATAAGGTAGATAAAGTAAGAATAGACATTGTAAGATAACATCCAGTTTCAAAATGCCAGGTGTTTATTATTTTTAATTGGCACACTAGGTTAAGAGAAGGTAATGTGAGGTAGGGTAACCATTCACTTTGTGACACATTTCTCAAAGCAGTATAGTTCTCAAAAGCAAGGTCCTGTGGTTAAGGTATCAGCAATGAATCATCAGATTCATCCAAATCACTGTGATTCGAATCCAGAAGACAAGATTGCAAGGGAAGAGGCTCTCTGTGGGTCGCCAAGATTTCTGATTAAGATCGATTATGTCACTTAAGACACGATCGATGGTCGTGTATAGTTACTTCAACGGACCAGACAGTCTGAGGAAGATCTGTTCCCTCTGTCAAAAACTCTGAATATAATCACTTCGACTGCTTTACAAACCAAAGGAGAACGAAAGAGATATGCCGAGGTTTTGCTCGAGAGAATCTAAATACGATTGCAAGGACGTGGCAAGAGCACCCATGAAATAAGTACGAACACAGTTTCCGAATTTCCATGAATTTTAAATAAAAATAGCCCTTCTACCTTACATCTCTTTCTCCGATAGTCCAAAGAAGCACATAATTCTAGGACATGAACATGTGTTAGCTAAAACGCAAATACAATGCAAACTGATAATTGATGATGATGATGATGATGATGATGATGATGATGATGATAAAATGGACCCTCGGGTCTCTTGTTCCATTACAGCTTGCGGCGACAATTGATATTTTAAAGCAAATGTAAAGGTAAATGTGCAGGTTCTTCGATTGTTACCACATGAACTCGACCCTGCTCATTTATCGATGAATTAACCAGGTGAGATCCGTTTGAATGGGCGCCACGCCATTAAGGTCCTCGTCATCTCTCTGAGCTAAGCCTCGATCAAGCTGCGAACAGGCATTCTAACGCACAGAGGCGCCTTGACTGACATACGCTTTAACCGATGTACTAATGGGCCAGTACCCTAGTAGCAGCTCCCTTATCACCATGCTATATAAATTGTCGTCTTTATACTACATCACTTTACTAACCTCATGACGATGACTCTCACATGAAAGCAAGGTAGGGTCCGTTCTTTACCCCAGTTTACGTTATTGTTCGCCCTAACTGTAGGCAAATGCATTGGTCCATCGATATAGATGATGTAGTTCAATTCATATCATGCAACATACTACATATTATATTCTTTAAATTTTACAAGAGGCCGTCCTTCTGGGACATTCTTTCACTAAAAATGTGCGGTGTCAAAGCAGACGGCTTAAGAAACATTTTCAAGCCCTACCTGCTTTGCTGCATTTGCGCAATCGCCTTGTTTCAGCCACCACTTCAAAATGGGCTACATAACTGACCAGGGAGCAATGACGACTTTTCATTGCGTTCTTTATGATATGCATCGATTGCATCGGGCGTAGATCAATGGAGATTAATGAAATATATACGGTAATAGAGGGAAAGCCATGGCTTAAGATGGCGTACATCTGGTCACGCAAATCATTTTATTCCATTCTCAACCGATTAGGCATTGTTTTCGAAGAGAAGCCATTGTCAAACTCGAACGGAAGAAAACAGCAGTAAATCTGTCTTTAAAATAATTTTAAACGATATTGAGCCATCGTTACCAGCATTTAAGCTAAAAAATCGCCACCTATTGTAATTTCCTTTCCTATTACGTTGCGTCAATAGTACCTTCCAATTTCAACGTGAATGCCAGGAAATTGCTTATTAAGCTACTGTATGTGGTTTGTACTTAAAGCCCTGGTGAAGGGCGGTCTTCTCATAGGTCAGCATATACTGGAAAGTTGGCTGTTCGTGAAACACGTCTTTTTCCGGCGCTTATTCGCAGTAAGTGGTCATCCTTTTGGAATTCTGTTTCTCTTCATGTCTGCGATATTCTACAGTTTCGGTCTTAGCTGAAAACTAGGCTGCCTCATAATTTGTTTATTTTCTGTAACCTTCACAACTTACCTCTGAGCTATTGTAAGAGGACATAATCCAATTCAAATCATGATGTATTGTCGTGTATTGTAAGGCATTATTGTAACTTTGATAACAAAGCAAGGCGTGATGTAATTTTTAAGCTGTTATTTATATTTTAGATGAAGGTCATTCTTCCTCTGCTCGCCTCTCTTCTACTCCAACGATCCGACGTCAGAGCCCAAAGAGACATTCCAAAGGACTAAGTATCCGCAAATTTATGTCGCGCCCTTAATTAAGCCACTCACGATCATTGCTTGACTGCTACCAGACAATTACGGTTACAGGATTATCTTTAAAAGAAGTGAACGATATTCTAATGTAAGGTCTCACGTATAAATTATTTGGGAAACCTGCTTGAGCTGGCTTAAGCTGGTTTCTACTAAGGAAGGTGGCTGGAATAACTAGTGTCTGTTCTTTATGATGGTAGGTATTCCTGGAATTTAGAATTTTAGGAATTTAGTCTAGGATTTTAAAAAAGGGTCGGGGAGGGATACGGCTATGGTTGATGGTGTTTGGAATTGAACCAGAAAGTGAGATAAGGGGAAAAGGAATAATGAGGACTGGATTTGTGGAAGAGGAGTGTTTCAGTTTTGAGTGAAAGAGCTGACAGAAATTGCAAAAGGTGAAGTGCAGTGAGTTCGTGTGATGAGTCAGATAATATATTATATTCCTGTGTAATATACAGTTTACGTATGAAGTTAATGTTCACAGGAAGAGATCGATGGCGGTGCAGAACTATTTTAGCGAATCAATGAATCTCTTCAAGATCTGCGAAACCTATTACGACTTCTACATGGTGGATTCCCTTGACTGCTACATGGACTGTGAAGGGGCCAAGCAGTTATGCATGAATTTCATTGAAGAAAATCCAGATGAGATCGCACAGGATTGGAAATCCCTCCGAGCGGTGTAATAACACGACTCAGAATATATATATGCGATTTCATATAAGGTCATCGTTCAGTTCTGTCACAACTCTATCAATGAAACTTTAAGGGTCATAATTTTTATATAGTAAGAGTTTTTAGATGAAATTCAAAGATATCGCTAGCAATTTAACAGACGCATAATGTTGCTTAATTTTGCTCCATACAAGCGGACTGCTCTTCTGCAAACTGACCCGTAGCTCATGACCGAAATATGAAAGCTTCCTATTTTTGATTATCGACTACTTAAAAAGTATGTGATAGCTTGCTTGGAAGGCAACACAACGATAAGAGTTCAAATCCCCCCAGGGCAGAAAAAATGTTTCTGACTTAGGGGTCACTTGCGTCCCCTACTGAAGGCATCTATAAACTGAATACCCATAACGCACAATCTCGTACAGAAGATGAGGAGACGAGAGAGAGGGCTGTTCCCTCCGATCTCTTATGTCTAGGTTAAGAAAAAATTAATTCGCTACCACTTCATTGTGTGGCAGGTGGGTCTGTCGGTAACGCGTTTGGTTAATGATCATGCGGTTGCGGGTTCGACTCCGTGTAACGACCCTGGGCAAGTTGTCTGTACACACCGTGCCGCTGTCACCAAGCAGTATAATTTGGTACCGGCGTAAGCTGGGAGGTGAACGGCAAATTTTCGCGATACAAAGGCCCCTTGTCCAGGACCATGGGATTCGCCTATTGTCAGTTCAATGACCAAAAGAAATGGAAATGAGCGCCTCCCCTACGTCTCACTTGTGGGATGTGGGAGGCTTTACTTTTAACACTTCATACATATATCAGTATTTCCGGGTTAGCTTAAGGGATCGCTCTTCTTCTATGTTAGTGTCGAGCTGCCAGAGGGAGACAAGTTCGTGATCGGATCAAAGAATTTGAGGAAGATTTGCCGTCTCTGCCGAGAGCTGTACGAAATAAATGCTCTTGGCTATTACTTGAACCGCAAAGAAACCAGACATCTTTGCGGGACTAGATTTTATGAAACGCTAAATACGAACGCAAGCAACAAACCAGCGGAATAAGCAAACAAACTTACAAATACAATATAAGCAATTTTTAATTTAGAAAGGTAAGAACAGCAGGAATGGTAAGCCTAATGTGTACAATGCAAAAAAATATATGGCAGTGTAATGCAACGTAAAGTGAGGCAAGGGTAAATGAGTAAGTAAGAGTAAGTAAAGCATTTTGTTAACGCATCATACATTCATCAGGTCAGCGACAAATCGTAGGCGTGGTTGTTGGACAGGGTCAGGTAGCAAAAGCAAGTCGGCAAGTAAGGTGAAACGATGTAAGGTCAAAAACGGTATGGCATGGTGAATTATGTCTTAAGATGCCAGGTTTTTAGTACCTTCAAATGCCGCTGTCTTGCTTACGTCAGGTAAAATGAGGCAGGGTGGTGTAAAGTGAGGTAAGGTTAGGTAACGGATAAATGCTTACATGTTGTCTGTTCGAAAATGTTGTTCCTTATATTGCTGATGACTTGTTGACTGCTCAGTTTAAACTTCCGCCAAAATTACGACAATTACCTGATCCATCATACGAACTCGCCATCACTTCACTCCTTGCAGTCTCTACGCAGGTCTTTCACGCAAAGCTGAAAAAACTCCTCTTCCGCAGATTCCAGACTGATCCCTATTCTTTCCCTTACCTCTCCTGCAGATCCAATTCCAACCAACACCCACTGTAGCCGTCTGACTGCCTGTTTGGCTGACACTTGGATCTTGACCATGAACCAAACACCTTCTGCCTGTCGAATTTGTTTCGACTGAGCACCTATTAATAAGCTGGATCGCGTGATTTAGCTTTCGCTGGGCGCTGTAAAATTTTCGAGTTTATGACTACGATTACGATTTAAATGATACTATTTAGATTACACTCGTGCAGTAATTGTATGAACTACTACAGCTAAAAAGTGGTTGTTAAACTACTTTTTAAGTTGTTTGCAAGAAATTAACTAGTCTTTTTGAAAAGTAGTTGTAATTAGTAATTCAATTACAAAAGCTCTATTTGGGGCTAGTTAAAGTGGGCCACGGAAGACGATTGGTTAAAGCGCTCGGCTTGTAACGCCGATAGTACGGGTTGGAGCCTCCCTGAGAAGCTTCCTGTATATGGACTTTGAGCAAGGCCTTCAGTCACAACTGTTCAGCGCCATCGATTGATTCTTACTCATTAGGTAGTGGCGCTTAATAAATGCAGAAACAACAAGTACTTTCTTTGATTACTTTTTCGGCAGGACAGTTTTTCAGTTGCATACTTTAAAAGCTTGTCTCAAATATCATCAAATTTTTGTTCTGTCACAGTTGGCTACGCTGCTCGTTAGGTCATATTTCTGGTAATAGAGCAGATGTCTAGTTATAATAATAAATTATTAAAGTGACAATAGTTACAGTTCTTCAATGCTACAAAGACGCAAGTGAAAATGCAGACGGATGATCTGACGGCATGAGCAAAAGTAGCTTCAAAAGTAGTTTTAAAAGTAGGTAACTGTTTTTTTCTAAAACTAGTTAAACTACTTCAAATGTCGATAAAAAATAGTTGTAGTTGAACTACTTTAAAGTTGTTGGTGTCTATCGCTGCATTATCTCAACATAGAATCACAACTGATGTTCACTGAGGCGTGTTATTACAAAAGTATTACTTAAATTTAACTTACCTTACCTGGGCGGTTTCTCTTTACCCACAGGAAGCGGAATTTTGGCTTCTTCAGAACCGGGTAAAGCATCTAGGAGATACACTCCTTTTGCGGCAGGCTGTGTGCCAGGCTTGAACAATGCACGACTTATGCGTAAGAAGTACGTCTCAGAGATCCGGAACCTGAAAAGTGAAACTCAAGTTACACCTGGACATGTTTCACTTCCTCAATCTGTTGTCGGGGTTATATTTCAGAAGACGTTAAGCTAAATAATAGATCTATACATAATATGAATATAACTGCATTCAGAATGCGGCGTTGTGTTACATTGTATTGCATATAAGTTAAACATCTGTACAGCTTTCGATTCACAAACGGTAAATGTTATAAATGCTATATATAATTGCAATTTAAACTATAGAAAATTTGGTTGAATGGGAACAGTTGCGGTAAATGTTTAATATGAGTGCTATGTATAATTGCAATTTAAACTAGAAAAAAATTTAGTTGAATGGGAACAGTTTCACCGTTTAAACTACAGGCGGTTTTCAAAGATTCCAAATGTTCTTAAAGTGCAGCTAAAGTGTTTAGCGCAAGTGAACGACGTTTTAGTGTAACGCGTCAGATTGCAGAGCAAATACACATATGAGTGACATATTTTTATTGTTGTCTTCAAAATATCCAATTTCTCGTCTTGTTGACATTTCCATAGTTAAGTCGAAAGAAAACTTGACAGGATGGGAAAGGAGTGCAGATTGGAGACCGGTTAATTATTTATAGAATACTGTCTGAACACACATAATTAATTAATCTTCATTAGAGAAAGACAAGGGCACACGGTTTACAGCGCATACGAAAGACAGTTTCAAAGTACAATGACATTTAACTGAATTTCGACCGGGATTCTTCCACGGATTAGGATTTTGACTATAAAATCACTTGAGCCGGACAGGAACTCTGAAGATCGTGGCATCTATCAACTCTGAAAAGGAATTCCAGTGATCTCTATTTATAAAATTAATAGACATAAGTGTGTTCGTGAGCTCGCCATTTCTTGTTGTCTAATATATATGCATTGTTTCACTTGCAGACTCACTTTCTTTTCTTACTGACATTTAACATCATTAAGGCTAGCGCAGACAGCGCTTTTGAGGTAGTTTCAAGGCGCTTTATCAACTGCTTAGATAATTAAATAAGTAAGTAAATAAAAGAACATTCATTATTAAATAAGGCCTAAAAATTTTGCAATTATAATTATTTTTTCTTTTTAAATTAACCAGTTGAATCTATTTTGACGTCATCCACTGTGACGTCATTATACGGAGAGGAAGCGCAATTAGCTGAGAGAAAGTTTTTATGTTAGATTGAATTTTTGACACAGAGATCATGAGGGTCTTTCTTGCTTTGTTCGTTCCTCTTCTCGCCTTTCTTCTCCTTCCATCCGAAATCACATGCCGAGGAGTCGTCAGAGAAGAAGAGTACGTAAATAGTCATTTCATTTACATATTCACCTCTTTCAGTTTCTGCGCTGGTCTTTCACTCAAGACTGAAAACATTTCTTATCCAAAAATCTTTTCCTGATTCTTCCTCTTCCCCTTATCTCTCTTCTCGCTTCAATTTCACACACCATCCACCGAAGCCGTATGACTGTCTGACTGCCTGACTCCTGGATCTTGACGTGGAACCAAACCCTTTTGCCTACCTTTTTATCTATCGATTTTGATTTGACTAAACGCCTGTTCCCGCGTCTTGGCTTTCGTTGGGCGCTGAAGATATCTCGAGATTACGATTACGATTACGATGTCATTTACATATCTGTTGATAATTACTCTTCCGATTAAAGGCGTTTTTAAAGAGTACTTCTATCGCCCATCCAGAATTGCTTGCGTGGGGAAGTGGCATTTCCAAAGTGGCGACATATTCTGGCAGTCCATCATGCACAGGTCTGGTCTGAAGGGCGCCTACATCAAACCATGTTTCCCGCGGCTATAGCTAAATCCTCCATTGGCGTGCTTGTCCTCCTTAGGCTGCCATACTCTCTCACTGGACCGTCATTGGAATTGATCGGATTGCTATGATGTCTTGGAGGGCAATCGGTTGATGTTTAGTGCATTGTTTTGATGGCGTTACAGACGTTCCAAGATTAGATTTGGATATTCATTTACATTTAGTTGCTATTAGATGATTACTAGGTAACAACGAGTAGTGGGGAAAGATTTTTTAAAGCAGTCGCCGCGTGAGGATGCCGGTTCGCATACCGACAGTGGCTATATTTCGGAGATTTGAATCTCGGGCTAGCACGGTCCGTACGCAAGAACCTTAAATGGTCGAATGCGCCAATTCAAGCAACAGCGGTGATGAAGGAGCTCACCGAATAAATTCATTAAAAAACGAGCATGGTCCGGGTCATACGGTCGCTATGAAAAACAGTTTATGTTTTAATTGACTTGAGCAGGTACATAGTTAAGGCAAGGTCAGTGTAGCTACCTCCAACACGGACATAATCACCCGTCGCCTTCCGTCGTATTTGACCCCATTTGGTCCAGGAACACTGATCAGTGTTTCAGATGCTAACTATGGGCAGAGATGGACAAATTACTCAGTAAAATGTAATTGATTTACAAATGCAAATTACTTTTTAAGTATAATTCAATTACCAGTTACAAATTACTTCAGAATATCGATCGAAAATACAAATTACAATTTCAAAAAATAGAATTAAAATTTACCTACAGCAATTTTATGAACTTGAAACAGGAAATACGTTCTTTCTTTACACCTTCTAATTTGTATTACGCTGTCTGAAAATCTATATTTCATTTTCTTTAAGAAGAAACCGCTGTTCAATCAATTTATCTGACAAAGGGCCTCTATTGGGCCTTATAATCATCCCTGCAAAACTAGAGCCTTTCAACCGGAGACTCTGATTCTAGGTTTTAGTTAGAAGTGTTTCTATCCAGTGGTTTTTTGTTCATATTTCACAGGCTTGCCACAAGAGCACCAGGTGAACAGTTTAGTCTGTTGCTTTAACTTTAATGCTGCCACTATGATTCTATTTTATTAATAAAATAGTTAAGCTGAATTTTCGACATAAAAAGAATTTGAACAATGATTAAACGAATGAAAGCAATTTTTACGGTATGTTTTCTGAAATTACAAATTACATACAAAATGTAATTCAATTACAAATTATAAATTATTTTGATGTTGAGTAACATCATGCAAATTGTCAATTACAATTTAAATTACTTAATTTCAATTTCATCAATTAAATTACTGCTCATCCCTGACTATAATTGAGACCCAGTCGTGTGTGTGAAGACTTCCATGTATCTGAACACTGTTTCCTTAATGACGGACGTTTTGTTCTTAGTGACTTTAATATTATCTGGTCAAGCATAGAAATAAAAGGTATATAATAAAAATTGCTCAAATACATACATGCTTACATTACACAATGTGGGCCCAGAGCGGGCCCACATTGTGGCACTCGTGGTAACTGGTGGCCATGCAGTTAAGAGCCCATTATATGTATGTATGTATGTATGTATGTATGTAATTAGGTAGGTATATATGTATGCATTTATGTGTATTTATATAGGTATGTTTGCAGTTAGGTAGGTATGTAGCTATGTATGTAGGAAGACAGATATCTATTTTTGTGTATATGTGTATATGTATATATATGTATATATGTAGGTAGGTAGGTATGTATGCTTACGTGTATACGAAATATATGTATGTATGTAGGTATGTATCTATGTCGATATGTGTATATGTATGTATGTATGTAGGTAATTAGGTATGTAGATATGTATATATGTATGTATGTATGTATGCATGCATAAATCACTCAGTCAAACAGCCATTCAACTAGTCAGTAATTTACACAATGTAGCTTATTCACGTACAGATGACAATGTCCAATACCGTTGCAGTGAATACGAAGTCAGTTACGTTCGGAAGCGGGCAATGAGGTTTAAAGAGTACTTCAATGGAGACAACCTGCAGAAGACCTGTTCGCTCTGTCACAAACACTACGACATAGACGAAGCCAACTGCATGGCTAGCAAGCAGAGGGCAAAATTAAACTGCGTGCTGAAAGTGAGAGATAATCGGGCAAATTTCGAAACTCTGTGGGCCGAAGCTGCGAGGTAAGAATACAGCTCATGGTTTTATCAGCAATTTTAAGTGAATTTCTTCCTAATTTATTCCACACCACGAGAACCAAAATATTATTATTATTATTATTATTATATTTATTATTATTATAAATATTATTATCTTGCAGTTCTTGAATAGAAGGATCTTTAAGCTAAAGCATAAAATCGACAGATGCAACTCATTAACTGGGTAACAAGTGAATGTAGTAACAAGTGAATGTGGTTCCTTGGGGTAAAATTATCTCAATTACTGATGAGGAACTGGTAGAGCTACCCTTGTCCTTTCACGTCATTCCCTCCCATCAACAGACTTGCTTCAAATTGGCTTTCTTCGACAATAACCAATCCTATTCAACAAGTGAAGACTCGCCGAACATAGCATTTAATTGATGAAAACATTGGGAGGATTCGCATCTTCCGGGTCTTGTTTAATGGTATCTTTGCTCCAGTGGGTTTAAATAGCTTGACCTAATTATTTTGGTAGCCATTTGATTCTTTGTTAAATTTCTTGATTTTCAGTTTATTCATGTATTTATGTAGTTTACTTCAGATACAAAGCCAAAGTTCAATATTACAACAGTTACACAAATTATACAAGGAAACAAACAGTAACTGGGTGTAACCCAAATTAATTAAACTATTTAGCTAAATTAAATTATTATTTACTAATTTATATTATTAACTAACTAAATAAGTTAAATAACTGAATAACGTAAGGCCACCAGAGCAAAATTCAAAATGAAGACAGTAGACGATTTGCGAGGAGAAATCACTCGAATAGATCAATTAGTCATCCTGGTTCTTTATTAACTGAACATTTACGTTGCCCCTTTAAATAGACTCGCTCTACTTTTGACTGCGCATGCCCGCGGCCATGTTGGCCGCGTGGCTTTCTATGTGTCATTTTGACAGATTATATCGTCTAGCGGGACATAAGCTCGATAATTTTCTGCAGTTTCGTTGCTTTCTGTTGCCGCGTCTGCGTGTCGGAATTATTTTTCCTTTCCAACACGGATTTACTGCAATTCGGACGGTTTCTTTGCCTGTTTTTGTGACCTTCTATGCCTGAAAGAGTCCACCTACAGAGGGGGGACAGGCTTCCAGCTTGACTGTTGAGCCTCGGACCTTCAGACCAACGCACGCCGTCTACTCTGGGAATTTGGTTAGTGGAGGAAGGGTGAAGAAATCTTAGGAACGGCTCCGACTGTCAGCCACGGAACGGTTCAATTAACTAACGGCTTAACAATCTACCGGCTGGCGGGCGACGAATACCTGTCCGTCCTGCGTATATCCTTCGGATCGGGGAATATCTGAACGTCGCGTCGCTTACCATCTGCAAGGAACTGTTGGACGGTGAGACAACCGGGTGCCATCGGCGGCGGATCACATCGCCCATCGTCGTTTCCTCATCCTCGACGCTACGTGCTTCAGGAACTTGGGGACTTCAGAACATGCCATCGTCTTTTAACTCTAGTTGGTAATCTATTGGTATGGCTTTGCGTGTGTGCGCAAGCTTGCAACTGGTGACTCTGATAGTTGTCTTTTAGTTATCTAAGCTATGTTCACTTACAGGATGGTATTCTGCTCTTAATGACACTTAACATCATTAGTGACTTTTAACATCAAGTCTAGCGCAGTGAGCGCCACTGATTAGTCTTTGCTTGAAGAGGCGCTATACAAATTTAAAATTACAATTAGAATTACAATGCGTCAAATAGTAAGGTAATTGCCCACATATTTCAATTGCAATGTTAAAATTGACATTGTAGCCAACTTGCAAGCCAAAAGGTACCAAATGGGCCCGAATACTTTCTTCCAGAGAACCTGGATAGGACCTGCAAACTCTGCGAAGAACTCCACCAAGTGAACCCCGTTGAGTGCAAAGTCAACGAGAGTGCAGCCAACGAGCAATGTAGGATGTGGACTTCCGAAATGTGGTATGAGTTCAGAGATCACTGGAAAAAGCTTCCAACGAAGTAAGAGCCCTTCTTGCAATATGCCTCACTGTAACTAGGTGCTTATATATATAGCGCTTTAGAAGCCAATACTCGCCCTGCCAGCCTAAATATTTAGAAAAACGCATTCATCAGTGAGGAATTTAGCTACAGGTGGGGGTGCGGTTCGCCATCTGCGCCACTCTTGATTATATATGGGGCCCACAAACCAGACCCGTGAATGGTGGACTGCCAGAATACCCTTGCCTCCACGCAAGCAATCCTGGATCCGCCCCTGAAAGTCATGCTTATTCAGTTGATGCTTCAAGAGCCGGAGAAGTTTCTATAAACAAATTCCTTCACGTATGAAGATCTTCACCAAAAGGCTTTCCTTCAGTTCGACAGCTGACAAGTTACATTAAAGAAGAGGAATGACGACAATCGAATTGCAGGACTGGGTTATGCTGACCGCCTACTTACTGGCACTTATTAACTGTAGAACTCGCCTCGAACGGATATCACGCCTCACCAGGGTTTTGCAGCACGAGTATACGTCAGCAGCCAGACCGTTTAGTTGCCGGAAGACGAAGAATTTTCGAAATTAGACGGTCGAACCTATTCTGAAAATCTATGATTTCCAGCCTTAGACGGCAAGGAAGTGCAGGGTCAATAACCTCCAAAAGGTCCGATCAGGCGAACCTACTTTAGACTCGTCTGTTTCAACTTACTCACCAACCGTAACCTAACTTCGGTTTATCTGACCTGTGGGCATTCAAACTGGCTTCGCCAATGGATTACTATTTTGATTGCGATTTCACTTGAAGCAACCATCGTTTGATGTCTTGGACATTATAATAACGGCGTTATAGAGATCATTAGATAAGATAGTCTATTAGATTTTTTCAACGTTAATTAGTTAAGCTAATTATTAAGTAAATCACTCAATCATTCAATCAGTTAGTTAGTATTTTTATGAATGCAGGAAAATAGCCTACACTTTGTTGCAGTGAAGTCGAAGTCCGTCATGTTATGAAGCGGTCGATAGCGGTTCAGGACGAGAGCAAAGGAGAGAATCTGGAGAAGATCTGTTCGATCTGCCATAAATACTTCGGCATAGGCGAAGCCAGCTGCATCAAGAACACTCAGAAGGTGACAGACGAGTGTCAGGAAAAGGTGAAAGAATCCCTGACGTTTCTCGAATCTAAGTGGACCAAATCAAATTCTCCAGCTGTGGGGTAAGTATACAGCTTCTGATTATGTCAGCATCTTTAGGTAAGGTTATTGCTTAATTATTTAACATCTGAACCACGAAAATGATCCTCAGAGTTGAATCCTTCAGTTGAAGTAAACACAGCAAACGCTAGCTAAATAACATGTGAATGGTGTTCCTTGTCAAAACAATTTCATTTTTATTATTTTTATTATTATTATGCGAAGTTCAATACATTAAAAGACTTGTCAGTCTAATGTGGAAAGGTTCTGTAAAATCAGATGGCATTCCCACCCTGGATAACCACCGAGAGTCTTTGGAGCAGAAAGCTGGACCCCAGTGGATCGTGGGTTGCATGAGTCAACCTTCGTCCTAACTCAGACTCAAAATCCATCCATTCCTTCCTTACTCCATGGACCGCTGGTATGAAGTGCGACCACCACAGAAGCAAGGGGTTTTGGGTATAGTGGCGTAGCTTAACTTTTTGGCTGAGGCGGCCCGTTATTATTTCTATTATTTATTATTATTATTATAATTATTAGTATTTTTATTATTATTACTATTTATAATAATTATTAATATTATTTCTATTATTATAATTATATAAATTATTATTACAAAAATTATTATAAATGTTATTATTATTAATATTATTATTATTATTATTACTGTTATTATTACTGTTATTATTATTATTATTGTGCTGAATTTTGCATACAAACACTAGGCTTAAATTGCCACGTGTGTTTTAAGTTTTAAGTGCTTGTATAATAATAATAAAGATAGTAATAATAATAATAATAATAATAGAAAATAAAAATAATAATTAAAATTATTATTATTATTATTATTATTGTTGTTGTTGTTCCCACTACTACTACCACTCCCAATACTAATACTACAGCTTCTACTATCGTTGGTAGGCCTATTAATAATATTATTATTTTCCCCGAGGAACAAATGATTGCTTTGGATTTAAAAACTCATTCGACAATCTCAGTATTGATCGTGTAAAAATATTGGCAGTTCGTTGCACAGTCGACAGTATCCCTTGTCGTTATATTGTTACTTGATTTCGTATCATTTCTACAACCAAAGATCCCTCCTCCACTTACCACTACTCGACTGATCCAATCTGACATGCAATGTCTATCGCGTCATACAGTATTGTAAAAGTAATCAATCGATGGCTGTTTCTAAGAAAACTGCGCTTCAATATCCGTAGGAGAAACGAGCGAATTCCAACAAGCCAGAGAAGCCAGGCTACGGTGGGTAAGCAAGTTTAAAGAGACGCGTCTTTAGCTTGGACCTGAATGTCATCAAAGAATTGACACAACGAACTGAACTGAACAGTGAATTCCAAAGCTTTCGAACACCTACCGGAGAAGGCTTGATAACCGAGCATTTTTCGTGTATAGGAACCGCACATCTACTTTTTATAATGATCAACTACTGGGTTCAGTAAGTCACCGGAAAACTATTATTTACGGAAATCAAATACCCGGTCCAGTACCTGTGGATGGCCCAAAATTGTTCGAGTGAAGGAAAAATCATTTATAGAGTAACGCCACGTTCTGGCAGTTCACCATGAACGGGTCTAGTCTGAGGGCCGCCGGCATACAACAAGAGGTACACGGCGCCTATAGATAAATCCTCTCGTGTTCGGTGCCTTACCTGAGTATTATTTATTTATAAGTACCCCTCTTCCTCAGCCTTTTCACCTGAGTTGCTTTTGTTTTTACAGTCAACCAAGCGACGTAGTAGACTTCTCCGGAACTAAGGAGAGCGTCCAGCAGATGTGTTCCATCTGCGACCAACTGTTCCACTTCAGTTCCAGTGATTGCGTCGCAGACAAATATGGCATCAGACAAAAGTGCCAGAACTGGATTAACGAATACGAGAAGCTGATTAAACATACGGAGAACGAGCAGAGCGTGGTACCAGGATCAGCCGATGGCGATTCCGCGGCTCTCAAATTTTCAAATGCAGACAATTAAAATGTAAACGGATGTGAAAAATGTCCGTAGACATCTTGCGCAGTCAATTGTACGTGACTTTTCTACGTTATTTTCGTGAAAATGGAACCAAATATTAACATTTATATTCGCTGTTTTAAACCGATTTGCACTCTAATTCTTTCTAAAATTACTCAGACTCTCGTTTAATATTCAACCTGTAATCGGACTATACATCCTGCAGGTGAACTTTTTATTTCTCAATTAGATCTACTTTGAGTAACGTACGATTCATATCTACAGCATATTACCACAGTAACTTATTTTATTAAAGTAAAAAACTATCCACATGCAAGTGTGAGCTACAACGTAATAATATAAATATATATACATACATACATATGTATACATATATGTAAACATACAAATGCATGCATACACACATAAATACATATATGTAGATATATGTGTATACATACATACATACATACATAGTTAAGTATATACATACATATATACATACATGCCTACATTCATCTCACATGATCTAATGTTCGGCAGGCATTAATTATCATAAGTTAAGCAGACTGTAACAGATTCCATCAGCTAGAGTTACCACTTTGGACCATCGAGCATCGCACGACTAAAACGGATTGATGAGCAGAATGAGGTTTTTCACTCTCGACGGAAGATGGAGTCTGTGCACAGCGTATATGACATTTCAGGGTCCTCGATGGGCGGTTAGAGGACCGGGAAGCAGACGGTCGCTTGGAAGAGCAGACGGAAGAGCTGTTTGTAACACTCGCGCGGACACTTGAGGGGAGAGTATACATATCGAGAGAGTAATGCAGCGGTTGGCCCCAGAAGAGCACGGTGCTCGTCAGCGGACGGCTGCAGTCGCCGCCGTGATCAAAAGTAGTTTCAGGATGTGAGGATTCGCCACGTCGATCAAAATCAACACGGACTGTAGCGTCACCTGTCGCTCAGAAAATCAATCGCTATTTGTGTTATTTGTTAGTTTATGTATGTATAGTATACTGATCACAGTATATGTACAAAAAATATATACTTATACAAATATATACATATGCAAATATATATACTTGCATATGTATATATTTGTATAAGTATATATTTTTTTTTTTTTTTTTTTTTTATATATACTGATGAGCAGAAAGCTGAGCTACTTTGGACATATGATTAGAGCAGACAATCTACCGGCCTTCATATGCCAGGGATATATGGAGGGAAAAAGACCTCGGGGAAGACCGAGAAGGCGCTGGAGGGATGACGTGACGGAGTGGATGGGGATGTCGATGGCGGACTGCACAAGGAAGGCAAGAGACAGAACTGAGTGGAGAAGACTGACGTCGTTGGCCATGGTCTCCGATCCGCAGCAATGAGGATGGACAAGACAAGACAAGACAAATATATATACATATACAAATATACATACACATACACATTGAAATATATATATAGATATACAAATGAACATACATATACATGCACACACACGCACACACACACATATAAATTTATAAACATAAATATATAAAAATTTTATATATGAATATATATGTATTAGTATATATGCTAATTTGTACTAATATATATATTCACTAATATATAAACACTAGTATATATATATTAGTACATACGTGATCAGTATACTGTATACATGCATACACGTAAAAATAATAATCCTATCCATAGGATACACGTGCCAATACGGCAAAATAACCTTTCTGGGGAGATCCCTGTTACTTTTCTCCTCAACTCCTACACTTCTCTCTCTCTGTCTTTCACTCCCTGGCTCGCTCTCTCTCTCGCTCTCCCCTTCTCTCAATTCAAAACTAAGCAGGTCGAGGCCACACGTTCGCTACAGAAAAATAGACGCACATTTACATTTACATGTCACTTTCTTGCACTCGAAAACCGCAATCTTTTGGACAACGCCCAACATCCTCAAAACGGTCCGACCAGGCGAACCTATTCTAAACTGGAGTCGTCTTACTTACCGGTCACCGTAGTCTAACTTCTGGTTTATCTCACCGGTGGGATTTCGACCTGGCTTCGTCAATGGATTATTATTTTAATTGCGATTTCACTTAAAGCAACCATCGATTGATCTCTTGGGCATTATAATAACACCGCTATAGAGATCATCAGATAAGATAGTCTATTAGATTTTTTCAACGTTAATTAGTTAGTTAATTAGTTAGTAAATCACTCAATCATTCAATCAGTTATTTAGTATTTGTATGAATGCAGGAAAATAGCCTACACTTTGTTGCAGTGAAGTCGAGGCCCATCATGTTAAGAAGCGGTCCATGGCGGATCAGGACGAGAGCAAAGGAGAGAATCTGGAGAAGATCTGTTCGATCTGCCATAAATACTTCGGCATAGACGAAGCCAGCTGCATCAAGAACACTCAGAAGGTGACAGACGAGTGTCAGAAAAAGGTGAAAGAATCCCTGACGTTTCTCGAATCTAAGTGGACCAAATCAAATTCTCCAGCTGCGGGGTAAGTATACAGCTTCTGATCATGTCAGCATCTTTAAGTAAGGTTATTGCTTAATTATTTAACATCTGAACCACGAAAATGATCCTCAAAGTTCTAGAAGAGACGAATCCTTCAGTTGAAGTGTAAACACTGAGAACGTTAGCCACATAAACCGTGAATGGTGTTCCTTTGCATAAACTTTTCTTCAATATTTTTATTATTATAATTGCAGTTGTTGTTGTTGTAGTTGTCGTAGTAGCTGTTGTTGTTGTTATTATTATGCTAGATTTTGCATACAAACTGAAGGCCTACATTGTCACGTGATATCGTATTTTTCAATGCTTTTAAAATAATAATAATAACAATAACAACAACAACAACAATAATAATAATAATAACTATTATTATTATTATTATTATTATTATTATTATTGATGTTGTAACTACTACTACTACTACTACTACTACTACTACTACTACTACTACTACTACTACTACTACTACTACTTCTACCACTACTACTACTATACTAATTCGGTCGTTGGTAGGCCTATTATTAATATTATTTTTTTCCCGAGGTACATATGATTGCTTTGGATTTAAAAACTTATTCGACAATCTCAGTATTGATCATGTTAATATATTGGCAGTTCTTTGCACAGTCGACAGTTCCCCTTGTCGTTACATTGTAACTTCATCTCGTATCATTTCTACAACCAAAGATCCCTCCTCCACTTACCACTACCCGACTGGTCCAATCTGACATGGAACGTCTATCGCGCCGTACAGTATTGTAAAAGTAATCAATCGATGGCCGTTTCTAAGAAATCTGCGCCTCAATATCCGTTGGAGAAGCCGAGTCGAATTCGCACAGGTCATAGAAACCAGAAGCCAGGCTACGGTGACCGGAAAGTTGAAAGAGACGCGTCGTTAGCTTGGACCTAAATTACATCAAAGAATTGACACAACGAACTGAACTGAACAGTGAATTCCAAAGCTTTCGACCAGCTATCGGAGAAGGCCCGATAACCCTGCATTTTTCGTGTATAGGAAGCGCACATCTACTCTTTATAGTGATCAACTACTCAGTTCAGTACCTCACCGGAATACTATTCTTCACAGTAAACAAGTACCACATGTAGTACAAGTGACAGCTCCGAGATTGCTTGCATGGGGGCAAGATCATATTCAGAGTGACGCCACATTCTGGCAGTCCACCTTGCACGGGTCTGGTCTGAGGGGCGCCGGCATACAGCAAGAGGGGCACGGGCGAAGCGCCCCCCACGACTGTAGATAAATCCGCCCCTGTTCGGTACCTTACCTGGGTATCATTATTTAAAGCAGCTTACTCACCTGAGTTGCTTTTGTTCTCACAGTCAACCAAGTGACGCAGTTGACTTCTCCGGAACTAAGGACAGCATCCAGCAGATGCGTTCCATCTGCGAACAACTGTTACACTTCAGTTCCAGTGATTGCGTCGCAGAAAAAACTGGCATGAGACAGCGGTCAGGTAGCAAAGCAAGTCGGTAAGTAAGGTGAAACAGGGTTAGGTCATAAACGGTATGGTAAGATGAGTTATATCTTAAGATGCCAGGTTTTCATTACCTTGAAATACTTCTATCTTGCTCACGTCAAGGAAGATGAGGCAGGGTAGGGTAAAGTGAGGTAAGGTTAGCTAATGGATAAATGCTTACATGTTGTCTGTTCGAAAATGTTGTTCCTTATATTGCTGATGACTTGTTGGCTGTTCGTTTAAACTTCCGCCATAATTACGACAATTATCTGTTCCATCATACCAACTCGCCATCACTTCACCCCTTGAAGTCTCTGCGCAGTTCTTCCACTCACAACTGAAAAAACTCCTCTTCCGCAGATCTCAAACTGGTTCCTATTCTTTCCCTTATCTACCCTGCAGATCCAATTCCAACCACCAACCTCCGTAGCCGTCTGGCTGCCTGCATACCTGACTTTTGGTTCTTGACTTGGAACCAAACCCCTCCTGACTATCGATTTTGTTTTGACTGAGCACCTGTGAGTGACCTGGTTCCCGCGACTTAGCTTTCGATAGGCGCTGTAAATATCTCGAGTTTACGTTTACGATTACGATTCCAATGACACTAATTAGATAACCCTTGAGCATTAATTCTGTATCAGCGTTTACTACTACTGCAGCTAAAAATTGGTTGTTAAACTACTTTTTAAGTTGTTAAAAAGTAATTAACTATTTGTTCTGAAAAGTAGTTGGAATCAGTAGTTCAACTACAAAATCTCAATTTGCGGCTAGTTAAAGTGGGCCAGGGTAGTCGATTGGTTAAAGCGCTCAGCTTGTAACGCCGATAGTACGGGTTCGAGCCTCCCTGAGAAGGTTACTGTGTTGGGCTCCGCGTGTGTCCGTGAGCCCGCCACTTCTTGCTGTCTAATATCTATGCATTGTTTCACTTGCAGACTCACTTTCTTTTCTTACTGACATTTAACATCATTTAAGCTAGCGCTTTTGTGAGGTAGTTTCAAGGCCCTATACCAACTGCTTAGATAATTAAGTAAGTAAGTAAGTAAAGGACATCCATTATACAATTTGCAATTTTAATTTTTCTTTAAAAATTAACCAGTTCAATCTATTGTGACGTCATCCACTGTGACGTCATTATATGGAGAGCAAACGCATTTAGCTGAGAAAAAAGTCTTTCGCGTCAGGCTGATTTTTTTACACAGAAAGAGCAAAAAGTATTTAATTATCTAAGAATTGATCAAATAAGTTTTCAAATAAACTTTTAATAAATTTTCAAGTAGTCTGAGTAAGCGAATCGATAATGAAGGTCTTTCTTGCTTTGTTCGTTCCTCTTCTCGCCTCTCTTCTTCTTCCATCCGAAGTCAAAGGCCGAAGACGCGTCAGAGGAGAAGAGTACGTAACTAGTCATTTCTTTTACATATTCACCTCTTTCAGTTTCTGCGCTGGTCTTTCAATGAAGACTGAAAACATTTCTTTTCCAAAAATCTTGTCCTGATTCTTCCTCTTCCCCTTATCTCTCTTCTCGCTTCAATTTCAAACACCATCCACAGTAGCCGTCCGACTGTCTCACTGCCTGATTCCTGGATCTTGAACTGGAACCAAACTCTTTTGCCTATCGATTTTATTTTGACTAAGCGCCTGTGAATAAGCTGGTTCCTGCGACTTAGCTTTCGTTGTGCGCTGTAGAACTCTCGAGATTACGACAACGAATACGATTTCAATTGCGTATCTGTTTATATTTTTGCTTTCGACTAAAGGCGTTTATTAAAGCGTACTCCAGTGGTGGATCCAGGAATGCTTGCGTGGGAATGGCATTTCCAAAAGGGCGCAACATTCTGGCAGTCCACCATGTTCGTGTCTGGTCTGAGGGGCGTCGGCATATAACCATATTACCCGTGCCTATGCTTAAATCCTACATTGGCGTGCTTGTCTTCCTTAGGCTGCCATTCTGTCTCATTGGACCGTCATTGGAATTAATTGGATTGCTATTATGTCTTGAACTGCCATCGATTGATCCCTGGTGCATTGTTGTGGTGGCGTCATAGACGTTCTAAGATTAGATTAGATTTCTATTTACATCTAGATGCTGTTAAATAATTATTCACCAGGTAACTACGAGTAGTGGGGAAAGATTTTTTAAAGCAGTCACCGAATTCACTAAGTTAGGTATGTGTAAAAAGATAGATTTGTAGGTTTGTGCTAACAATGATTGAAGTCACTTGTCTGGTTAGCTACACTGATTTTTTAAGGGGCGTACGTTAAGGCGTCTCTGTGCGTGTGGATGCCGGTTCACATACCGACAGTGGCTATATTTCGGAGATCTTTGTCTCGGGCTAGCACGGTCCGTACGCGGAGACCCTAGATTGTCCAATGCGCCAATTCAAACGACAGAGGTAGTGAAGGAGCTCACCGAATAGATTGGTCCAGGTCATACGGTCGCTATTGAAAAAGTTTATATTTTAGGTAACTTTAGCAGGTACTTTTTAAAGGCAAGGTCAATGTAAATACCTCCAACACGGACATAATCGCCGGTCGTCATTTCGTAAGCTTTCATCCAACTTGGTCCAGAAACTCTGATCAATGTTTCAAATGCTAACTATGGACGGGGATGGACAAATTACAGAGTAAAATTTAATTGAAGTACAAATGACAAATTATTTTTTAAGTGTAATTCAATTACCACATAGAAATTTCTTTAGAATTTCGATCGAAAATACAAATTACAAATTACGTAATTTCAAAATACTAGAATTACAAATTGCTTACAGCAATTCTATGAACTTAAAACAGGAAATATGTGCTTTCTTTGCACCTTCTAATTTGTATTACACTGTCTGAAACTCTTTATTTAATTTTCTTCAAGAAGAAACAGCTGTTCAATCAATTTATCTGACAAATGGCCTCTATTGGGCCTTACAATCATACCTGCGAAACCAGAGTCTTTCTACCGAAGACTCTAATTCTAGTCTTTAGTTGCAAATTTTTCCATCCAGTGGTGTTTATGGTTTGCATGTTTCTCAGGCTTGCCACAAGAGCACCATAACATGCCGGATGAACAGTTTAGTCTCTAGTTTTAACTTTAATGCTGCCACTCTAATTCTATTTTATTTATAACATAAGTAAGATGAATTTTCGACACAAAAAGAATTTGAATAAGATTAAACGAATGAAAGCAATTTGTCCTAACGGTATGCATTCTGAAATTACAAATTGCGTGAAAAAAAGTAATTCAATTACAAATTATAAATTACTTTGATGTAGAGTAACAAAATATAAATTGCCAATTACAATTGTAATTGAAATTACGTAATTTCAATTACATCAATTATATTACAGCCCATCCCTGACTATGGATGAGACTCCATCGTGAGTGCGGGGATTGCCAATGATGACTCTTCCATGTATCTGAACACTGCTTCCTTAATGACGGTCGTTTTTTCTTAGTGACTTTAATATTATCTGGTCAAGCATAGGCGGCACTTTTGTCAGATACTTATAAGGCGCTATATCAAGTGTCTGAATAACTAGCGAACTAAATAAAAACGTAAAGACATACAATTTCACCTCACACGCCTTTTATCTGAAACAGTGTCCTTCTAATCACAACATAAACGAATGAGGTTCATTTAAACGAAAAAATAGTAAACAGTAACTCAAGAGATAACAAAATAATTCATACATTGGGACAATTTTGTACGACTTTAGCGCAATGTTGGGCAACGATGGCATAACACTGTCCCAATGGGTGTGTGTTGGGTGGAAGAATATTAGACCTACACTCACAGAGAATAGCTGAGGAATTGGCTGTCGGAATTGACCAGCTGAGGTTTTGGCTAATATGTGACTAACGTATGACGAAGCCTTGAATGAGTCAATCTTGGGCAGTAGAACTTCTAAGTCTCGACCAAGTGTATATACAGCGCGTGCATGTATAGAATTAAACGGTATATGAGAAAAATTCCTCACATACCTACATGCTTATATTACACAACCGGTGACCATGTAGCTTATTCAAGTACAGATGACAATGTCCAATACTGTTGCAGTGAATACGAAGTCAGTTACGTTCGGAAGCGGGCAATGAGGTTTAAAGAGTACTTCAATGGAGACAACCTGCAGAAGACCTGTTCGCTCTGTCACAAACACTACGACATAGACGAAGCCAACTGCATCGCTAGCAAGCAGAGGGCAAAATTAAACTGCGTGCTGAAAGTGAGAGATAATCGGGCAAATTTCGAAACTCTGTGGGCCGAAGCAATTTCTTCAGCTGCGAGGTAAGAATACAGCTCATGGTTTTATCAGCAATTTTAAGTGAATTTCTTCCTAATTTATTCCACACCACGAGAACCAAAATATTACCACAGACAAGTCTTAAAGTTCTTGAATAGAAGGATCTTCAAGCTGAAGGTAAACTCGACATGTGCAACTCACCGACTTGGGTAACAGGTGAATATGGTTCCTTGGGGTAAAATTATCTCAATTACTGATGAGGAACAGGTAGGCCTACAATTGTCCTTTCACGTCATTCCCTCCCATCAACAGACTTGTTTCAATTTGACTTCCTTCGACAATAACCAATCCTATTCAACAAGTGAAGACTCGCCGAACATTGCCTTTAATTGATGAAAACATTGGGAGGATTCGCATCTTCCGGGTTTTGTTTAATGGTATCTTTGCTCCAGTGAGATTAAATAGCTTGACCTAATTTTTGTGGTGACCCTTTGTTTCTTTGTTAAATTTGTTGATTTTCTGTTTATTCGATTATTTATGTAGTTTACTTCAAATACAAAACCAAAGTTCAATATTACAACAGTTACACAAATTATACAAGGAAACAAACAGTAACGGGTTGTAACACAAATTAATTAAACTCTTTATCTAAATAAAATAAATTATTATTTACTAATTTATATTATTAACTATCTAAATTAGTAAATTAATTAAATAACACAAAGCCACCAAAGCAGAACTCAAAATGAAGACAGTACACGATTTGCGAGGAGAAGACACTCGAATAGCTTATTTAGTAATCCTCGTTCTTTATTAACTGAACATTTACTTTGAGCCTTTAAATAGACTGCCTCTCCAATGCGCTAAATAGAAATTTATTTCACCACATATTTCAAATGCAATGTTAAATTTAACATTGTAGCCAACCTGTAAGCAATAAGGTTCCAACTGGGGACGAATACTTCCTACCGGAGAACATGGAAAAGACCTGCAGAGTCTGCAGTGATCTCTTCCAAATAAACTCCGCTGACTGCTCCGCGGACCAGAATGGAGCCAAGCAGAAATGTAAGGACATGGTTAACGAAATGCCGAATGCGGTCGGAAAAAAATGGAAAAATCTTCCAATGAAGTAAGTTCTTGCAATATGCCTCACTGTAACTAGGCGCTTACATATAGCGCTTTTTAAGTCAATGCTCGCCCCGCCAGCATAAATGTTGTTAGAGTTCGTTAAGAAAAACGCATTCATCAGTGGCGGATTCAGCTATAGGGGCGGGGTGCGGTTCGCCCTCTTCGCCCCTCTTGATTATATGCCGGCGCCCCTCAGACCACACCCGTGCATGGTGGTCTGCCAGAATGTAACGCCCCTCTGGGAATACCCCTGCCCCACCGCAAGCAATCCTGGATCCCCCGCTGAAAGTCATGCTTATGCAGTTGATGCTTCAAGAGCCGGGGAAGTTTCTATAAACAAGTTCTCTCGTGTATGAAGATCTTCATCAAACGACTTCCTTCACAGCTGACAATTTACATTAAGGAAGAGGAATGACGACAACCGCATTTGCAGCACTGGATTATGCTGACCGCCTACCTACTGGTACTTATTAATGATAGAACTCGCCTCGAACGGAAATCACACCTCCCTCAAAAGGGTTTTGCAGCACGGGTATTCGTCAGTAACCTGACCGTTTAGTTGCCGGAAGACGAAGAATTCTCCAAATTAGACGGTCTACCCTATTCTGAAAATCAATGGTTTCCGTCATTAGACGGCAAGTAAGTGCAGGTCCAAAAACTCCAAACGTTCCGAGCAGGCGAACCTATTCTAAACATGACTCGTCTGTTTCAGCTTTCTTACCAACCGTAACCTAACTTCTGGTTTATCTGACCTGTAGGCATTCAAAATGGCTTCGCCAATGGATTATTATTTTGATGTCGATATCACTTGAAGCTACCATCGACCGATGGCTTGGGCATTATGATCACGGCGCTATAGAAGTCATTCGATAAGATAGTCTATTATATTGTTAGTTAGACTTTATTTAGTTAGTTAATTAGTTAGCAATTGAGTAAATCATTCAATCAGTTAGATAGTATTTTTATGAATGCAGGAAAATAGCCTACACCTTGTAACGAACACTGATGTTGCAGTGAAGTCGAGGTCCGTCGTGTTATGAAGCGGTCGATAGCGGTTCAGGACGAGAGCAAAGGAGAGAATCTGGAGAAGATTTGTTTGATCTGCCATAAATACTTCGGCATAGACGAAGCCAGCTGCATCAAGAACACTCAGAAGGTGACAGACGAGTGTAAGCAAAAAGTGAAAGAATCTCAGACGTTTCTCGATTCCAAGTGGATCAAATCTTATTCTCCAGCTGCGGGGTGAGTATACAGCTTCTGATTGTGTCAGCATCTTTAGGTAAGGCTATCGCTTAATTAATTTACATCTGAACCACGAAAATGGTCCTCGGAGTTCTAGAATAGAGGAATCGTTCAGTCGGTGTAACCACTACAAACGTTAGCTACATAACATGTGAATGGTGTTCCTTGGCATAAATTATTTTCATTATTAATATTATTTTTTCCCGAGGTATATATGATCCCTCAGGATTTAAAAAAATTCTCCGGAGAATATAAATTCTGGGACGGCTAGAAATCGTCAAGATCTGGCGGAGCAAAAGTACCGTGGAAGGCAACAGAATTGAAGCGTTGAATTGTGATAGCAATGCGCTGGAAAAGATAACTGGTTTCTCTCGTATCTCCGGTTAAACGAGACAGAATGCGACCTAACTCTGTTATGAAGAGTGGGCCACTGCTGTTGATTGGTCCAAGCGTCTCCAACGCTTATTATTATTATTATTATTATTATTATTATTATTATTATTATTATTATTGTTGTTGTTGTTGTTGTTGTTGTTGTTATTATTACTTTTATTATAATTATTGTGCTTAATTTTGCATACAAACTGTAGGCTTATATTGTCACTTGATATTGAAGTTTTAAGTGCTTGTATAATAATGATAATAATAATAACAATAATAATTATTATTATTATTTATATTATTATTATTTTTTTTATTTTTATTATTATTATATTTATTGTTGTTACTGTTTTGTTGTTGTTGTTACTACTATTACTACGACTACCAATACTACCAATACTACCAATACTACTACTACAACTACAACTAGTACTACTCTCGTTAGTAGGCCTATTATTATTCTTATTTTCTTCGAGGTACATATGTTCGCTCGGGATTTAAAAACTTATTGGAGAATATTAGTATTCATCGCGTGAAAATACTGGTAGTTCGTTGGACAGTCGACAGGTTCCCTTGTCGTTACATTGTAACTGGATCTCGTATCATTGCTATAACCAAAGATCCCTCCTCCACTACACGACTGATCCAATCTGACATGAAGAGTCTATGCCGCCGTACGGTATTGTAAATGTCATCAATCGATGGCCGATTCTAAGAAAACTGCGCTTCAATATCAGAATCGTTTGGATGAAAGCAGTCCAGGTCGACAGGTGCTGCAGACCGAAAGACAGGTTACGAAGGGTAAGGAATTCAAAAAATGAGTTGAGGCTCACACCTCAACGAAATCAGAGAACTTACCGAAAGGTCAAGAACAACGATTTCTAGAGCTTCGGAACTAATCTGTCTATTCTAATCTAAAGACTTCTATAGTGCCGTTATCATGATGCCAAAGACTTCAGTCGATAGTCGCTTCAAGCGAAAATTGCAATCGAAATTATAATCCATTGGAAAAGCCGAGTCGAATTCGAACAAGTCAGAGAAACCAGAAGCCAGGCGACGGTGGGTAAGCAAGTTTAAAGAGACGCGTCTTTAGTTTGGACCTGAATGGCATAAAAGAATTGACACAACGAACTGAACTGAACAGTGAATTCCAAAGCTTTCGACTTGCCACAGAGAAGGCCCGATAACCCAACATTTTTCGTCTATAGGAACCGCACAACTACTTTTTATAGTGATCAACTACTGGGTTCAGTACCTCACCGGGAAATTATTATCTACAGAAATCAAATACCCGGAACAGTAACAATGGAGGCTACAAGATCGCTTGCGTGGGGGAAAGATTATTTTCAGAGTGACGCCACATTCTAGCTAAATCCGCCCCTGTTCAGTACCTTACCTAAGTATCGTTATTTATAGCAGCCTAATCACCTGAGTTTCTTATGTTTTCACAGTCAACCAAGCGACGTAGTTGACTTCTCCGGAACTAAGGAGAGCATCCAGCAGATGTGTTCCATCTGCGACCAACTGTTCCACTTCAGTTCCAGTGATTGCGTCGCAGACAAAAACGGCATCAGACAAAAGTGCCAGAACTGGATTAACGAATACGAGAAGCTGATTAAACATACGGAGAACCAGCAAAAAATCGTGGCGCCAGGATCAGCCGAGAGTGATTCAGCGGCTCTCAAATTTTCAAATGCAGAAAATTAAAATGTAAACGGGATGGGGTTAGGGTTAGATTTCCGTAGACATCTTGTGCAGTCAACTTTACGTGACTTTTGAACGTAATTTAAATGGAACAACATATTAACACTTATATTCGCCTTTTTAAAACCGATTTGCACTATAACTCCTTCTAAAATTACCTACAATATCTGTTAATAGTAAATCCGTAATCGAACCACATTCCGCAGGTGAACCTTTTATTTCTCAATTAGATCTAATTTGACTAACGCGAGTTTCATATCTTCAACGTATGACCATGACAACTCAATAGTAATGTAAAAATACTATCCTCATGCACATATGAGCTACATCGTAATAAATGATGCTAATATATACTATATTTATTTATTTATTCATATTTATTCATTTAATAATAATATTAAAGTTAAAAAAAATTATTTTTCCGCAGTCACTAGCTCTAATTCTGAGTTTGATTGTTAGTTTATCAGCGATCGTTCACCAAGGACCTCCGCCGAGTGGGGAGGGATGGGTAGCGCGATGCTCACAAATGCGGACAAAGAGGTGAGGGTTGCCTGTTTTGCACGTCCTCGTCTAAATTTGGTGCATACATTTGTTAGAACAGTCCCATTTCAGTCACAGCAGACAACAGTAGGGTGTACTGCGTTGAACTTCCTTGGACGCGGCTGTATCGAAGTTCTCGACACAGTACCATTGTCAGCCGTGCAAGATCAAAGTATCCGACACCGCAACCCTCTCAGCCGTGCAAGATCAAAGTACCGACACTCTACCACTGTTAGACGTGCAGGGTCAACTAGGGCTAGGCACTCCGACGAAGTACAGACGTCCGCAATGGAGGATAGGGAAGGTAATGCAAAACGCGGACATACGCGGACAAGGGAGAAGAGATGGGTCCAAAGTAGGTCAGTTTTGCTCACGTTCATCGTGGTGCGGTTGATGCCTTGGGCATTAGAACCGGACGACCCAGAACTCGCAAATTACAATAGCTGTCACTTTGTCATGCGTACAGCGTTTTTTGTGAGGTACTTAAAAGGCGCTATATTACTGTCTTTATACAAACATACATACCAAAACACACACATAAATACATGCGGATGTACGAACGCATGTATTTCATACATACGTACATACAAACATACATACATACATACATACATACATATACACATGCATAGATATATGCATACTAACATACATACATAAATGCATATATCATACAATGCGGCATACATGCAAGCATACAAAAACTTATATACACATATATGCATGCACACATACATCATACATACATACAACATACACACATACATCATATATACATATATACATAAATACAGGTATCATACAAGGCATACATGATCATGCATCGTAAATACACAAACACAGAAGTATATATACATACATATGTATACATATATGTAAACATATATATACAAACATAAAAACATACATACATACATACATACATACACACATCATACATAGGCCTACATACCTATAGTGATATCACATGATCTAACGATCACATGACCAAGTATTAATAATCATACGTTAAGCAGATTGTATCAGATTCCATCAACTACAGTTACCACTTTGGACCATCGAGCATCGTAAGGTTAAACGGATTGATGAGCAGAATGAGGTTTTTCACTCTCGACGGAAGATGGAGTCTGTGCACAGCGTATATGACATTTCAGGGTCCTCGATGGGCTGTTAGAGGACCGGGAAGCAGACGGTCGCTTGGAAGAGCAGACGGAAGAGCTGTTTGTAACACTCGCGCGGACACTTGAGGGGAGAGTATACATATCGAGAGAGTAATGCAGCGGTTGGCCCCAGAAGAGCACGGTGCTCGTCAGCGGACGGCTACAATCGCTGCCGGGGATAAAAAGTAGTTCCAGGATGTGAGGATTCGCCATGTCGATCAAAATCAACACGGACTGCAGCGTCACCTGTCGGTCAAGAAATTAATCGCTATATATATTAATATATATATGTATATATATATAATGCACACATATAGATACATATATAAATATACACACATATTCATAAATATATTAGTACTTCTGTGATCAGTATACTGTACATGCATACACATACAAATAATTATCCCGCGCATATGATACACGTGCCACTTCTGCAAAATAACCTTTCTGGAGAAATTTCTGTTGCGTTTCTCTGCCACTCCTGCCCTTCTCTCTCTCTCACTCTCTCTCTCTCTCGCTTTCTCTCTCTCCTTCTCTCATTTCAAAACTAAGCAGGGTCGAGGCCACACGGTCGCTACAGAGAAGAGACGCACATTTACATTTACATGCCTCTTTCTTTAACTCGAAAACCACGATCTGTTGGACAGTCAAGATCCGTGAAGCCAATGAAAACGGAAGACAGGCTACGTGGGAAAAGCAGTTCAATACAGGTGAGGTTTCAGTACCGACCTGTAGTAATCATAATCGTAATTCCGAGATTTCTACAGCGCCCAATGAAAGCCACGTCACGGGGACCAGCTTATTCACAGGCGCTCAGTCAAATCAAATCGATAGGCAAGAAAGGGTTCGGTAAACGACATCAAAAGAGAGCACAGCGAACAGACACCGGTAGCAAATTCCAGAGCGTTGGTCCAGCGACAGAGAAAGACCATGAAACCAGTACTGTTTTTGTTCAAGACATAATAAGAGTCAGAACATCCTGTGACCCTTCGACGAAATTCACTCAACCGTGAAATCTGAATCTCTCGTATGTGATCCTCGACCAAATTCAGTGAAACGTTAATTGTAATTGTAATTTAAGATTTATAAAGCGCATCTTAGACGGGAAACTCAACAGTGGTGCTGACGACCAGAAAAAGTAAAATCACTGTTGAACAATACAGTCTTCTGGAGCCTGCGGAACACTGAGAGAAAAGAAGAAAGGAGCTCAAGTCGCAATTCTCGAGGGAGACGATTCCAGCAAGAGGGACCAACGTAGGCAAAGCTTCTGGACTGGGCCCCATCGGTTCGCATGCGAGGGACAAACAGGAGATCTTGAGTGGAGGACTTTACTTCTAACACTTCATACTTATGGGTCTTTCCGAGTTAGCTTAAGGGATCCCTCTTCTTCTTCTATATTAGTGTCGAGCTACCAGATGGAGACAACTACGTGATCGAGGAAGATTTGCTGTCTCTGCCGAGAACTCTACGAAATAAATGCTCCTGACTGTAACTTGAACAGCGTAAAAACCAGACATCTTTGCGGGACTAGATTTTATGAAACACCGAATACGAACGTAAGCAACAAACCAGCGGAATAAGCAAACAAACTTACAAATATAATATTAGCAATTTTTAATTTAGAAAGGTAAGATAAGCAAGGTACGGTAAACCTAAGGTGAGCAAGGCACAGAAATGTATGGCAGTGTAATGAGACGTAAGGTAAAGTGAGGCAAAGCAAGCCAATAGTAACTAAGTAGGAAAGTAAGTAAGTAAGTAAGACATTTTGCTAAGGCACCATTTATTCATCAGCTCAGCGAGAAATCGTAAGCGTGATTGGTTGACAGCGGTCAGTTAAGAAAAGCAAGTCGGTAAGTAAGTTGAAACAGGATTAGGTCATAAACGGTATGGTAAGGTCAGTTATATCTTAAGATGCCAGGTTTTCATTACCTTGCAATAACGCTATCTTGTTCACTTCAGGTAAGATGAAGCAGGAGAGGGTAAAGTGATCCAATTCCAAACAACAACCAACGTAGCCCTCTGGCTGCCTGCCTGACTCTTGGGTCTTGACCTGGAACCAAACCCTTCCTGCTTGTCGATGTTGTTTTGGTTGAATACCTCTGAATAGCCTGGTTCGCGCGACTTAGCTTTCGGTGGGCCTTGTAGAAATCTCGAGTTTAAGATTACGATTACGATTCAATTGATACTAATTACATAACACTCGAGCACTTATTTTGAATCAGTAATGGGCAGTTGTTTATTACTAAGTTCTGCACCTAAAAAGTGGTTGTTAAACTACATTTTAAGTTGTTAAAAAGTAATTAATTAATTGTTTTCAGAACTAGTTGTAACTAGTAGTTCAACTACAAAACCTCAATTTTCGGGTAGTTAAAGTGGGCCACGGTGGCCGATTGGTTAAAGCGCTCTGCTTGTAACGCCGATAGGACGGGTTCGAGCCTCCCTGAGAAGGTTACTGTGTAAGGATCTTGAGCAACTGTTCAGCGGCATCGATTGATACTTACTCATTAGATACGGGCGCTTGTTAAAACTACAAGACCTTACTTATAAGAAACAATGAATACTTTCTTTCACAACTTTTTCAGCAGGACAGTCTTTCTGTTGCATATTTTAAAAACTTGTCTCACATGTCTTCAAATTTTTGTCCAATCACAGTTGGCTACGATCCTCGTTAGGTCACAATTTTTCTGGTCTCAGAGCAGATGTCTGATTCATATTATGAATTATGAAAGTGACAACAATTAGAGTTCTTCAATGCTAACAGAAGGTGCACACAAAAAGTGAAAATTCAGACGGTTGATCTGACGCCATAAGCAAAAGTAGCTTCAAAAGTAGTTTTTTAAGTAGGTAACAGCTTTTTCAAAAACTAGTAAACTACTTCAAATGTCGTTAACAATAGTTGTAGTTCAACTACTTTAAAGTAGTTCATGTCCACCGCTGCATTGTCTCAACATAGAATCACAACTGATGTTCACTGAGGCGTGTTATTACAAAGGTTTTACTTTACCTTAACTGTACCTTACCTGAGAGGTTTCTCTTTACCCACAGGAAGCGGAATTTTAGCTTCTTCAGAACCGGGTAAAGCATAAGAAGAAACGTTCCAGTTGCGGCGCACTGTGTGACAGGCTTGAACAATGCAAGACTTATGCGTAAGAAGTACGTCTCAGAGATCCGGAGCCTGAAAAGTTAAACTCAAGTTACACGTGGCCATGTTTCACTGATTCAATCTGTTGTCGGGGTTAAATTTCAGAAGACGTTAAGCTAATCAGTAGACCCATATATAATATGAATACAACTGCATTCAGAATGCGGCGTTGTGTTATATTGCGTATAAGTGAAACATCTGAACAGCGCTCGCTTCGCAAACGGTAAATGTGTATAACTGCTACACATAATTGCATTTTAGACTACAAAAAATTTAATTGAATGTGAACAGTTTCACGGTTTAAACCACAAGCGGTTTTCCAAGTTTTTGAAAGTTCTTTACCTACAGCTAAAGTGTTTATCGCAACTGAACGACACTTTAATGTCACACGTCAGATTGTAGGGCAAAATCACATATGAGTGACATATTTTTCATTGCTGTGGTCAATATATCCAGTTTCTCGTCTTGGGGACATTTCCATACTTAAGTATAAAGGAAACTTATCAAGATGGGAAAAGAGATGCAGACTGGAGTCCGGCTAATTATAATAGAATTCCATGACTGAACACACACAATTAATTAATCTTCATTAGTGAAAGACAAGCGCATACGAAAGACAGTTTCAAAGTACAATGACATTGAACTGAATTTCGACCGGGATTCTTCCGCGGATTAAGATTTTGACTATAAACTCACTTGAAGCGACCATTGACTGAAGCCTTGGGCATTATGAAAATGATGGAACCCTGAACATCGTGACATCTATCAACTCTGAATAGGAATTCCCAGTGATCTCTATTTAAACAATTAATATGCAGTTTTGACACAAACAGACATTGCACCAATGGTTATGTTTTCTTTTTGTTTTATTTATGTTTTTATTTCATCTCTTTCTGTTTCTCAGTTTGTGCACTGAAAACGATTTGTCGTGCAATATTATAATTAGGTTTAGTGTTAACTGTTCATCACTTTGGGTGTTTATTTGGTGTTTTATTGCAAAAAAAATCTTTTTCATATAACACTGATCTTACTTGGCGAAAAACTGATATAACGCGTAACATCTTAAATGGGACGTCTTGAAATTTGTCTAAGAGATTAGGCGAACCTGTTATCGGGACTTACTGTCCTTTTGGTCTCACCTTTGGATGCCTATTGATGATTTTTCTCTCTCTTTGAGGGACTGTAATATCAACTGTATGTCTTTTGTTGTGTTCAATAAACGGTTCGATTAAATTCAGTTAGCATTCAATAGACATCAGTGGGAATTCCTTTGTTGGGCTCCGCGTGTGTCCTTGAGCTCGCCATTTCTTGTTATCTAAGATCTATGTGTTCTGCGCATGCCCGCGGCCATGTTGGCCGCGTAGCTTTCTATGAGTCATTTTGACAGATTATATCGTCTAGCGTGACATAAGCTCGATAATTTTCTGCAGTTTCGTTATTTTCTGTTGCCGCGTCTGCGTGTCGGAATTATTTTTCCTTTCCAACACGGATTTACTGCAATTCGGACGGTTTCTTTGCCTGTTTTTGTGACCTTCTGTGCTTGGAAGAGTTCACCTACAGAGGGAGGGGGACAGGCTTCCAGCTTGACTCTCGAGCCTCGGACCTTCAGACCATCTTAGGAACGGCTCCGACTGTCAGCCACGGAACGGTTCAACTAACTAACGGCTTAACAACGTAACGGCCGGCGGGCGACGAATACCTGTCCGTCCTGCGTATATCCTTCGGATCGGGGAATATCTGAACGCCGCGTCGCTTTCCATCTGCGAGGAACTGTTGGACGGTGAGACAACCGCGTGCCATCGGCGGCCGATCACATCGCCCATCGTCGTTTCCTCATCCTCGACGCTACGTGCTTCAGGAACTTCGGGACTTCAGAACATGCCGTCGTCTTTTAACTCTAGTTGGTAATCTATTGGTATGGCTTTGCGTATGTGCGCGAGCTTGCCACTGGTGACTCTGATAGTTGTCTTTCGGTTATCTGAGCTATGTTCACTTACAGGATGCTATTCTGCTCTTACTGACACTTAACATCATTAGTGACTTTTAACATCAAGTCTAGCGCAGTAAGCGCCACTGATTCTTAGAGAGGCGCTATACAAATTTCTGATTACAATTACAATCTATGCATTTTTTCACTTGCAGACTCACTTTCTTTTCTTACTGCCATTTAACACCATTAAGGTAAGTAGGTAAGTTATAGAACATCCTTTATAAAGTAAGGCCTAAATATTTTGCGAATTTAATTAATTTTCTAAAAATTAACCAGTTCATTCTATGTTCGAGTACCAGCAAAGACCAAGCGGCTTCATTCGGTATATTGTGACGTCATCAACTAAGACGTCATAATAAGGAAAGGTGGCGCCTCTAGCTCAGTGAAAGCCTTTCATGTTAGACTGATTTTTGACACAGAAAGAGCGAAAGGCATTTAATAATTTAATGTTCAAATAAATGTTCAAATAAACGTTTAATAAATGTTCAAATAGCCTGAGTAAGCGCATCGATCATGAAGGTCGTTCTTGCTTCGTTCATTCCACTTCTCGCCTCTCTTCTCCTTCCATCCGAAGTCAGATGCCGAGGACGTATCAGAGAGGAAGAGTACGTAAAGTTCATTTTCAGTTTCTGCGCTGGTCTTTGACTTAAGACTGAAAACATTTCTTTTCCTAAAATCTTATCCTGATTCTTCCTCTTCCCCTTATCTCTCTTCTCGCTTCAATTTCAAACACTATCCACCGAAGACTGTCTGACTTTCTGAGTCCTGGATGTTGACCTGGAATCGAACCTTTTTGACTACTCTTTTGCCTATCGCTTTTGCTTTTATTAAGCGCCTTTTACCGCGTCTTGGCTTTCTTTGGGCACTGTAGAACTCTCGAGATTACGACAACGAATACGATTTCAATTGTATATCTGTTTATATTTTCGTTTTTGACTAAAGGCGTTTTTTAAAGCGTACTCCAGTGGCGGATCCAGGATTGCTTGCGTGGGGAATGGCATTTCCAAAAGGGCGCAACATTCTGGCAGTCTACCATGCTCAGGTCTGGTCTGAGGGGCGTCGGCATATAACCATATTACCCCAGCTTATACCTAAATCCTCCATTGGCGCGCTTGTCCTCCTTAGGCTGCCATTCTGTCTCATTGGACCGTCATTGGAATTGACTGGATTGCTGTTATGTCTTGAGTGCAATCGATTGATGCCTAGTGCTTTGTTATGTTATGATGGCGTCATAGACGTTCTATGATTAGATTAGATTTTCATTTACATCTAGTTGCTGTTAAATGATTTACTAGGTAAAAGCGAGTAGCGGGTAAAGATTTTTAAAGCAGTCACCGCATTCACTAAGTTAGGTATGTTGAAAAAGATAGATTTTTGTAGCTTTGTGCTAACACTGATTGAAGTCACTTGCCTGGTTAGCTACATTGATTAAGGGGCGTACGTTAAGGCGTCTCTGTGCGTGAGGATGCCGGTTCGCATACCGTCAGTGGCTATATTTCGGAGATTTGCGTCTCGGGCTAGCACGGTCCATTCGCGGGGACCTTCAATGGTACTATACGCCAATTCAAACGACAGAGGTGATGGAGGAGCTCACCGAATAAATTCATCGAAAAACAATCAGGGTCCAGGTGACGCGGTTGCTATGGAAAAATTTTACATTTTCATTAACTTGACCAGGTACATAGTTAAGGCAAGGTCAGTGTAGCTACCTCCGACACGGACATAATCGCCCGTTGTCTTTCGTAGTCTTTGAACCAACTTGGTCCAGAAACTCTGGGCAATGTTTCAAATGCTAACTATGTATGAGACTCCGTCATGTAAGCGGGGCTTGCCAGTGATGACTCTTCCATGTATCTGAACACTGCTTCCTTAATGAAGGACGTGTTTTCTTAGTGACTTTAATATTATCTGGTCAAGCATAGGCGTCACTTTTGTCAGATACCTAAAAGGCGCTATATTAAGTGTGTGAATAACTAGAGAACTAACTAACAACGTCAAAACTTATGCAATTTCACCTCAGAGAAAATATCACACCCCTTTTATCTGAAACAGTGTCCTTTCAATCACAACATAAAGGAATAAGGTTCATTTAATCGAAAACATATAAAACATTAACTGAAGAGATAACAAAAATAATTCACACGTTAGGACCATTTTGGACGACATTAGCGGAGTTTTGGGCAACGCTGGTCCGACACTGACCCAATGGGTGTGTGTTGGCTGGAAGAATATTAGGCCTATATACACAGAAAAAAGCTGACGAACTGGCTGTCGGAATTGACCAGATGAGGTATTGGCTAATATGTGACTAACGGATGAAGAAGCCTTGAATGAATCAGTAGAATTTTAAGTCTCTGACCAAGTGTATATGCAGCGCGTGCATGTATAGAAATAAACGGTATATGCTAAAAATTGCTTAGTAAGTGGTTGAAAGATATAGGCCTCATTGTAGAGACTTCTCCTATGCAGCCAATTTTTTTGATCCCTGAGCGTGTTCACACTGTGGCACTGATGGCAACTGGAGGCCATGCAGCTAAGAGCCCATTGCATATATGTATGTTTGTATGTATGCTTCTATGTATGTATGTATGTAGGTGTGTATGTGTATATGTATATGTGTAGGTATGTATGTATGTTTATATTTATGTATGTAGGGAGGCAGGGAGGTATGTAGTTAGTTATGTATGTAGGTATTTATGTATGCATTTATGTGTATATGTGTATATGTATGTTGGTAGGTAGGTAGGTTTGTAGGTACGTATTTACGTACGTATGTATGTATGTATGTGTGCATATATATAGGTATGTATGTATGCATGTATGTATGTATGTATGTATGTATGTATCACTCAGTCAAACAGTCATTCAGCCAGTCAGTAATTTTATCAATGTAGCATATTCGAGTACTGATGACATTGTCCAATACTGTTGCAGTGAATACGAAGTCAGTCACGTTCGAAAGCGGGCAATGAAGTTCAAAGAGTACTTCAATAAAGGCAACCTGCAGAAGACCTGTTCGCTATGTCACAAACAATACGGCATAGACGAAGCCAACTGTATGACTGGCAAGAGGAAGGCAAAACTCAAGTGCATGCTGAAAGTGAAACAAAATCGGGCATATTTCGAATCCATGTGGCCCGAAGCAGTCTCTTCAGCTACGGGGTAAGATTACAGTTTCTGGTTTTATCCGCAATTTTAAGGGAATTTCTTGCTAATTTGTTTCACACCATGACAACCAAAATAGTATCAGAGACATGTCTTACAGTTCTTCAATTGAAGGATCTTGAAGATGAACCGTAAACTCGAAAGAAGCAACTCATTAACCGAGTAACTAGTGAATGGGTTTCCTTGGGGTAAAATCGTCTCAGTTATTGGCTGAAGGTAGGTAGACTTAGTCATGATATTTTATACCTTCTCATTCCATCCAGAGAGGTAACTGGGCTAGCTTCGATTAGAAAACATATCTAACAAGTCGAACTCACATGTAGGCCTACACGGAGTCAATTCTTAAATAGGTTTGCTTGGATAGGTGTTTTCCGGCAAGTTAAGACTTCCTAACTATCGGAGTCCATTGTTTCAAACCATGATAAGTCGATCACCTAGACTAAAGAAATGCAGCTACAAAATTAGCAAAGAGATCCAAGTTGGTTTCTGTAAGTTTACGCTAATGATGGACAGTAATTGTAATTGTAATCGTAAACTCGAGATTTGTACAGTGCCCAACGGAAGCAAAGTCGCGCGAAGCAGCCTATTCACAGGCGCTCAATCAAAACAAAATCTTTGGGCGGGAGGGTTAGAAACGGTTCCAGGTCAAGATCCAAGAGGCAGGCAGGCAGTCAGATGGCTACGGTGGATGGCGTTTGGAATTTGAGCGACAAGGTAGATAAGGGTAACAAGAGGAATCAGGATAGGATCTGTGTAAGAGGAGTGTTTTTAGTTTTGAATGAGGAGGAGAGATTACAAGTTCCCAGAATCGGATCATCTTTTCTCGTTCTATGGTGAATGTAGTAGTCGTAATACAAGCAGGATAACATGAGCTCAAACGAAGAACCTTTCATTGTCGGTGAAAGCAGTTTTGTAACAGAGTTCGATAACCGGAAGAAAGAATCGCCCTTCGACACGACCACCAAAGAAAATTTTACCTCTTTCACCAGGTTTCGAAACCCAGTAGGCCTCTTCGTTACCTAGTAATCGTATTATAATTCATCGTTGAACCTTGTTATCAGTAGGCTGGTATTTAGGCCTTAGCCTCGGCTCCCGTTTATTTATAGGCTCACTTATTTTTGGTTCGCTCTTGGTCTGAAAATTTATGTAGCGCATTTACTTAGACTATCGGAATGCGACCCGGTTTCTTTATAAACCGCATTGCCCGCTTCCTAATGTGAATGAGGATTATGATTTTGGTTTACAGTTATGACTAGAAGCGACCATCGACTCGATGGCATCGACTGATGCCTTAGGTAACGACGCTGAAGAAGTCTTTAGATTAGATTAGATTAGACTAGACTCGACTCAACTAGACTAGATTAGATTAGATTAGACTAGATTAGACTAGATTAGATTAGACATGGAAGACGTTACATTGAAACGTATTCGCCCACATATTCTAAGCACTCTGTTTACCTGAACAATTTTGTTGCCGACTAGAAGCAAGAAACCAAAGACAACGGAAGAGCACTTCTCACCGGAATTCCTGAAGAAGACCTGCCAAATCTGTGCAGATATTGGCGGTGTGAACCTCGACGACTGCATTGCTGACCAGAATCAAGGGAGAGTCAATTGCAGATATACAATGGATGAAATGGGGAAGCGGTTCAGAAATGAGTGGGACCTATACCCAATGCAGTAAGAATCCAACTTGTGATACGTGTAACTGTAACTAGACATTTTATAGTTCCTTGTTAATATCTCTCAAAGGAGCTGTCTGTAACAGTTCGATAAGAACTACCCGTTCTTCAGTAAACAATAATTCCCAACGATAATGATCGGAAAGCTGGAGAAGTTTCCACCGACAAGTTCTCTCACACAAGAAATGTAAAAGTGCAGGTTTTTCTATAGCGATAGTATGACCTCTACGCTGAATTTTTTTCAAGTGATATTCTTCACCACCGCTACTCGTTTGAATGGGTGCCACGCCAATTAAAATCCCCGTATACGGATCGGGCTAGCCGAAGATTTAAATTTCTGAAATATAGCCTGAGATATAACAGTCAATAGTAAGTAAACAAGCAAGAGAATAGGTAAATCACTAATTAGGTACGTAACTAAGCTCGCTAGCAAATAAACAATTATGTATGCACATATATTAGTTAATTTTTCAGTAAGGTAGCAAGTTAGTCCTTTTGTGTGTTGTTTAGTCATTTTATTCCGTCAATTAAATTAGTCAGTTATTAATTTCAATCAATTCTGGATATCTGTCTACAATTGACAATGAACAATTCTTATTGCAGTGAATACAAGATCAAGCACTATAGTAAGCGCTCGATTGAGATTGGCGAATACTTCAGAGGAAATAATCTACAGAAGGCCTGCTCGATCTGCCATACACATTACGGCATAGACAAAGCCAACTGCATCGCTAGCAAGCGGATGGCAAAATACAAGTGCATGGTCAAGGTGAAAGAAAATCAAGCATTTTTCGAATCCAAGTGGACCGAATCAAATTCTCGAGCTGCGGGGTAAGAATACTGCATCTAATTATATCAGCAATTTTAATTGATTTTGTTGTTAATTTATTTTATACCATGAAAAACCAAAATATTATCATAGGGTTGTCTTTCAGATCTTGAATAGAAGGATCTCCAAACAGAAGCGTAAAGTCATTAACTGGGTAACAAGCGAATGTGGTTCTTGCGGTAAAATTATCTCAATTATTGATGAGGGACACGTAGACCTACCTTTGTCCTCTACGGTGATCTCTTCAAAAATAAACTCCGCTGACTGCTCCGCGGACCAGAATGGAGCCAGGCAGCATTGCAAGAACATGGCTTTCGAAATGCCGAGAGCGGTCGAAAAATATTGGAAATAGCTTCCAATGAAGTAAGAGCCCTTCTTGCAATATGCCTCACTGTACCTAGATGCTTATATGTAGCGCTTTTTAAGTCAATGCTCGTCCCGCCAGCCTAAATGTTGTTAGAGTTCGTTAAGAAAAACGCATTCATCAGTGGAGAATTTAGCTAATGGTGCGGGGTGCGGTTCGCCCTCTTCGCCCCTCTTGGTTATATGTCGGCGCCCCTCAGACCACACCCGTGCATGGTGGACTGCCATTCCAAAATGTGTCGCCCCTCTGGGAATGCCCTTGCCCCCACGCAAGCAATGCTGGATCCGCCGCTGAAAGTCATGCTTATTCAGTTGATGCTTCAAGAGCCGGAGAAGTTTCTATAAACAAGTTCTCTCGTGTATGAAGATCTTTAACAAAAGAATTTCTTTTAACCTGACATCTGACAAGTTACATTAAGGAAGAGGAATGATGACAACCGAATTTGCAGGACTGGATTATGCCGACCGACTACTTACTGGCACTTATTAACGGTACAACTCGCCTCGAACGGATATCACACCTCACCAGGGTATGATAGGGTTAGGCAGCACGGGTATTTTTCAGTAGCCAGACCGTTTAGTTGCCGGAAGACGAAGAATTTTTGAAATTAGACGGTCGACCCTACTCTGAAAATCTATTATTTCCGGCCGTTGACGGCAATTAAGTGTAGGCCCAACAACCTCCAAACGGTCCGAGCAGTCGAACCTATTCTAAACTTAAGAGTCGTCTTACTTACCGATCACCGTAGTCTAACTTCTGGATTATCTGACCTGTAGGAATTCGACCTGGCTTTGCCAATGGATTATTATTTTGATTGCGATTTCACTTGAAGCTACCATCGATTGATGTCTTGGACATTATAATAACGGCACTATAGAAGTCATTATATTATTAGTTCGACGTTAATTAGTTAGTTAATTAGTTGGTAAATCAGTCAATCATTCAATCAGTCAATCAGTTAGTTAGTATTTTTATGAATGCAGGAAAATAGCCTACACCTTGTAACGAACACTAATGTTGCAGTGAAGTCGAAGTCCGTCATGTTAAGAAGCGATCGATAGCGGATCAGGACGAGAGCAAAGGAGAGAATCTGGAGATGTTCTGTTCCATCTGCCATGAATACTTCGGCATAGACGAAGCCAGCTGCATCGAGAACACTCAGAAGGTGATGGGCAAGTGTCAGCAAAAGGTGGAAGAATCATTCACGTTTCTCGATTCTAAGTGGACCAAATCAAATTCTTCAGCTGCGGGGTAAATATACATCTTCTGATTATGTCAACATATTTTAGTAACGTTATTGCTTAATTATTTAACATCTGAACCACGAAAATGATCCTCAAAGTTCTAGAATAGAGGAATCTCTAGTTGAAGTGTAGGCCTATTATTTTTCTTAATATTTTCCCTGAGGTACATATGATCGATTGGGATTAAAAACCTTATTCGACAATCTCAGTATTCATCGTGTGAAAATACTGCCAGTTCGTCGACAGGTTCCCTTGCATCGCATTGTTACTTGATCTCGTATCACTGCTATAGCCAAAAGATCCAACCTGATATGAAACGTCTATTGCGCTATACAGTATTGTAAAAGGCTTCAACCGATCGCCGTTTCTAAGAAACCAGTCCAGGTCCACAAGGTGCTGGAGACCGAAAGAGGTTACGAAAGGTAAAGATTCCGATAATGACTGTGAGGTTCACACCACAACGAAATCAGAGAACTTGCCGTGCGGACAGAAGCAAAGATTTCTTGAGTTTCGGAACTAATCTGTCTAATCTAATCTAAAGACTTCTATAGCGCCGTTATATTAATGCCAAAGGCATCACTCGATGGTCTCTTCAAGCAAAAATTGCAATCAATCCATTGGAGAAGCCGAGTCGAATTACAACAGGTCAGAGAAACCAGAAGCCAGGCGACTGTGGTTAAACAAGTTTAAAGAGAGTTTGGACCTGAATGAATTCCAAAGCTTTCGACCAGCTGCCAGAGAAGCCCCGATAACAAAGCATTTCTAGTGTATAGGAACAACACCTCTACTTTTTATAGTGATCAACTACTGGGTTCAGTACCTCACCGGAACACTATTCCTTGCAGTAATCAAATACCATATACAGTACCAGTGGCCGCTCCCAGATTGATTGCGTGGGGGCAAGAGATTCTTCAGAGTGACGCCACATTCTGGCAGTTCACCATGCACGGGTGTGGTCTGAGGGGCGCCGGCATAAACAAGAGGGCACGGGGGCGAAGCGCCCCCACGCCTATAGCTAAATCCACCCCTGTTCAGTACCGTACCTGAGTATCATTATTTATAGCAGCCTACTCACCCGAGTTGCTTTTGTTCTCACAGTCAACCAGGAACTAAGAAGAGCATCCAGCAGATGTGTTCCATCTGCGACCAACTGTTCCACTTCAGTTCCAGTAATTGCGTCGCAGACAAAAAGGGCGTCAGGCAAAAGTGTCAGAACTGGATTAACGCATACGAGAATCTGAGGAAAGAGGCGGAGAGGCAGCAGAGCGAGGCGCCAGGATCAGCCGAAAGCGATTCAGAGGCTGTCAAATTTTCAAAAGCAGAAAATTAAAATGTAAACGGATGTGAACAATTTCCGTAGCACGTGACTTTTCTACGTAATTTTCGTAAAAATGGAACAAAATATTAACACTTCATTTCGATGTTTTAAACCGATTTGCACTATAATTCGTTCTAAAATTACTCAGATCTTCGTTTAATAGTAAATCCGTAATCGACCCACATTCCGCAGGTGAAGTTTTTATTTCTCAATTAAATCTAGTTTGACTAACGCACGATTCGTATCTACAACATTTTACTACAATAACCTATTTTGTTAAAAGGTAAAAGTACTATCTTCATGCAAGTGTGTGGCTACATCGTATTAACTGATGTTAATGCACGTTATATTTATTTTATTTATTCGTATTGATTTATTTAATAACAATATAAAATGAAATATTAAATAAAAGTTATTCCGCAGTCAGTAGCTCTTATTCTGAGTTTGATTGTTAGTTTATCAGCGTACCTTCACCAAGGCTGTCCGCAGAGGGGAAGGGAGAGGTCACACGATGCTCACAATTGCGGACAAAGGGATGAGTGTTGCCCGTTGTTGACATTCTCGTCTAAATTTCGTATACACAGCTAGTACACACCCATTTCATTCACAGCAGACAACAGTCGGGTGTACTGCGTTGAACTTTCTTGGACGCGACTGTATCAAAGTACCCGACACCGTACCATTGTCAGCCGTGCAAGATCAAAGTACCCGACACCCTGCCACTGTTAGACGTGCAGGATCACCTGGGCCTAGGCACTCCGACGAAGTACAGACGTCCGCAATGGAGGATAGGGAAGGCAATGCAAAACGCCGACATACGCGGACAAGGGAGAAGAGATGGGTACAAAGTAGGTCAGTTTTGCTCACGTCCATCGTGGTGCAGTTGATGCCTGAGGCACAAGACAGAGGCGTCGCAGAACTTGCAATTTAGGCTACCATTGCTATCAGTAAGTCGTGCGTACAGCGCTTTTGTGAGGTACTTAAAACGCGCTTTTTTAAGTGCGTTTAAACAGACATACATACCAATACACACATAAATACATAGGTATGTAAGTACGCATATATTTCATACATACATACATACATACAAACATCATACATACAAACAAAAAAATGTACATAACCATATGCATACATGCTTACATCATACATACATCATATATACATACATAATTAAATACAGACATCATACATGGCATACATATATATACATACATGCATCATATATACACATATACGCATAAATATATATACATGCATACATACGTATACAAATATGTAAACATACATATGCATACATACATACATATTCACTATCACGTTCCTCGCCTCACGTGTTGTCGTCGTCAGCACGTGCGTCCGGTGGTGCCCTCTGGTGTTCACTGATGGTAGCTGGAGGTGCCCATCGGCCGGAAAATTGGGACATTCACCTGATGCGACAGAGTGCCAGACAGACTCACCAGGGATTGTCGAGGCATTGTCAGACTCGTTAAATAGGGGGAAAGTAACTCTTTGGGTTACACCGATACAGACCGAGAGAGAAACAGAGCCGCTCGTCAGTCGATGTCTGACTGTCAGAACTGCCGTGAACTGCTGTTGAACTTTATCTCGGTCGAAGTAACGTCTCAGTTAAATAATAAAAGACTTCTATTTGATGAGACTCGGCATCGTGACGCATACATACGTACGTACATACATACATACAATCCTCTCACATGATCTAATGTCGGCAGGCATTAATAATCATAACCTAAGCAGACTGTAACAGATTCCATCAGCTACAGATACCACTTTGGACCATCGAGCATCGCACGGCTAAAACGGATTGATGAGCAGAATGAGATTTTTCAGTCTCGACGGCAGATGGAGTCTGTGTACAGCGTACACGACATTTCCGCTCTGGTGGAAGTAGGAGCGGACAATCCGAACACAAACATCTCTCAGGGTCGGAGGACTTCGAAGATACTCCTCGGTCCAGTCCACCATAGTCACCATCAGCTTCCTCAGGGGCTCCGACGGTACCAGTCCGTTCCTCACAAGGCTCGCGTACAGGTACTGAGCGAGGTCAACGTAGTCGTTGGCTATCGTCCGCAGCTCCGCTTCGAGGGCCACGTGCACGCTTGGAGGCAGCCGGCCGGTGGGTGAAGGGAGGGCACCGGGTTCAGGGGCCTCGATGGGCGGTTGGAGAACTGGGTAGCAGACGGTCGCCTGGACGAGCAGACGGAAGAGCTGTTTGTAGCACTCGCGCGGACACTTGAGGGGAGAGTAGAGAGCGTTGTGCAGAGCCTGGCCCCAGAACAGCACGGTGCTCGTCAGCGGACGGCTACAGTCGCCGCCGTGAATCAAAAGTAGTTCCAGGATGCGAGGATTCGCCACGTGGTTCAAAATCAACACGGACTGTAGCGTCACCTGTCGGTCAAGAAATCAATCTCTATGTATATTATTTTTCTATGTGTATGCAGGTACAGTATACTGATCACAGCATATGTACTTATATATGCATATATATATATATCGGATGGGTTGGGGAACTAGACAAAGGGCCGACTTGCTTGCATATAAAAGAATTTACTGTAGGAATATAAGATACCGTAAGGCAGCAACAATCCAGTAAAAGACCAGTAGAAATCAAGCATAAATCTGATACAGACACGCCGTCTTAACCGACGTGACCAAGCAACTATCAGGCCTTGCCTCTTCGTCCCTCAGGCTTTTATAACTTTCCATCCTTTCCTCCAAATGTCCGTCCCTGTCTCCGTGGCTATTCTGGATTAGGCCGGTCCTTACTTTACCTACAGGTGTCTGTGCCTGCTTACATTACAAGATGCTAGGGAACTTATTTGGGCGTAGCCTGTATCGACTGTCGCTGCTGCTTGCTGACGTGGCTGTTGTCTGCTGATTCTGCCACCTGTGAGTTCTCTGTTCAGGTCGTGTCTTTAGTTAGATTGCCCTCGTAACCTGGAGCTCGGTCCGAATCTTCCAGGTCTTGTCCTTCTCTTTCTACATACAGTTGAAGTTGATCTTTAAACTAAGTCGGTCTCTTTCTCTACCTAAGGTGGGGGGATGGCGCTCCAGAAGTTGCCGAAGATTCAATGCAGCTGTGGACTACTACTTCCCTGTCTATCTCCCACTCCTGTCATACCTGCTGAGCGTTGTGTGAAGACGGTGCTGACCGCATTCCTTTATGCCAAACTGATGATAAGTGGACCTTAGATGTGTCTGAGAGTTCATATTCGTTGCTACCTATCCTTCTTTCCTTCTGTCGTCGTTTCTATAGCGCCTACTTTAACTTTCCTACATATATATACATGCATATATATATACACACATATACACACACATATATATCAGAACATATACTAATTTGTATACAGTATATATAATTTATAATATATATATATTAGTACAAAGAGTGTGATCAGTATACTGTACATGCACACACGTACAAATAATTCCGTGCATAGTATACACGCACCAGTTCGGCATAATAACCATTTTTGGGAACCTCTCTTATTTCTCTTCCGCTCCTACCCTTCTCTCTCCGTCTATCTATCTATCTATCTGTCTTTCTGTCTGTCTGTCTGTCTGTCTGTCTGTCTGTCTGTCTGTCTATCTATCTATATTTATCTCTATTTCTCAATCTCCATGACTCTCCTTCTCTCAACTGAAAACTGAGCAGGGTCGAGGCCACATGGTCGCTACAGAAAAAGATGCACTTTTATATTTACATTTCTCTCTCTTACACTCAAAAATACAATCTGTTGAGCCCTCTGAAACGGGAAGGAAGACCATGTGGGATTGTGGGATAAGCAGTTCGATACAAGTTAGATTTCAATACCGACCTCTCGTAATCGTAATCGTAATTCCGAGATTTCTACAGCGCCCAACGAAAGCCACGTCACAGGGACTAGCTTATTCCCAAATATGTATATATATATATATATATATTGGCAAAGCATTCCATATCAGCGGTCCAATGCATTTAATGTCGAAATACCTAGTAATCGAGAAGGATAATTGGAAGCCCAAATGAAGTTGCAATAGGAAAGATATGGATAGACGAGTGAATAATAGAGATTAAACAGTATAAATTGGGGCAGAATATATTGAATCGCATTCAATACACCAATACTTTTAGCAATCTTTTTTGAGATTTACATCATATGTTCTTTCCATGTAAGATGACTATCAATGAAGACGCAAAGAAATTTACAAGAAGTTACATTGTGTAATTTATTGGTTGTCAGTAAGGATTTGGAGATTTTGAGTGGAGATAATTTTTTGTGAACAAAATAGTATAAAGTTAGTCTTGCTGAGATTAAGTGATAACCTATTAGTCTGAAACCAGTCAGCGATTAAATCCAGACTATTGTTGCATTTTTCTCTATTTCTTCTATTTGCACACTTTTATTTATTCAGTATTAAATTTAATTATAATTACTGTACTAAGTTAGATCGTTATTTAGATGAATATGGCATCTTTCAGTGGACTCACTCTTGTAAGCGATTTTAATTAAAATGTATCCATGCGAAGCAGCAACAAAAGGCTTATCTTAAACGATAAAGTCTTGACTAACGAAGAGAATGTTTCTTGGGCCAAATTAACAGAAATAGAACGAATGTTTATAGGAAGGCTGTTCCACAGGGAAGGACCCAAACAGGACAATAGCACAATAGCACGGTGTTGACATGCTGATGTACAGCAGCGAAAAACCTGTAGATCTCTTCGGGATGAAGAGCGAAGCGACTGACGATCCGGATGGGCGCCGACCGGCACGAACAACTCGCGTATATATTCAGGAGCATATCCAGCCAACAAGGCCCAACCAAAGAGCAGGATCTTGAATTTGATTCTTTCTTCAATTGGTAGCCAGTGCAGAGTATCTGTCATATAAACTATTATATATGGGAAAATTTCGGTAGATTAGCGACTATAGACGGGCGGCACAGTACAGGACGGATTGGAGCTGACGAAGATGGAATTCTGGCAAACCTGCGAAGGCAGCGTTGCAGTAGTCCAGAAGCGTCAGGACAAAGGAGTGAAGTAATGCTGTTACAGCGCTGAACGATAGATTTCGCCGTATTGATCGAATTTGACGCAGATGATAGTGACACGACCTGCACAACGAATCGACGTGGTCAGCCATGGACAGCTCACAGTCTATAAGCACTCCCAGGTCACGAACCAGCTCGGAAATGATGAGAGAAGCTCCTGTTGGTTGATTTTAGCCCAAGCTTGACGAGTACCAATCCCCAAAAATTGTGTTTTGGATGGGTTAAGCCGAAGGCGATTCGATAACATCCACACCTGTACGTCTGTCACAGTGACCAGCATCGGCGTAAGGCAGGCGAGAGAATCAGCAGGACGACAGCTGGAATAAAGCTGGACATCGTCAGCATATTGATGAACACGGGCACAACGTGCAGTAATGATACGAGTCAGTTCTGCTGTATAAAGAATGTAAAGGAGCGATCCAAGGACCGAACCCTGAGGAACGCCGAAAGACATTGGGACCCAGTCTGAGCAGGCTGACTCAATAGCTACCATCATCGTCCGCTCATCAAGGAACGATCGAAGCCATTTCAGCGACTGGAGGTAGGACTTATATGGGGCGAGGAAAGGAAATTAATTATCCGACCCATCCTACGAACTTACCAGCACTTTACCCCTTGCAGGTCTTTCGTTCAAAACTATAAACCCTATTTTTCCACAAAGCCTCTCCAGTTGCACCAGAAAAAAACTATTCCAAAGATACTCGCCCATCGCACTGCCGCGACGAATCATCTAAATAGTATCATTGAGATCACAGAAAACACGACTAATGTTGATACAGTTGTGTTATAAATAAGCAATTGTCCTACTACCTTACCTCACCTGAGATATTTCTGTTTTCCTACAGGAAAAGTAAAACTGAGATACAGTTCCGAAGGTTTGTTTCAATTGCGGAGTACAATTTGGATAAAATATGGCGACTGTTGGAAGACGTGATACTCGTGCATGGAGTACGTCTTACTTTTATTTATATGGCAATTGAAAAGAAACTCCGGCTAAATATGAAGGTCGTTTCAATGGTTTATTCTGTAGTTGGGATCAAATTTCAGCAGAAGTTAGGCCACAAAGTAAACATGCAATGCATAGATTGCACTTGAAATGAGATGTTGTAATGCACCTATTGTACTGCGTAGAAGTGAAACATTTGTACAGCGCGTGCTTCAAGAGCTGTACATGTGAATGACTGCTATACAGAACTACGATTTGAAGCGAATACAAATATTAATCGAATAAGACCACTTCAACCATTAGGGTCATCATCTGATGAACCTAATCGACTGCAGCTCTGATTATCGAATTTTTAAGATATCTCATGACTGTTGTTGATTGTTGGACTTAAATGTACAGCGCCCTTTTCTTCTACCTGGACCGTGCTACGGCTTTATATAAGTTGCATAATTATTATTATTAGCTCGGATGACTACTACAACTACTACTACTACTACTACTACTACTACTACTACTACTACTACTACTACTACTACTACTACTACTACTACTACTACTACTACTACTACTACTACTATTACTACTACTACTACTACGACTACTACTACTACTACTACTACTACTACTACATTTATTATTATTATTATTATTATTATTATTATTATTATTATTATTATTATTATTATTATTATTGTTATTATTATTATTATTGTTATGATATAAATCTATTGTTGCTGGAGAAACTAGAGCTGCTGTGGCGTCCAGGCTGGCACACTGGAAACAGGTCGACTAGATGCACCTCCGAATCTCATGATCTTGTCTTTAAGCGCCGTGGTGAAGAAGCAACCCTGAGTTAGCGGTCGCGTAAGTGTAGATTATTATTATTATTATTATTATTAGGCTTATAATCGCGGTAATAGTTCATCTCAAATGCGGGGTAGATAGAGAAAGATTATTATGGAGAAAGATAAGTCTTCAATGATTTGGTAAATGAGATAAGAGAACGATGATCTCGCAAAGCTGTTGATAGCTGAAGTTTGTTACATAGACGATAACCAGTGTGCAAAATGTCATAGCAACCATTGTCATTTAAAATAAAAACCACAAGGTTTTAAAGTAGGGAATGGCGTCTGTGTTGTAAATATATGGCTTCGTTTGGATGGATTTATTAATGCTTCTATATCAGGACGCTAATCAAAGTAGTTAGTTACCTACCGGCGCTAGATAAATTACTAATTAATAATTAGAGCAATAATTACCTTACAGTCTCTTAGTCTCACGTCATATTAATTTATTAAAGACGTCATTTGATTAGGCTTTATGTTCGAAAAGAAGCCACTGTCAAACTCAAAAGGAAAAAACAGCCGTGAATCTGATTTAAAACAATTTTAAACGTTATTAACCATCGTTACCAGCATTTAAGCTGAAAACTCGCCTCTGATTGCCATTTTCTTTCCTACTGCGTTGCGTCAATACTATCTTCCAATTTCAGGGTGAATGCCTTGAAATTGCTTAAGCTATTGTATGTGATTGTATTTAAATAAAACACTGGTATAGAGCGGTCTTCTCATAGGTCAGCATATTCTATAAAGTTGGCTGTTCGTGAAACACGTCTTGTCTTTTTCCGGCGCTAATTCGCAGTAAGTTGTCTATCCTTTTGGAATACTGTTTCTCCTTATGTCTGCGACATTCTACAGTTTCGGACTTAGCTGAAAACTCAACTGCATCCCTTTGCTTATAATTTGTTGTATTTCCTGTAACATTCACAGCGGTGGTGAAGGTTCTCACCGATAAATTCAATGCAAAATGAGCAGGGTTGAGGCCATACGGTCGCAACATAAAACCGATACATTTTTTACCTCTGAGCTATTTTAAGAGGACATTATCCAGTTCAAGTTATGATGTGTTGTCGTCAATTGTAAGGTATTGTAACTCTGATTACAAAGCAAAGCGTTATGTAATTTTTAAGTTACAGTATATGTTTTAGATGAAGGTCATTCTTCCTCTCCTCGACTCTCTTCTCCTCCTACGATCCGACGACAGAGCCCAAAGAGACATTCCAAAGGAGTAGGTAACCGCAAATTTATATCGCTCCCTTAAATAAGCCACTCACGATCATTGCTTGACTGCTACCAGACAATTACGGTTACAGCGTTATCTTTAAAAGAAGTCAACGATATTCTATTGTAAGGCCTCCCGTCTAACTTATTTGGGAAACCAGGTTGAGCTGGCTTAAGTATGCTTCGGCTGAAGAAGGTGGTTGGTTTAACTAGTTTCTGCTCTTTAAGAAGGTAACTAATCCTGGAATTAAGACATCCGTCTAAGAATTGTAAAAAGTGTCGGGCATAGAGACGGCTATGGTTGATGGTGTTTGGAAATGAAACGGAAAATGAGATAAGGGGAAGAGGAAAAATGAAGACTGAATTTGTGGAAGAGTGTTTTCAGATTAGATTGAAAGAGCTGACAGAAATTGCAAGAGGTGAAGTGCAGTGAGTTCGTGTGATGAGTCAGATAATATATTATATTCCTGTGTAATATACAGTTTACGTATGAAGTTAATGTTCACAGGAAGAGATCGATGGCGGTGCAGAACTATTTTAGCGGATCAATGAATCTATTCAAGATCTGCGAAACCTATTACGACTTCTACATGGTGGATTCCGTTGACTGCTACATGGACTGTGAAGGGGCCAAGCAGTTATGCATGAATTTCATTGAAGAAGATCCAGATGAGATCGCGCAGGATTGGAAATCCCTCCGAGCGGTGTAATAACACGACTCAGAATATATATATATGCGATTTCATATAAGGTCATCGTTCAGTTCTGTCACAACTCTATCAATGAAACTTTAAGGGGCATAATTTTTATATAGTAAGACTTTTTAGATGAAATTCAAAGATATCGCTAGCAATTTAACCGACGCATAATGTTGCTTAATTTTGCTCCCATATAAGCGGACTGCTCTTCTGCAAACTGACCCGTAGCACATGACCGAAGTATGAAAGCTTCCTATTTTTGATTATCGACTTCTTAAAAAGTATGTGATAGCTTGCTTGGAAGGCAACACAACGATAAGGGTTCAAATCCCCCCAGGGCAGAAAAAATGTTTCTGACTTAGGGGTCACTTGCGTCCCCTAGAGAAGGCATCTATAAACTGAATACGCTTACCGCACAATCTCGTACAGAAGATGAGAAGACGAGAGAGAGGGCTGTTCCCTCCGATCTCTTATGTCTAGGTTAAGAAAAAATTAATTCGCTACCACTTCATTGTGCGGCAGGTGGGTCTGTCGGTAACGCGTTTGGTTAATGATCATGCGGTTGCGGGTTCGACTCCGTGTAACGACCCTGGGCAAGTTGCCTGTACACACCGTGCCGCTGTCACCAAGCAGTATAATTTGGTACCGGCGTAAGCTGGGAAGTGAACGGCAAGTCCTGCGATACAAAGGCCCCTTGTCCAGGACCACGGGGTTCGTCCATTGCCGGTTCGATGACCTAAAGAAAAGGAAATGAGCGCCTCCCCTACATCTCACTTCTGGGATATGGAAGATTTTACTTTCAACACTTCATGCGTATGAGTCTTTCCGGGTTCGTTTAAAGGATTCGCCCTTCTTCTTCTGTGTTAGTGTAGAGCTACCAGAGGGAGACAACATCGTGATCGGATCAGAGAATTTGAGGAAGATTTGCCGTCTCTGACGAGAGGTGTACGAAATAAATGCTCTTGACTGTTACTTGAACTGCATAAAAACCAGACATCTCCGCGGGACTAGATTTTATGAAACGCTGAATACGAACGCAAGCAACAAACCAGCGGAATAAGCAAACAAACTTACAAATACAATATAAGCAATTTTTAATTTAGAAAGGTAAGAAAATTAGGAATGGTAAGCCTAATGTGTACAATGCAAAGCAATTTATGGCAGTGTAATGCAACGTAAAGTGAGGCAAGGGTAAATGAGTAAGTAAGAGTAAGTAAAGCATTTTGTTAACGCATCACACATTCATCAGGTCAGCGACAAATCGTAGGCGTGGTTGTTGGACAGGGTCAGGTAGCAAAAGCAAGTCGGCAAGTAAGATGAAACGATGTAAGGTCAAAAACGGTATGGCATGGTGAATTATGTCTTAAGATACCAGGTTTTTAGTACCTTCAAATGCCGCTGTCTTGCTTACGTCAGGTAAAATGAGGCAGGGCGGTGTAAAGTGAGATAAGTTTAGGTAACGGATAAATGCTCACTTGTTATCTGTTCGAAAATGTTGTTCCTTATTTTGCTGATGACTTGTTGGCTGCTCGGTTTAAAATTCCGCCAAAATTACGACAATTATCTGTTCCATCATACGAACTCGCCATCACTTCACTCCTCGCAGTTCCTGCGCAAGTCCTCCATTCAAAACTGAAAACACTTTTGTTCCGCAGATCTACCACACAAAACTAAAAACACTTCTCTTCTGCAGATCCCATACTGTTTCCTATTCTTTCCCTTATCTACCCTGCAGATACAATTCCAACCACCAACCACCGTATTCGCCTGGCTGCCTGGCTGCCTGCCTGCCTGCCTGCCTGCCTGCCTGCCTGCCTGCCTGCCTGCCTGACTTGGATCTTGACCTGGAACCAAACCCCTCCTGTCTATCGTTTTTGTTTTGACTGAGCGCCTGTGATTTACCTGGTTCGCGCGACTTAGCTTTCGTTGGGCGCTGAAAAATTCTCGAGTTTACGATTACGATTAAATTTAAATGATACTATTTGGATTACACTCGAGCAGCAATTTTGTATAAGTAACGGGCAGTTGTTCACTACTACTGCAGCTAAAAATGTTTTTGAAAGTTCTTTACATACAGCTAAAGTGTTTATCGCAACTGGACGACACTTTAATGTCACGCGTTAGATTGTAGGGCAAAAACACATATGAGTGACATATTTCTATTGCTATAGTCAATATATCCAGTTTCTCGTCTTGAGCACATTTCCAAACTTAAGTGAAAAGGAAACTTGACAGGATGGGAAAGGGTATGTCGACTGGAGACCGGCTAATTATTATAGAATACTATGACTGAACACACACAATTAATTAGTCTTCAATAGTGAAAGACAAGCGCCCACGCTTTACAAGTAACAGCGCATACGAAAGACAGTTTCAAAGTACAATGACATTTAAATGAATTTCGACCGGGATTCCTCCACGGATTAGGATTTTGACTATAAACTCACTTGAAGCGACCATCGACTGAAGCCTTGCGCATTATAGCAGCGGCGTTATAAAAGTCAGCAGATACGATGTTTAGGAACATCTTAACATCGTGACATCTATCAACTCTGAATAGGAATTCCCAGTGATCTCTATTTACAAAATTAACGTGCAGTTTTGACACAACAGACATTGCACCAATGGTTATTTTTGTGTGTTTTATTTAAGTTTTTATTTGATCTCTTTCTGTTTCTCAGTTTGTGCACTGAAAACGATTTTTTGTGCAATAAATATAATTAAGTTTAGTGTTAATTGTTCACCACCTTGAGTGTTTTTATTGTAAAAAAAATTCTTTTTCAAGTAACACTGCTCTTACATGGCAAAAACTGATATAACGTGTAACATGTTAAATGTGCTGTCTTGAAATTTGTCTAAGAAATTAGGTGAACCTGTTATCGGGACTTATTGTCCTTCTGGTTTTACCTTTGGATGACTATTGATTTTTTCTCTCCTTGAGGGACTGTAATATCAACTGTATCTCTTTTGTTGTGTTCAAGAAACGGTTCAATTAAATTCAAATAAAACTCAATAGACATCAGTGGGAATTCCTTTGTTGGGCTCCGCGTGAGTCCGTGAGCTCGTTACTTCTTGTTATCTAATATCTACGCAATGTTTCACTTGCAGACTCACTTTCTTTTCTTACTGCCATTTAACACCATTAAGGCTAGCGTATGCAGCGCTTCCGTGAGACACTTTTAAGACGCTACATCAACTGTTTAGACAGGTAAATAAGTAAGTAAAATGCCTAAACATTTAAATAAGTAAGTAATAAAAGGCCTAAACATTTGGAAATTTAAATTAATTTTTCTAAAAAATTAAACAGTTCAATCTATGTTAAAAAACCAGCAAAGACCAAGCTGCCTCATTCGGTATATTGTGACGTCATCCACTATGACGTCGTTATAAGGAGAGGAGCCGCATCTAGCTCACAGAAAATCTTGCGTTAGGCTGATTTTTGACAAAGAAAGAGCGAAATGCATTTAATAATTTAACAATTGTTCAAATAAGTGTTCAAACAAACGTTTAATAAATTTTCAAATAGTCTGAATAAGCGAATCGATAATGAAGGTCTTTCTTGCTTTGTTCGTTCCTCTTCTCGCCTCTCTTCTCCTTCTTCCATCCGAAGTCAGATGCCGAAGACGCGTCAGAGGAGAAGAGTACGTAACTGTTCATTTCATTTGCATATTCAACTCTCAGTTTCTGCGCTGGTCTTTCACTTAAGACTGAAAACATTTCTTTTCCTAAAATCTTCCCCTTATCTCTCTTCTCGCTTCAATTTCAAACACCATCCACAGTAGCCGTCCGACTGTCTGACTGCCTGACTCCTAGATCTTGAACTGGAATCAAACGCTTTTGCCTATCGATTTTTTGTTTTTACTGAGCCCACGTGAATAAGCTGGTTCCTGCGACTTAGTTTTTTTAAAGCAGCCACCGCATTCACTTTTGTATGTAGAAAAAGATAGATTTGTAGGTTTATGGTAACAATGATTGAAGTCACTTGCCTGGTTAGCTACATTGATTAAGGGGCGTACATTAGGGCGTCTCTGTGCGTGAGGGTGCCGGTTCGCATACCGACAATGGCTATAATTCGGAGATTTGAATCTCGGGCTAGCACGGTCCGTTCGCGGGGACCTTCAATGGTACAATGAGCCAATTCAAACGACAGAGGTGATGAAGGAGCTCACCGAATAAATTCATCGAAAAACAATCAGGGTCCAGGTGACGCGGTTGCTATGGAAAAATTTTACATTTTCATTAACTTGAGCAGGTACATAGTTAAGGCAAGGTGGGTGTAGCTACCTCCTACACGGACATAATCGCCCGTCGTCTTCCGTTGCCTTTGAACCAACTTGGTCCAGAAACTCTGGGCAATGTTTCAAATGCTAACTATGGATGAGACTCCGTCGTGAGTGAGGGGATTGCCAGTGATGACTCTTCCACGTATCTGGACACTACTTCCTTAATGACGGACGTGTTTTCTTAGTGAGGTAATGTTATCTGGTCAAGCATAGGCGTCACTTTTGTCATATAACTTAAACGGCGCTATATTAAGTGTCTGATTAACTAGAGAACTAACTAAAAACGTCGAAACTTATACAAGTTCGCCTCAGAGCAGATATCACACGCCTTTTATATGAAACAGTGTCCTTTTAATCACAACATAAAGGAATGAGGTTCGTTTAAACGAAAACATATTAAACATTAACTGAAGAGATAACAAAATAATTCACACGTTGGGACCATTTTGGACGACATTAGCGGAGTTTTGGGCAACGCTGGTCCGACACTGACCCAATGGGTGTGTGCTGGTTGGAAGAATATTAGGCCTACATACACAGAAAAATGCTGAGGAATTGGCTGTCGGTATTGACAAGCTGAGGTATTGGCTAATATGTCACTAACGGATGAAGAAGCCTTGAATGAATCAGTAGAATTTTAAGTCTCTGACCAAGTGTATATGCAGCGCGTGCATGTATAGAATTGAAAGGTATATGATAAAAATTGCTTAGTAAGCGGTTGAAAGATATAGACCTAATTGTAGAGGCTTCTCCTAGGCAGCGGAGTTCGTTGGGCCCAGAGCGTGTCCACATTGTGGCACTGATGGCAACTGGTGGCCATACAGCTAAGAACCCATTCTATGTATGTTTGCTTGTATGTATGTATGTATGAACGCATGTATGTATGTATGTAGGTATGTATGTATGTGTATGTGTAATAATGTATATATGTATATATGTATGTATGTATGTATTATTTATTTATTAATATATTTATTTATTTATATATTAAAGCACTTGTAACGCCCGCAATGTTAGTACACCTGAATCTGAGGCGCGGATGTACGTTCGCTAGGGGCCAAGATGGAATCATGCAAAAGCCAGGGTGAAGTAGTCAGTCTTAAGAAGTGGTTTAAAAGATGATAGCGAGTTTGCAAGTCGGGCCTTTTGTGGTAGACGATTTCAAATGCGAGGAGCACAGCAGCTAAAGGCTCGTGATCCTACAATTGTCCTGAACCTAGATAGGTTCTTGCAACAATCCAGTATCAGAAAAACGCAAGAATCTGGGAGGGAGATATGGAGTCAGCAAAGTATTAAGATATGATGGAAGGCCAGTGTTCTGAGCCTTAAAGGTCAAGCATGCAACTTTAGACCTAATACGCCACTCGACAGGAAGCCAGTAAAGTTCACGAAGGCGATCTGATGCATTTGATGAAGAAGAACATGTGTCAACCCTAAAAGAGTGTCTTGAACCCTCTGGAGCTTTTTAAAGAGGATATACCGTTAAACACTGCATTTGCATAGTCTAATCGGGAACTTACAAGTGCACATGCCACTGTTTTAGATATGTCATTAGTATATATATGTATATATGTATCTATATATGTATGTACGTGCGTGGGTAGGTAGGTGTCTACAGTAGATAGCTATGTATGTATGTATGTATGTATGTATGCATCACTCAGTCAAACAGTCATTCAGCCAGTCAATAATTTTATCAATGTAACATATTCACGTACAGATGACAATGTTCAATACCGTTGCAGCGAATACGAAGTCAGTCACGTTCGGAAGCGGGCATTGAGGTTGAGGCAACTGTTCACTGGAATCAACCTGCAGAAGATCTGTTTGCTCTGTGAGAGACACAACGGCATAAATCAAGCCGACTGCATCGCTAGCAAGCAGGGGGCAAAACTCAGGTGCTTGCATGTGGTGAAACTCAATCGGGATACTTACGATTTCCAGTTTGCCGAATTAGATCATCCAACTGTGGTGTAAGAATACAGTTTCTGAGTATATCAGCAGTTTTAAGTGAATTTCTTGCTAATTTGTTTCATACGATGAAAACCAAAATATTAACAGAGGCATGTCTTACAGTTCTTCAATTGAAGGATCTTCAAGATGAACCGTAAACTTGAAAGAAGCAACTCATTAACCGAGTAACAAGTGAATGGGTTTCCTTGGGGTAAAATCGTCTCAGTTATTGGTTGAAAGTAGGTAGACTTAGTCATGATAGTTTATACCTTCTCATTCCATCCAGGTAGGTAACTGGGATAGCTTTGTTGAGCAAACATACCAACACAAGTGAGACTCACATGTAGGCCTACACGGTGTCAATTCTTAAATAGGTTTGCTTAGATAGCAAATGTTTTCCGGCAAGTTAAGACTTTCTAACTAGCGGAGTCCATTGTTTCAAACCATGATAAGCCGATCACCTAGACTATAGAAATGCAGCTACAAAATTAGCAATGAGATCCAAATTGGTTTCAGTAAGTTTACGCTATGATGACGACGACAGTAATTGTAATTGTAATCGTAAACTCGAGATTTGTACACCGCCCAACGAAAGCTAAGTCGCGGGAACCAGCTTATTCACAGGCGCTCAATCAAAACAAAATCTTTGGGCGGGAGGGTTAGAAACGGTTCCAGGTCAAGATCCAAAAGGCAGGCAGGCAGTCAGATGGCTACGGTGGATGGCGTTTGGAATTTGAGCCACAAGGTAGAGAAGGGGAAGAAGAGGAACCAGGATAGGATCTGTGTAAGAGGAGTGTTTTTAAGTTTTGAGTGAAAGAACTGCGCAGGGATTACAAGGTCGTGGAATCGGAACATCTTTTCTCGTTCTAAGGTGAATGTAGTAGTCGTAATACAAGCAGAATAACATGTATTCAAACGAAAAACCTTTCATTGTCGGTTAAAGCAGTTTTGTAACAGAGTTCGATATCCGGAAGAAAGAATCGCCCTTCCACGCGACCACCAAAGAAAATTTTACCTCTGTCACCAGGGTTCGAAACCCAGTAGGCCTTTTCGTTGTCTAGTAGGCCTATCATAATTCACCGTTGAGCCTTGTCATCAGTAGGCTATTATTTAGGCCTTAGCCTAAGCCTCCGTTAACTTACAGGCTCACTTATTTATCAAATTTGCTTATTTTTTGGTTCGCTGTTTATCTGAAAATTTATGTAGCGCATTTACTTAGATTATCGGAATGCGACCCGGTTTCTTTATAAACTGCATTGCCCGCTTCCTAATGTGAATGAGGATTATGATTTTGGGTTACAATTATGACTAGAAGCGACCATCGACTGATGACTTAGGCATTATGATAACGACGCTGAGAGAGTCTTTAGATTAGATTAGATTGGATTGGATTGGATTGGATTAGATTAGATTAGATATGAAAGACGATATTTTGAAACGTATTCGCCCACATATTTGAAGCACTCTGTTTACCTGTACAACTTTGATGTTGATTTGTAGGTGGTATCCAGAATCGGATGAGGGCTATTTCGCAGATCTATACAGGAACAAGACGTGCAAGATCTGTGCAAATATTAGCAGTGTGAACTACGACGACTGCATTGCTGACCAGAATCAAGGGAGAGACAATTGTAGAAATACAATGAAGGAAATGAGTGATCGGTTCAAAAATGAGTGGAAAATAGTCCCATTGTAGTAAGAATCCATTTTTTGATACATGTAACTGTAACTAGACATTTTATAGCTCCTTGTTAATATCTCTCAAAGGTGTTGTCTGTAGCAGTTCGATAAGAACGACCCGTTCTTCAGTAAACAATAATTCGCAACGATAATGATCGAAAAGCTGGAGAAGTTTCCACCGACAAGTTCTCTCACAGAAGAAATGTAAATGTACAGGTTTTTCTTTAGCGATCGTATGACCTCTACCCTGAAGGTTTTTCATTGAAGTAATCGAGTGAGACCCTTCACCACCGCTACTCGTTTGAATGGGTGCCATGCCATTTCAAATCCCCGTGAACGGTCCATGATAGCCCGAGATTTAAATCTCCGAAATATAGCCACTTTCGGTACGCGAACCGGCATCCTCGCGTACTCTTTAACCAACGCAGCTAAATAAACCAGCATTTTAGCTCACTCTTTGAACTCACTCGGACCCAAGTGGTGTTAGCAATTCACCACCAAACATATGGAAAGTGTCGTGTTTACATTAATCACAACATTTCGGTGACATATTGGCCTAAGCGGCTTAAGACCTGTTTGTACCGACTTGCGTTGGATGCCTGACCCACGATGCCTACGATTCCTTGCACAGCTGGTCGATGTGTTAACAAAATGTAATGCATTTATTTAATTTAAGTGTTTAATTTAAATCATCAAAATACCTCAGCTACGCCGTTTTGGTTTGAAACCCAGAAAACATCACTGGAAATCGTGCATTTATTTAGGTAGCTATTTTTGATAACTTATCAATAGCTTAGGTTCATTATTTCTAGCCAGCTGAAAATCACAAAATTTTTAAAGTTGGAGAAAGTAAACTTTGATTTCATCAACTGCTCTATGGCGCTATATAATGACATATAACAGTGATATTCTTCACCACCGCTACTCGTTTGAATGGGTGCCACGCCAATTAAAATCCCCGTACACGGATCGGGCTAGCCGAAGATTTAAATCTCTGAAATATAGCCTGAGATATAACAGTCAATAGTAAGTAAACAAGCAAGAGAATAGGTAAATCACTAATTAGGTACGTAATTAAGCACGCTAGTATATAAATAAATATGTATGTAAATATATTAGGTAATTTGTTGGTAAAGTAGCAAGTTAGTCGTTTGTGAGTCGTCAAGTCATTTTATTCCGTCAGTTAAATTAGTCAGTTATCAATTTTAATCAATTCAGAACATCTGTCTACAATTGACAGTGAACACATCCTCTTATTGCAGTGAATACCATTGGAAGCCCGTAGCTAAGCGCTCGATTGGCGAATACTTCACAGTAAGTGAGCTGCAGAAGGCCTGCTCGATCTGCCAGAAATACTACGGCATAGACAAAGCTAACTGCATCGCTGGCAAGGAGATGGAGATATACAAGTGCATGGTCAAGGCGAAAGAAGATAAAGCATTTTTCGAATCCAAGTGGACCGAATCAAATTCTCCAGCTGCGGGGTAAGAATACAGCTTATGATTATAACACCAATTTTAAGTAGATTTATTGCTAATTTATTTCACTTCATGAGAAACCAAAAAATATTATCAGAGGCATGTCTTACAGTTCTTGAATAGAAGGATCTCCAAACTGAAGGGTAAACTCATTAACTGGGTAACAAGCGAATGTGGTTCTTGCGGTAAAATTATCTCAATTACTGATGAGGGACACGTAGACCTACCTTTGTCCTCTACGGTGATCTCTTCAAAATAAACTCCGCTGACTGCTCCGCGGACCAGAATGGAGCCAGGCAGCATTGCAAGAACATGGCTTTCGAAATGCCGAGAGCGGTCGAAAAATATTGGAAATAGCTTCCAATGAAGTAAGAGCCGTTCTTTCAATATGCCTCATTGTTACTATGTACTTATATATAGCGCCTTCTAAGTGAATGCTTGCCTGCCAGCATAAATTTTGTTGGAGTTCGTTAAGAAAAACGCATTCATCAGTGGGGAATTTAGGTAATGGTGCGGGGTGCGGTTCGCCCTCTTCGCCCCTCTTGGTTATATGTCGGCGCCCCTCAAACCACACCCGTGCATGATGGACTGCCATTCCAAAATGTGTCGCCCCTCTGGGAATGCCCTTGCCCCCACGCAAGCAATCCTGGATCCGCCACTGAAAGTCATGCTTATTCAGTTGATGCTTCAAGAGCCGGAGAAGTTTCTATAAACAAATTCCCTCACGTATGAAGATCTTCACCAAAAGGCTCTCTCTCCTTCAGTTCGACAGCTGACAAGTTACATTAAAGAAGAGGAATGACGACAATGGAATTGCAGGACTGGGTTATGCTGACCGCCTACTTACTGGCACTTATTAACTGTAGAACTCGCCTCGAACGGATATCACGCCTCACCAGAGTTTTGAAGCACGAGTATTCGTCAGTTTAGTTGCCGGAAGACGAAGAATTTTCGAAATTAGACGGTCGAACCTATTCTAAAATTAAGACTCGTCTTAAGACTCGGTTACAAACGTTTGTAGCCTAACTTCTGGATTATCTGACCTCTAGGAATTCGACCTAGCTTCGCCAATAGATTATTATTTTGATTGCGATTTCACTTAAAGCAACCATCGGTTAATGTCTTGGGCATTATAATAAAGGCGCTATAGAAGTCATTATATAAGATAGTCTATTAGATTGTTAGTTAGTCGTTCACAGTTAGTTAGTTAGTGGTAAATCAGTCAATCATTCAATCAGTTAGTTAGTATTTTTATGAATGCAGGAAAATAGTCTACACCTTGTAACGAACACTGATGTTGCAGGGAAGACGAGCACCGTCATGTCAAGAAGCGGTCGATAGCAGTTCAGGACGAGAGCAAAAGAGAGAATCTGGAGAAGATCTGTTCGATCTGCCATAAATACTTCGGCATAGACGAAGCCAGCTGCATCAAGAACACTCAGAAGGTGACAGAGGAGTGTAAGCAAAAGGTGAAAGAATCTCAGACGTTTCTCGATTCCAAGTGGATCAAATCTTATTCTCCAGCTGCGGGGTGAGTATACAGCTTCTGATTATGTTAGCATCTTCAAGTAGGGTTATTGCTTAATTATTTAACATCTGAACCTCTAAAATGGTCCTAAAAGTTCTAGAATAGAGGAATCTTTAGTTGAAGTGTAAACACTGCAAAAGCTAGCTACATAACATGTAAACTGTATTCCTTGGTATAAATTTTTCTTCATTATTATTTTTATTGCTGCTGTTTTCGTTGTTGTTGCTATTATGATTATGCTTGAATGTGAATATAAACTGAAGGCCTACAATCTCACGTGATATTGTAGTTTAAAGTGCTTGTATAATAATAATAATAATAATATCAATAATAATAATTATTACTATTATCATTATTTTTGTTGCTATTTTTATTATTTTTGTTACTACTACTACTACTACTACTACTACTACTACTACTACTACTACTACTACTACTACTACTACTACTACTACTACTACTACTACTACTACTACTACTATCGTTGGTAGGCCTATTATTATTAATTCCCCGAGGTACATATGATCGGTCGGGATTAAAAAACTTATTCGACAATCTCAGTATTCATCGTGCACAGTCGACAGGTTTCTTTGTCGTTACATTGTAACTTGATCTCGTATCATTTCTACAACCAAAGGTCCCTCCTCCATTTACCACTTCTCGACTGATCCAATCTGACATGGAACGTCTATCGCGCCATACAGTATTGTAAAAGTAATCAACCGATGGCCTTTTCTAAGAAAACTGCGCTTCAATATCAGAATCGTTTGGATGAAACCAGTCCAGGTCCACAGGTGCTGCAGACCGAAAGACAGGTTACGAAGGGTAAGGAATTCAAAAAATGAGTTTGAGGCTCACACCTCAACGAAATCAGAGAACTTACCGAAAGGTCAAGAACAACGATTTCTAGAGCTTCGGAACTAATCTGTCTAATCTAATCCAAAGACTTCTATAGTGCCGTTATCAAGATGCCAAAGACTTCAGTCGATAGTCGCTTCAAGCGAAAATTGCAATCGAAATTATAATCCATTGGAGAAGCCGAGTAGAATTCCAACAGGTCAGAGAAACCGGAAGCCAGGTGACGGTGGGTAAGCATGTTCAAAGATACGTGACTTTAGTTTGGACCTGAATGACATCAAAGAATTGACATAACGAACTGAACTTTACAGTGAATTCCAAAGCTTTCGACCAGCTACCGGAGAAGGCCCGATAGCCCAGCATTTTTCTTGTATAGGAACAACACCTCTACTTTTTATAGTGATCAACTACTTGATTCAGTACCTCACGGGAATACTATTCCTTGCAGTAATCAAATACAACTTATATAACCAGTGGCGACTCCAAGATTGCTTGCGTGGGGAAAAGATTTTTTGCAGAGTGACGCCACATTCTGGCAGTTCACCATGCACGGGTCTGGTCTGAGGGGCGCCGGCATCAACAAGACGGCACGGGGCGAAGCGCCCCTCACTCATATCGCTAAATCCGCCCCTGTTCAATACCTTACCTATCATTATTTATAGCAGCCTACTCAACTGAGTTACCTTTGTTCTCACAGTCAACCAAGTGACGTAGTTGACTTCTTCGGAACTAAGGAGAGCATCGAGCAGATGTGTTCCATCTGCGACCAACTGTTCCACTTCAGTTCCAGTGATTGCGTCGCAGACAAAACGGGCATCAGACAAAAGTGCCAGAACTGGATAAACGAATACGAGAAGCTGATTAAACATACGGAGAACCAGCAAATCGTGGCGCCAAGATCAGTCGAAAGCGATTCAGCAGCTCTCAAATTTTCAAATGCAGACAATTAAAATGTAAACGGATGTGAACAATTTCCGTAGACAAATTGCGCAGTCAACTGTACGTGACTTTTCCATGTAATTTTCGTGAAAATGGAACAAAATATTAACACTTATATTCGCCTTTTTTAAACCGATTTGCATTATAACTCCTTCTAAAATTACTTACAATATCTGTTAATAGTATATCCGTAATCCAGCCACATTCCGAAGAAGAACTTTTTATTTCTCACTTAGATCTAGTTTGACTAACGCACGATTCATATCTATAACATATTACCACAATAACCTAATTTATTAAAATAATATTACTATCCTCATGCAAGTGTGATGCTACATCGTAATAATTGATGTTAATGCACGTTATATTTATTTTATTTATTTGTATTGATTTAATTAATAACAATATAAAATGAAATATTAAATAAAAGTTATTCCGCAGTCAGTAGCTCTAATTCTGAGTTTGATTGTTAGTTTATCAGCGTTCCTTCACCAAGGCCGTCCGCAGAGTGGGAAGGGAGAGGTCACACGATGCTCACAATTGCGGACAAAGGGATGAGTGTTGCCCGTTGTTGACATCCTCATCTAAAATTGGTACATACATTTGTTAGTACATCCCCATTTCAGTCACAGCAGACAACAGTAGGGTGTACTGCTTGGACTTTCTAGGATGCGGCTTTATCAAAGTACCCGACACCGTACCATTTTCAGCCGTGCAAAATCAAACTACCGACACCGTACCACTGTCAGACGTGCAAGATCAACTAGGCCTAGGCACTCCGACGAAGTACAAACGTCCGCAATGGAGGATAGGAAGGTAATGCAAAACGTGGACATACGCGGACAAGGGGAGAGATGGGTCCAAAGTAGGTCAGTTTTGCGCATGTCCATCGTGGTGCAGTTGATGCCTGGGAATTAGACAGAGGCGTCGCGGAACTTGCAATTTAGGCTACCATGCATTGCTATCAGTAAGTCATGCGTGCAGCGCTTTTGTGAGGTACTTAAACGGCGCTATATTAAGTGTCTTTATACAGGCATACACACCAATACACACATAAATACATAGGTATGTTAGTACGCGTGTATATCATACATACACACATACAAACATCATACATACAAACAAAAAATTTACATAAGCATATGCATACATGCATAAATCATACATACATACATCATATATACATACATAATTAAACACAGACATCATACATGGCATACATATACATACATACATGCATCATATATACACACATACACAAATATATACATGCATACATACGTATACAAATATGTAAACATACATATGCATACATACATACATACATACATATTCAATATCAAGTTCCTCTCCTCAGTTGTCGTCGTCATCAGCACGTGCGTCCAGTGGTGCCCTCTGGTGTTCAGTGATGGTAGCTGGAGGTGCGCCATCGGCCGGAAAATTCGGACACTCACCTGATGCGACAGAGTGCCAGACAGATTCACCAGGGATTGTCGAGGCATTGTCAGACTCGTTAAATGGGGGGAAAGTAACTCTTTGGGTTACACCGATACAGACCGAGAGAGAAACAGAGCCGCTCGTCAGTCGATGTCTGACTGTCAGAACTGCCGTGAACTGCTGTTGAACTTTATTTCGGTCCAAGTAACCTCTCAGTTAAATAATAAAAGACTTCTATTTGATGAGACTCGGCATCGTGACATATACATACATACAAACATACAATCCTCTCACATGATCTAATGTCGGCAGGCATTAATAATCATAACCTAAGCAGACTGTAACAGATTCCATCAGCTAGAGTTACCACTTTGGACCATCGAGCATCGCACAGCTAAAACGGATTGATGAGCAGAATGAGGTTTTTCAGTCTCGACGGCAGATGGAGTCTGTGCACAGCGTACATGACATTTCCGCTCTGGTGGAAGTAGGAGCGGACAGTCCGAACACAAACATCTCTCAGGGTCGGAGGACTTCGAAGATACTCCTCGGTCCAGTCCACCATACTCACCATCAGCTTCCTCAGGGGTTCCGACGGTATCAGTCCGTTCCTCACGAGGCTCGCGTACAGGTACTGAGCGAGGTCAACGTAGTCGTTGGCTATCGTACGCAGCTCCGCTTCGAGGGCCACGTGCACGCTTGGAGGCAGCCGGCCGGTGGGTGAAGGGAGGGCACCGGGTTCAGGGGCCTCGATGGGCGGTTGGAGAACTGGGTAGCAGACGGTCGCCTGGACGAGCAGACGGAACAGCTGTTTGTAGCACTCGCGCGGACACTTGAGGGGAGAGTAGAGAGCGTTGTGCAGAGGCTGGCCCCAGAACAGCACGGTGCTCGTCAGCGGACGGCTACAGTCGCCGCCGTGGATCAAAAGCAGTTCCAGGATGCGCGGATTCGCCACGTCGATCGAAATCAACACGGACTGTAGCGTCACCTGTCGGTCAACGAAAACAAACATCATGTATGTATATGTATGTTGATAACTGATCGCAGTATATATACTTAATATATATTAGCCTATCCAGTTGCGTAGGAACTGTGCGCTAGTTCGGCAATATGACCATTCTGGGAAACCTCTGTTGCTCCCATTTCTCTCGCTTCCTCTCTTCTCCCTGCCCTCTTCCTCTTTGACCCTGTCCTTGTCCTTGGCCCTCACTCCCTCCCTCCCTCCCTCACTTCCTTACTGCCTGCCTGCCTCCGTCCGTCTGTCCGTCCGTCCGTCTGTCTGTCTGTCTGTCCGTCCGTCTCTTACACTCCAAAATCACAGTCTGTTGGGCAAGCCGTACAGTTAAGATCTGTGAGGTCATTGAAACCTGAGGACAGGCTACTTGGGATGAGGAATTCGATACAGATGAGATTTCAGTCTTGATCTAAACAACACAGAAAACCGAAGCGGACAGAAGCAGCCAGAGCCTTGGATCTGCCACAGAGAAAGACCGGACTATCCGTACTGTTACTGTTTTTGCGCCAGAAGAGTCAGAACATTCAGTGGCCCTTCGACGAAATTCACTAAACCGTGAAATCTGAATCTCTCGTCTGTGATCCTCGACCGAATGCAGTGAACCGTTAAATCTAAACAACATCTTTTACCCTTTACCTGTGATCCTTGGACGAACTTCAATGAGCCGTGAAATCTAAACCTTTCCCTGCTGAACCCTCGACCGAATTCAGTGACCCGTAACATCTAAGTAGAACATCTCTCTCACCTCCAATCTTTCGACAGAATTCAACGAACCGTGAAATATAAACCTCTCACCTGTGACCCCTCGGACAGCAGCACCTGTATGGAATCGATCCTTTGATGTTGGATGGCGTGATCGATCGGCATCTTCCCACACTTCTTTCCTCCTGGATTGTTGATATCGGCGCCTGCGGCGACTAGGGTTCGAATCGTCGCTCCGGGATTCGTGTCCTCCACGACGGTGCAGAAGTGAGCCAGATGCAACGGAGTGCAGCCGTTCTTCCGATGCGGTTCGTCGGGAGATGCTCCGTGGTCGAGGAGCAGTCGGACGCAGGTTGTGTGTCCCAGCCAAGCAGCCTGGTGGAGGAGGCACTTGTGGGCGAGCTCAGACGAAGACAGCTGCCCGGCCGAGAGTAGGGAGTGTAGCCGTGAGGCGGCGCTGTCTTTGATCGCCTCCTCGACCGCTTGCAGAAGCGGTTCGTTCATGCGTGAACCGACGCAGCTTCGAAGTGCCATCGCTGTCAGGTTTGACTGAACATGGCGATGTCAAACTAGCTTCATGAATGACGCTGGATGAATTATCACATTAAGGTCTACAAAGAAAACTATGATAAGCAATAGAATGACAAAGAAGCGATGACGGTGACAACGACGATAACAAGGTTGACTAAACAGCAAATGTGCTGTTGTTGTTGCTGGTGGTCGTCGTCGTTGTCGTAGTGGTCGTGGTGGTGCAGAGGTATGGGTGGTAGAGATGATGATGACGACGATGATATTGATTATAATGATGATGAATACGATGATAATAATGAAGGCGACAACGACGACGACGATGTCGATGACGAAAAAGGTGATGTCCTAGCTTACTTAGTCATTTCCTGGCGTCTCTACGCGGCGCCAATAACAGGCTCAATCGATTGCTGGTCAGCTGCAGCATCCGTCGCATCTCCCGCATCGAAACCCGCATCCACCGCCTAAAGGGACCTCTGTCCTCCTCCCCACTGCAGCCAAGGCCAGGCTGCGCTAGGCTACCCAGGCCAGCAGTGCGCCTGCCACGAAAGCATGCATGCAGGCAGGCAGGCAGGCAGGCAGACAGGCAGGCAGGCAGACAGGCAGGGAAGCGGTCACGCAAGCGGGCAACGATGCATGCAATTAGCCATGCAGCTGTATCACAGGCCGGCATCGATGCAGGCAGGCAAGCAGGTAAAAAAACAGACAGGAAGGCAGACACCAAGAAGCCTGCATATCTAATTGTGGAAGAATGACCGGGTCAGCGAGTCGCGCCATAAGGTCGATTCATAAGGTCGTGTCAAGCAAGCCCCGGTCGACAGAAAAGGTCGACGTAATTAGTCCCTCAGATCCAAGAGCTCACCCTATTTATAGCATCAGGCACCGACTGATACTTCGCTCGCACAGACAGACAGACAGACAGACAGACAGACAGACAGACAGACAGACAGACAGAGAAGTAACGTAAGAAAGTAACCCTATACAGAAAAGTTCACAGGCTGACAGGCAAAGAAATATTCAGACACGGCTGACAGACACAGAGACAGCTCTAAATACTTGGGCCGGCAGATGTAAACAAGTATGAAATAATAGATCTGCAGGCAATTAATGTACAGTCGTACAGACTGACAGCCTTAGGCACACGGCTGAAAAATAATTTTAAATTCTACCTGTGTCTGAGCCAGCATTAGTATCTCTCAATGATGGTATCTGTCGATCATTCTCCACAGTGATTAATTAAAACCATTCCGAGCTCCCAATCGCTATACGAACACAGACTATGCATCACGTAGCGCCTTCCTGATCTGTCGCCTGCGCTTTGGCTGGGGCTGGTCGCTCGCTACCCTGGATGACATACACTGGCGTCTGCTGATGCTGTTTACACACGTCTGGTCTGTGCAATACACTCGCCTCGTTGGGGCTTCGGCAAAGGCTGTGGACGCCTTATGTGCTAATGGGAACATATCGTACGGTCCAAGAAATCTATATTTAGACCTGTATTCCTTGCATTGATCGCCGATCTCAGTCCTTTTAACCCGTGGCTTCAACAACGGCGTTCGGGGTTTGTTGACCCGTTTTTTTATGGATTCGCCTTCGCCTTTCAAGCCTTAATTCACGGCGCTTGTCATAGGTGAACGGCATTACATGAATCACTTAAACCCCAGATGCATAAATTTGTTGTCTAACAAAAGGTCTATAGTTTAATATATAATCCATGTTACTGACTGATTCCTATTCGTAAATGTAAACTCAAGGTCTATACCAAAGATGTTAATAAGGGAATACAGCGTCCAACGAAAGGAAGCCACGGGAACCAGTCTATTCAAGGCGCTCGGTATGGTCGGGTCAGATCCGGTTCTGGGTCAAGTTATAAAGGTCAGACAGTCATGCAGCTGCGGCGGATGCGTTCTTCTATTACCTCGTTGGGCGGATGGTGCTTTAAAATTGAAGCGGCAAGATAGATAAGAAGAAGGGGAGGAATCAGAATAGGATATGGGGGACAGAAGTGTTTTAAATTTTCAGCGAAAGACCTGTACAGAGATCACAAGTGGTGATCAATGGTGAGTTCGTAGGATGGGTCATGTAATCGTAATCTCGAGAATTTCTAACGTGCTACTTAAACCTAAGCGCAGGGCAAGAGCTTATTCGAGAGAGCTGCGCCAAGTCAGTGGGTCTGTCCATAGATGCCGTGGGAAGAACAAATCAGGTTGGCAGAAGATCAGTGAGAAATGGAAAGGCGGCTGATTGCATGAATTTTGTAGTTGTCGTAAATAGTTAGATTTACCCGAAGGCATTCTACTGAAACAAAAAATACAATATCTTAAATCAAGTCAAATTTTTAAAGAACTCTTAGTGTGTCATAATATAATTTATGCGAAGTTGTATTGTCAACTGCTAGATGTCGCTAATTTTCATAGACGTCACTAAGCAGCGCGTGGACTTTGTGTAATCTATATGTACTATATATGTAATCTGTGGTTCAACGGTTGTAAATGTCGTTGGAGAGATGTAAACATGGCTGCGTCTGCTAAGGAGAAGTTTGAGGCGGCTGTTAATGTTATTCATAGTTTGCCCAAGAATGGTGAGTTGGCGGAAGACCATTTTGCTGGTATTATTATTATTATGCCTGTAACTTTACGGTTTCTTGAGCCGGAAGCCGCTTGCTAACAACTTGTGCGAATGCAATGCTAGTTTACTTTACCGTTGAGTAACTTAATTACTTTAACCGACCATTACCATACCAAGCAATGTTATTACGTGAGTGAACTGATAAGATTAGCATCTTAATTGCATGTTTATTATGCGCAATCATTAGCAGTCTTTGAAACTGTAGAATAAGCTGTTCGACTTGTCGCGGTATTCGTGTGACTGAGAAACTTCAGCGCTTTACATTACTTTACAATATCAGTGCGGCAGACGATATAGTAATCCAGTAACCGTACAGCCAGACAAGATCTTTCGAGTTACACGGCTTGCCAACCAATTGCCAATATTGTTATCAAGCTCAGGGTTTAAACTATTGAGACCACGCCAGAAAGGCTGTGATTTTGCTAAAAAGCCTTATTGCATATATGTTACTTCAAAAGAAATTTTATAAGTGTGGAACATTTAAGGTTTTATTAAAATTGAGATATTGCCTGAATTCTGCATTTGGCAATCAAATCAGATTTTAAAGATGCTCTGATCAAAGTCCACTTGAATTGTACTGTGTCAAATTGTTTAGCGTTTAATACAGTACAACACTTGCTTGATAAGCCTCAATTAATTAATCCTACTGTCATTTTATTACAGTGAAAACGTTTATCAGTTAAAGCTTGTTCTTTGTTCGCAACCTTTGAACTGTTGTTGAGATTAGTTAGGTTGTGTATCGATTTCTTGAACCATTGATTGGTTTTAAAATTAAGTAACCAGTGTATGAGTACCATTGAGTGTTCTTAGTGGCCTCTTCAAAGGACATACCTGTAAGAATGATAAGAGGGACTGAATGAATGGATGTAGTAACTTCTACTCTTTAGCCTTTTTGTTGCTTTTTTCGAAGCATATGCCTAACTTGTCAAGCAACTCAATGATTTTCTTTCTAAAGCTATTCATATTTCATTTTCGTTCATTAAACATTGAACTTCATTAAGACACTGATTCGTATTGTACCTCAAACAAGGAAAGTGTTGGGCTGTCATGTTGGGGGCATGTTTGGAGTTCACTGCTCAGTTCTGTGCATTCTTTCAGTTCTTTAATGTCATTCAAGTCTAAACTTAAGACGCGTGTCTTTCAACTTGCTTACCCTTGTTTATTTAAAAAACTGAAAGGAACACTAGGGCAGAAACTCTCTAGTGCAATAGTCGTATACGTGTGGAATAGTTATGATAATAGTACTGTCTCAGTGGATGCTATCCCAGCTTTTAGGAATAAGCTAGGAAGGATTGGCTGTTAAAAATTCCCAGTTAATTTTCAGTGGTTCTAAACACAGGTCACATGTCTTCTAAACCACTTGAAACACTAGTGTTATGTTATGTCATGTCATATTATGTTATGTTCTATTATGTTATGTGTTATCCATCATATCCTGACTTCTTAGATCCATTGGATTTCAACCAGGATTATCCAGCAGAAAATTTTTTTACCATGTTTTTGCTTGAAGTGATAATCGACTGATGCCTTGTGCATTATGATGACGGTGCTATAGAAGTCATTAGATTAGATTAGTTTAGATACTTTTGAGAGCCCTAACCTTTGTGAGCTTCTTTATTTTAAGCACTATGTAACTGTTCTAATGCATATTTACATACATCATACACACATATTTGTCTACATCCATACACTAATACATGCACAGTGTATTGCACACATACATATATACATACATTTATAAATACATAAGTTCTTACATGCTCACATACATACACACGTACATCCTACATGCCTACCTATACATGCATTCAGTGCAAGTAGTAATGAAATGTTATTCCGAACAGATATTTGAAAACTAAACTATGTTTTGGATCTATCTCCCCAACCGTGTTGTGTCGTAATCCGTGTTGTAATGAATCATGTAAATATATTGAGCCTTTGATGTATTTGATTTGTAGGGTCATTTCAGCCTTCGATCGCAATGATGCTCACTTTCTATGGTCTCTACAAGCAGGCAACGCTTGGTCCGTGCAACGTCAGTAAACCTGGTTTCTGGAACGTTGTGGGTAAAGCAAAATGGTGCGTCCATCTTTGATGCATTTCTCAGAGTGAACCTTCAGATGAGTAAGTAAGCATTTGGTTACTCGCCATGTGTCCAGCGGCTGAATGAGGAACTGCGGGAATCATGACCCTCACTTAATTAATGTAGATGTCTCGTTTTGAGTGAGAAATTTGTTACTGGGTAATTTCTTTTCATGTGGTTAACTTATTAATTACTGTTTTCGCTTTGAACTCCCCAGTTAACAGGTACCTTAGGTATGTACTTGATGGTAGATATACTTGATGGCAGATAAGGGGCGATGGGAGAGAAGTGGAGAGGCAATTACCTATATTTCTTAAAAATGAAGTTACTGGGTAATTGTAAAGTGACTTAACCTCATTTTTATAATTACTATCAAGTTCGTGTTGCTGGGTATTAGTAACGTGGCTTGACCTAATTTTTTAAATCAAGTTCATGTTGCTCAGTAATTGGAAAGTGACATGACCTCGTTCTTTATAAAAAGTTCATGTTCTCAGGCTGAATTAAATTTTATGATTCATGCCCAATCATGTTACATCAGAATTAAAGTAATAACAGGAGCTATAAAACGGTTCTTTTGTAAGGTACTTAAAAGGTGCTATATTAAGAATGCTTACATACATACATACATATTTACATACATAAATACATGTATATTTTTGCTTAATGTATGCTAAATATATTCTGTTGTTTGTCCACAAGGGATGCTTGGAACAGTCTTGGTTCAATGTCTAAAGAAACAGCCATGATACGTTATGTTGATGAACTGAAGAAGGTAAAAGCTCATTAATTAGTGCAACATAAATATCCGAATAATAATAATGATGATGATGATTGATGATGATGGTGGTGGTGGTGGTGGTGATGATGATGATAATGATGATAATAATAATAATAATAATAATAATAATAATAATAGTGATAATCATAGTGATAATGATAATAATAATAATAAAAATAAACTGGTTCCTGTATCTTAGCTTTCGTTTTGCTGTAGAAATTTCACGTTTAGTAAACAATTACGATATATTGTTTTGATTTTTCTCAGATCATCGAGACAATGCCACACACTGAAAACGTCCAGGAGTTTGTTGAGAAACTAGGCAACTTTTACGAGGTGGTTGACGACGATACGCCAATCGCGCAGATGGTTCGAAATGCCAGTCCAAAGCACAGAAACGCAAGTCCTGTCCGTTCCGATTCTCCTCAGCTGACTGAACCTGTTTCAAAGCCAAACAGCTTTGATCAGCATAATGGACAGGAATTTTCCAGTTATTCGTCATCTGCTTCTACCGAAAGTTCACCGCAGCGCGCTTCACCCACTAGCAACATTGGTAATTTTTTGTTGTTGGAACTCTAAACACATTGTCAGTTGTGGACGAAACTCACTTGGCTAGGTTCTACTTGTGTGAGTGGGACCTGCCAGTGGTAACTTTTCTTTAGATTAGATTAGATGGATACCAGTTTTTTGTTCTGAGGTACCAGCATATATGATCTCTCGTGACTGAACAGATTTTTGAATTATACGAGGAACAGCGGCTGCACGTTGCTGTTTCCTTTCCAACATTTCTCTCCAACATTTCCAAGATGCTGATTTATGTTGTATTTTGTTTTGCTGTCAGATACACCGAATTCCTTTCCTTCCACTTCTGTTGCTCAACGAGCGCTTGGATCAGGAGAGCCAACTAGTGACAGCGGAAGTGACGCAGAGGAGTTCTGCGACACTTCCGACGTTTCAAACTTACTGGTAGATGCCGCCATTTACTCGGATTGTTGTGATGTAGTATATGCTTAAGAATTTTACGCCTTTGTGAAATTTTGCAAAATGCAATATCATTTTGTAACTTTCTGACTACTCAACGCATAGTGCAGACGACTCAAATGTATGATTCAGCAAACTTCTCCAACGGATAAATTTTGAATATAGTTTCAATTAAAATGACTATCGATTCATGTCTTGTGCTGTCTGATAATAATTGGATATCACAAGTCGTTCGATCAGATGATATAACTCGTATGGTTGTAAATTTCATGTTAAGTTTCCATCGTCTGACGAGTTGTGCGTTATGATAACGGCGCTACAGAACTCATTCAGTTAGTTTCTGTAATTCATGTGGTTGTTTGTCTTCAGGACGACACTATCCTTCGTAAGGGTCCACTTGTATTAGATTGCAATCCAGAAGATCAACTTTCGTTGAGCTCCCCGCAAGCAGGTAAAGCTTTGATTGCGTGAGGAGCAAGCCATTTTTTGTCCCAATCAGGTTGGAAATCAACTGCAAATCAACTGTCAGTTTGGAACTCGGCATCCACTGTTTGACTAGGCAGTGAAAATCATCCGAAATTTGTATTTTATAATATCTACGAATATCAGCCTTTTGGTTTGAAATGTCACTTTGTCTATGTATGATCCCTGGAGTGCAATCTTTATTTTTTAATTCATTTTAAATTATATGTGATTAAAGTATTTTTATTGGACTTGAAATAAATTAATTTCAGATGAATTTATAATTGAGAGGTTCTTAAAAGGTGCGAGCTTCCTCTCTTGAGCTTCTGAGGCTTATATATATTCTACTCAATCATTAGACTGTATTGGTTTACCAGGTTTTCTTGGTTGCAGTTCCAATTGTTGGAATCGTCTGACTGCATCTGTCCTATCAGGTCTGGACTACAGTGTCATCCTTTTGGATTGCTCATCTTCTGTAGCCTGTCTTCGGCCCTGGGCAAGTTGTTTGCACATACTGTGCCTCTGTCACCAAGCTGCATAATTTGGTACCGTTGTAAACTGCGAAGTAAACGGCAAGTCTCGGGATGTCCAAAGATGCCCCGTGTCCAAGACCTTGGGATTCGTCCATTGCCGGTTCAAGGGCCTAAAGAAAAGGAAATGAGCGCCTCCGCTACATTTCACTTGTGGGATATGGGAGACTTTACTTTTATGGTTGTGACTGTTATTTTTGTTGCAGGGAAGCATCATTCCCGTGATTATATTGCTACCAATCATTCGCAACCTGTTGTCCTTGCGCCTGGTGGAATTCCACTGGAGGGTTACCCGCTGACGAATGGGGTCATGGCCGGCACAGCAGATCATCTGGCGCTGGCGCTTGATCGACTGCAGCAGGACATGAACTCCGCACTTGTCCGACTTCAGGCAATGGAAACGCTCTTCATGGCTCAGAAAGAGGCACGACTTATAAATAAATAAATTTCCAAATAATTTTCTAACTCAGAGTCAAGAGAAACAATGTAGCTGGCTACTAACGATGCACCATAAATTGTGGGGAATGATAGCTGAATGGTTAGAGCGCTTGGCTTGTATGTAGGTCACGGTAGACGGTTGGTTAGAGTGCTTGGCTTGTATGTAGGTCATGGTAGGTGATTGGTTAGAGCGTTTGGCTTGTATGTAGGTCACGGTAGGGGATTGGTTAGAGCTCTTGGCTTGTATGTAGGTCACGGTAGGCGGTTGGTAAGAGCGCTTGGCTTGTATGTAGGTCACGGTAGGTGATTGGTTAGAGTGCTCAGCTTGTATGTAGGTCACAGTAGGTGATTGGTTAGAATGCTCAGCTTGTATGTAGGTCACAGTAACCGATTGGTTAGAGCACTGAGCTTGGAACATGGAGAGTACAGGTTTGAGACTCCCAAGACAGTTACTGTGTAAGGACCTTCAGCAAGTCCTTTACTCACAATTGCTCAGCGCCATCGATTGATGCTTAGTCATTGGAGAATGGCGCTTATTAAGTGCAGAAATAATGACAATAATACTTGCAGTTTTTTATTTGTTTGTAAAACTTGTTTACAATTTGGCTGAACAAATACGTCCATAATATTGTTTCAGGCTCTGGAGAAGACCAGGCTAAGTCATCGCAAGCCAAACGTAAGTTTATCTTTCCAAATTCTAAAAGCATCTGTTTCCTTTTTGCTTTCCTTTTCCTAATCTAATCTGATAACTTCTATAGAGCTGTTATCGTAATGCAGAAGGCATCAGTCAATGATTGCTTCAAGTGAAATCGTAGCAAAAAATCATGAATCTGGTCGGTCATAGAAGCTAGAAGTCAGGCTAGAGTGGGTAAGCAAGTTGAAACAGATGAAAAGCCAAATGCTTTAGTGAGGAGCGTCTTTCAGAGATGTGCATGTTCAAAGTAAAGTATCCTATATCCCACAACTGAAACGTGTGGGAGGTGCTCATTTCCTTTTCTTTAAGGCCACCGATCCGGCAAAATGGACGAATCTCAAGGTCCTGGAAACGGGGCCATCCCAGGACTTGCCGTTTACTTCGCGGCTTGCGCTGGAACCAAACGATACTGCTTGGTGATAGAGGCATGGTGTCCACAAACAACTTGCCCAAGGTCATTACACGGAGTTGAACCCGCAACCGCATGATCATTGACCAAACACGTTACCACAATGCCGCAGTTGCCGCACTACTTATAAAGCTCAAGAAAAATTTAGTTACATTGCTTTAGTAGTTTGCTATTTATCTAGACACTTGATGTAGCACCTTTTAAGTACCTCACAAAAGTGCTGCCTACACTGGCCTAAGTGTAATTGTAATCAGAAATTTGTATATCTGCTTCAGGAGAAACTAAAGAGAGGCATAAGAAGAAATAGTTATTCAGTAAGGTAGCACTGCTGAGATATCTAGAAGTCACCACTTGCAGGGAGAATAAGTACGTAAGTAATGCATTTGTTACACGCCATGTGTCCTTCACCTGAGCGAGGAATTGTAGGCATGGGAAGGTCACGGCGGTCAGACAATAAAAGCAAGGTTGTACACATAGGTCTTAAGCCCGCTTTACGAAACTGTCTAGAGAGATATTGTTGCGAGTTGTGTAAACCGGAAGACTGTTCCAGATGGAATAGCTGGATTGGCCCTTCCCTGGAACCATCCTTGCTCTGGGGTACATGTTGAGCCTAAATGATGTTAATGTTCATTTAGAACAGGAAGTTCAGCAGTAACCAAACACTGCTCAGATAACTAAAGGTTACCACATTGCATGACTTCCATCTCTCAGTCATCCTGATGGAATATATATGGGGCTTTCTAGTGAAACACGAGTTTATGTGATTTTCTTGTTTTATAGAAATGGAGATTGTTTGCCGGCGTGAACTATCCGACGATTGCTTTTCTGGTTGCCTGGCCACTAGTTGTTCATCTCGTGGTACGATACGTGACAAGAAAACGTAACTAAGAAACAGGAGTAAGATGTGACCAAATCCACTTACAACATTAATTTTAAAAGATGCCAAATACAGTGCACACAATTAGTGTTTATGGTAACGACAGTGATAATGACGATTCTTACAATGATGATGACAGTGATAATGACGATTCTTACAATGATGATGACAGTGATAATGACGATTCTTACAATGATGATGACAGTGATAATGACGATTCTTACAATGATGATGACAGTGATAATGACGATTCTTACAATGATGATGACAGTGATAATGACGATTCTTACAATGATGATGACAGTGATAATGACGATTCTTACAATGATGATGACAGTGATAATGACGATTCTTACAATGATGTTGACAGTGATAATGACGATTCTTACAATGATGATGACAGTGATAATGACGATTCTTACAATGATGATGACAGTGATAATGACGATTCTTACAATGATGATGACAGTGATAATGACGATTCTTACAATGATGATGACAGTGATAATGACGATTCTTACAATGATGATGACAGTGATAATGACGATTCTTACAATGATGATGACAGTGATAATGACGATTCTTACAATGATGATGACAGTGATAATGATGGCTACAATTTGTATATTTGGTATATATGTATGTATTCCTATTCTTCCTCTTATCTATCATGCAGATCCAATTCCTAACACCACCCACCCTAGCCGTCCGACTGTCTGTCTGCCTAACTCAGATCTATGGCTGGAACTCAACCCTTCCTGCCTGTCAATTTTGTTTTGACAGCTTCTGTGACTAAGCTGCTGTGAATAGGTTGGGGATGGGCACTGGAGAAATATTGAGTTTATGATTATGATACGGTTATGACGTATGAATGTATGTATGTGAACATTTATGTAGTGCCTTTTGAGAGTCTCTCAAAGGCACTGAAACGTGCTGTCATAAAGATCTAAAAAGGTGCACTTAAGGTGAGCTGAAAATTCATTTATTCACAGCATTTATGTATTGCCCCTTCAAGATCTCTAAGGAGAAGGACTCCTAGCCCTGCCCCAGCAAAAGAAAACTATTTCCAGACATTTATGGCAGTAACATTCTAATTCTCAGTAGAAGAGAGATATTTTTGTGGTAGGTTGAAAGTGGCTTGTGTTGGAGTCAAAGCAGTTTGTAATTTTTCTTGCAGATGGCGCCAGTGATGTTCCCTCGACCAATTATGAGCAGCTGAAGAATAACAGTGGTGCAAATGCCATGACTGATTCGTCCAATTGATTTGTTCTGATTTTGCTGCAGTCGGTTGATTTGAGTTTAATCTTATTGCAAATATATATTTAGATAATTTTGTTGCTTGTATTGTTTAACGTCTTAAATATCTGTCTTTGGAGAGAATCAGAGGTTCTTTGTTCAAGATGTTTCAAAAGCCATGTCATGACTCGAACTGTCTAGAAATGTGATGTAATTACTCTTGCATAATCAAAGCAGCACAGGTAACAGGGTGTTGTAACATGATATAATTTGTAAATAAACTACTGTTATGTAACTAGTGCTGAGGCGAGTTTTTGCACCTGGTATTGAACCTGTGCCATTAGCAGGAATGGCTGATATCCCAACCTGTAGGCTGAAAGTACAGATCCAGAAGAACTAAAACAAAATAGAATTGAAATCACAGAATATGTTCAGGTTTGACTTTGTGTTTGGTTATTTATTGTTGATTGCAATTTGTTTGTTTCTGAGATGGCCACTTTCACTGGGACCCCGCGTTGGATTAATGGTGGGCCACCCATAGCCATCTATGGGCCCAAAGAAAGTTGTTGTCTTTGTTACGATACGTATTCGTTGGATTCGTTATTCAAGGGGTGTAATTATTTGCTTTTCTAAATGGCAGGATCCAATAAGTGGGTCTTGTTTTTCTGTAAACATTTAATTATAGTTTATTGATAAATCGTATTTTGTGTAAAATAACTTTTTGAACATTCCTACGTGATTCACCTGCACTGATTCTACCCTTCCTGAAATCGTCGGATCTACTCTGAATGTAAGGGAATATAACGGAAATTTATATAGCACCTTTCCTGATATGATCCCTAGTGGCAAAAGAAAAAAGTTGGGGCTTGTTCCCTCTGAGCCAAAGATTCAGCGTACGGGTTTCTGAACTTTCCGTTTGACGACAAAGCAAACATTGGCCTTAAACAAGTTTCAGCACACTAACTGAATTAGAATTCCATTGTAGGTTAATATATCAACAACAATTAAACGAAGTTTTCACTGTTAATGTCGGTTTAATTGGAAGAGACATAAAGCAATGCAAAATCTAAATAATGGCACTTTAGTCAAGCATGACATTGTCAGAGATGTTACTAATTGTATTATTAGTTCTTAATAATATAAATAATAATTATAATAATAATTATTATAATTTATTATTAAATATTATTAATAAACGATTTTATGTTAACCAATTAATTGTTCATTTCATGGAAGACATTTGACAACCGATACAGAATGTTGAGTTACTTATTTTGTAAAACAAACATAAAACAAAATTTTTCTTTAAAACGTTGACTTAATTAATAGGGAAGCAGTACTGAAGAATCACACAGTACCTTACAACCGTAAAAGTGTTACAATGTTCTGATTGGCTGTTCTAATTCAGTAAATAGGCCAATCTTTCTGATTGGCTGCTGTAAATGGGTCAGATTCAGCCCTTGCTTGTGATATGTCTTGTATTCAAATACACAGAGAACAAGTAAACTAGAAACGGATAAAATGAAATCATGCATAAAATTTTCCTTAAGACACAAACCAGTCCTAAAATCTGGCCTGAAGCCGGCAGAAATATCCATTATCAACAACAGAGACAAAGAATGGGTCAAAATAAGGAAAGAATCCAGGGTCCAAAGTTCACCGAATAAGTTCAAAAATTCGCGTCCGATAAGACTTCATTGTTTGGCCTTGCTGATATGGAACTGGGCCAAACTGTGTCAGAGGACTTTGGCTAATACTTTATGTTCAAATACAGAAAAAATAAATGACTGCCCAACACAGGGGGCTTAAACACCGGGTGTAAAGGTTTTCAGAGGGACACAACTACTTCAAAAGCATGTGACATTGAAATTTGTTGGATGTTCCTTTAAGTTTCAGTTTCATTATATAAGTTCTGAATGTTTTTCCATTAAGCACCCCATGCCTGTGCATAATTCATGAATGGACCAAGCCTGTGCATAATTTATGAATTCCCCAAACCTGTGCGTAATTTATAAATACTTCAGTCTTGTGCGTAATTTGCGAACGATCCCCAGTTCCAATCGGTAAGATCTTTCGTTTTGCTTGGGGTGTTTAGTGGTTGGTCGATGGGAAGCTATCAACTCGGTTGCGGTGAAGTCCCAACCCGTCGACTGGTTCGCTCCAGTCCTTGGCCTGAACGGTGGCCGTGTACCTCTGTGAGGAGGTCTTGTTGTAGACAGGCAGCAGTTCACTGGCATCTTTTGGAAACACCTGAAATTATCGGCTAAGAAGCTAAAGGCAACATGTTTACATGTGGGGCACTGTAGTGAAAAGTTGGGTAGCTGATTGGGTAGAGTACTCGGCTTGTAATGTGGAGTGTATGGGTTTGAGCCTCCCCTGAGACGGTAACTGTGTAGGGTCCTTGAGAAAGTCCTTCAGTTACAACTGCTTCACGCCTCATATTCAGATTTACTGACCTTGTGTACGTGATAAATTCAATATAATAATATAAATAATTCATCCATACAATAGTTTATAATGCCCCCTTAAAAAATTTCACAAATGCAGGAAACATTAAGAACCTGTACAGGTTGCTTCCAAGGAATAAGGAACATTTGACTGAGGCACAAACATGACCATAGCAACCCAGCGACGGGATTCCTTTTTTAACCTTCGACTGTGTATTCTGGTACTCGCATACTGGTCAATAAAGGATGTAAAAGCAAGTGGGTGCCAGGTGGCATGGTCTTCCACAGAAGGTCACCCATCCCATCCAAGCACATTACGTTACAGTTAGTCACTGGAGGTAAGTAAGAAAGTGCATAATCTTTAACAGTGCATGACAAATGCTCACACTTTCAAAGCAACAGTGCCATCTGAGTAAGTAAGTATGTAATGCATTTGTTAACATGCCATACGTCCATCAACTGAGCGAGGAATTGTAGAGTGGACAAACACAAACATAAATACAGAACAAAACGAAAGATGTTTAAACATCAAACAACGGCTGGATTTTGAATCGAGAGACACGTAGCTTAAGAGCAACCATTTTGAATCAAAAGACATGTACCTTAAGAGCAACCATTATGAATAGAGAGACATGTATCTTAAGAGCAATCATTATGAACTGAGAGACGCGTTAAGAGCAACCATTTTGAATCGAGAGACACGTACCCTAAGAGCAACCATTTTGAATAGAGAGACAAGTACCTTAAGAGCAACCATTTTGAATCGAGAGACATGTACCTTAAGAGCAACCATTTTGGATCGAGAGACATGTACCTTAAGAGCAACCATTTTGGATCGAGAGACATGTACCTTAAGAGCAACCATTTTGGATCGAGAGACATGTACCTTAAGAGCAACCATTTTGGATCGAGAGACATGTACCTTAAGAGCAACCATTTTGGATCGAGAGACATGTACCTTAAGAGCAACCATTTTGGATCGAGAGACATGTACCTTAAGAGCAACCATTTTGGATCGAGAGACATGTACCTTAAGAGCAACCATTTTGGATCGAGAGACATGTACCTTAAGAGCAACCATTTTGGATCGAGAGACATGTACCTTAAGAGCAACCATTTTGGATCGAGAGACATGTACCTTAAGAGCAACCATTTTGGATCAAGAGACATGTACCTTAAGAGCAACCATTTTGGATCGAGAGACATGTACCTTAAGAGCAACCATTATGAATCGAGACATGTACCTTAAGAGCAACCATTATGAATCGAGAGACACGTACCTTAAGAGCAACCATTGCATCCGTTCCATGTCCATCGACCGTATTCAGCCACAGATCGCCGTTGAAATACTTGGCGTACAGTCTCGATATAGGCAGACCATAGCCATAACCAGCCTTTAAAAATATCAATACAACTGCCCAATGAAACATTGCGTATAAATCTCAAATTTAAGTAGCAAAAAGGCGCTAAATAAATGCCTAATTACATTACAACTGTAATGAGTTGTTGATACCATTTGTTACATTGTGTTATAACTGCAATCATACAAGTGCAATTACATTTAGAAAAATACAGTTATTTACCAATGATGCATATTGTAACTAATTGTAATCTGAAATTTGTATAGCAGCTCTTCAAGAAAGATGCTCTATACAAATGCATCTGTTAGATGAATTACTAAAGGAAGATGATGTAACTAGATGCACTGTAAATGCGCTGAAGTAGTTAGGCAATAACAACATGACATAAAAGGACCTCTTCATCACTTTCAGTAGCCCTCCAGCGATATCTCAGGATCCAAAATACAACTGAAGTAGTTAGGCAATAACAACATGACATAAAAGGACCTCTTCATCACTTTCAGTAGCCCTCCAGCGATATCTCAGGATCCAAAATACAACTGAAGTAGTTAGGCACTAACAACATGACATAAAAGGACCTCTTCATCACTTTCAGTAGCCCTCCAGCGATATCTCAGGATCCAAAATACAACAGGCAGATACGGTAACTTTACCACCGTCGTGTAACACATAATTAAAATCCAACTATTACATCTTTTACGCTTCGTAATGGTTCCACTCTGCTGCTTCGTTTTCGTTTGCTACATCTGTTAAAGTGATTTTTGTTACGTGGATTTACGTGAATTACAGACAAGATGGCTACAATAAAAACAAGACAGAGGAAATGGATTGGATGCATACTAAGAGGTGGTTCCCTTTTAAGAGATACCACTGAGGGAAGAATGGAAGGAAAGAAAAGAAGAGGAAGACCTAGACAAAAGCTACTAGACTCGATGATGGTGGACGGATACGGGCCAGAGAACTTGAAGAAGAAGAAAGAACAGACCAGAGGAGTTGTCAGGATGGCATCAGGTGACGGAGGCTTTGGAGCTGTCGTGTACATGTAATGGAAGAGTTTATCCGCATCACTTCTAGAAACACCACCTCCTTGGTCAGAGATCTGTCAATCAAACAGAAATCTGTCAATCAAAATGAAATGTCAATCAACAAGAAATATCCAAATTACTAAGAAATCAACAAGAATTATCCAAATTACCAAGAAATCAACAAGAAATATCCAAATTACCAAGAAATATGTCAATCCAAAAGAACTGAGTCATTTAAAAATAAATCTCAATCTAAAAGAAATAAATCTGAACAAAAAATAATGTTCAAACTGAAATATGTCAAGCAAGATCAGATGTCAGTCAACATGAAATTAAATTGAAAAATGCCAATAAAAAAGTCGATAAAAACATAAGTCCATAAGTCAATGAATCAGAAAAACACAAATCAAAATAAATATGTAGAAAGATGTGCTAATCAAAAAGAAATGTTTAATAAGAAATAAATATATCAAATAGAAAAGATTTCTCAGGATAACAATTAAAAAGATTTCTCAGGATAACAATTATGCTAAGAATGCCCTGTGAGCTCACCTTGATTGTTACGTCTTCACGGCCTTTGCAGATCAGAGTTTCCACGTTTGGAAGAGCGGGCTTGTAGTGGTGGAACTCGACAACTGCACGCAAGGCATTCTAAAATCAGATCACATGTGAGCTTCATTGGAAGGCTGGAAATTCTTAAAGTGAATCAGATTAACAGAAGGAATTCTGCGATGATGAGGTGGAGAATAAAAATATGATGATGATGATGATGATAATGACGATGATGACGATGCAGATACTGCTGCTGATGATTATAATGATGATATGATGACAATGATCCTGAGGTGGTGGTACTGGTGGTGGTAGCGATGATGGCGATGGTGATGTTTGTGCTGGCTGACGTAGTAGTAACGAGGATGACAACAACCATAACAATGATGACGAAAACGACGATGATGACAGTGGCGACACAGCAGTGGTAGCGTAGACAATGATGAATACATCTAAAGAATATACCTTGTAGAGTTCAAAGAGCATGTAGTACAGGTGGGCTGGTACATAGGTCATCACAATGCGGTCATTCTGGTCACCTGTCTCGCTAACTGGATCGTAGGCTGAAATAACATTCACCAACAATCAATTTCATGCAAAAAGATGCAACGCATAATACAACAAGGCTTTTAAGTCCTCCAGAAGACATTTAATCTGTGTTAGAACCATTGCAATTATAGACTCAATTAAAGCTCAATAGCAAGTCCCTTCCTGTAACTTGATCTTAAAAGCTAGATAGTAACTGAGACAGCCAATGCACAATTCCTGGATCCCGAACTCAGGGAAGAACCAAGATGACACGGATCGACATCAAATCATGGACTGAATTATCATTCGACCAGTCATTACAAGAGACGAGGGACAGAAGCAGATGGCACAAAATTGTCCACGGGCAGCCAATCCTCGGCTCGACCATGACTGCAGACAAGACAAGATAAGACAACAGATAGAGTTCTATCCAAACCATTTCACAAGTAACAACTCATGCATGGAAGAATTTCTGCCTTATTGTTAAATATCTTTATCTTAAATACTTTATAAAACATAAAAGAAGAAGTGAAGCGGTCCTTTAGATAACGCCAATAGGCAGCTATAGGTATGAAGTGCTACCAACTTCATTTTCTCGAACTCAGCATAGGAGGCCAGGTGGCCAATCCTCTCCCTCACCTCTAGATCTTCCTAACAGACACTGTACAGTCAGTCTACTTAGTTATTACCTCAGATCGCAAGGGGACACAAATTCTGCAGAGATCTGGACAAGTCTTGATCATATAAACCACAAGGACAGCTGGTGATCATCAGAATGCCTTGTAAATCATGTGGGAAAGATTTTCATGAGTAACTCACGTTTGTGACACTGGAAGTCACACTTAGGTGCCGAACTGTAGTACTGTTCACAGAGAAATCGAGCATTTTCATACGCATCTACAAAAATCGACATTCAAACTAAATTAATCCAGAATGCAAGTATGTATGTATGTTTGCATGTATGTCTGTCTGTTTATCTGTATATGTCTGTCTGTCTGTATGTATGTATGTATGTATATATGTAGGTATGTATGTATGTATATATGTATGTATGCATGTATGTACATATTTTTCCTGGATAACATTTCTTTATGACAAGAAATGAAGATGTTGAGACACTTACCTTTAGCCACGGAAAGAACATCACAACTCGGATCGAAGCAACCAATGTGTCGAGACGGATTATCCATGTCGCCGTACAACAGCACTGAAAATGCAACAAATAAACAAATATTCAAGTAAGACAAAGAAACTGAAAAAAAATCACTTACCACACACCACCAAAAATCACCCTGCATCATTTACCAAAGGTAAATCACCATGCCTCACCAAATCACCATGCATCACTGAGCATAGGTCAGTTTCCACACATCGCTAAATCGCCATGCATCACTCACCATGAGTTAATCTCCTTGCATCACCACATATCACCAAATCGCCAAGCATCACCGAATCACCATACATCACCAAATCACCATGCATCACCAAATCACATGCATCACCAAATCACCATGCATCACCAAATCACGTGCATCACCAAATCACCTTATATCACCAAATAATCATGCATCACCAAATCACCATGCATCACCGAATCATCATACATGATCAAATCACCACGCACTCACCCGAACACCATATGTCACTGAATCACCATGCGTCAACAAATCACCATGAAATCATAAGAACACCACAGGTCACCAAATCACCACGCATCACCAAATCACCACGCATCACCGAATCACCATGTATCACCATGCATCACCGAATCACCCTGCTCATTCACTAATCAAAAACAAATGCAATTCTTCAACTGACGATGCTGATGAATAAGCATTCGAATGCTGATCCGGCTGAGATAGAATCGATCGAGGAAGTAGTGAATCCTTCCTTCGAGATTCGGAATCATGTCTGATGCTTCACTTTTCATCTCGATCACTCCCTGGGCCATCGTTTCAACCACGGTCTTGTGACGGTCCTGGATACAGTCCAGTGCGCCGTTGAACCTTCATATACAGGAAGCAGGCATACAAACCTATCAGTATCGGTGTACTGATTTTGGTAATTTACTAATAATAATTATTATTACTGCCATTATTATTTGCATTAGTTTTGCTCTATTAATTTTTAGTATTTATTTAATTAAAAATAATAATAATAATAATAAATCATAATAATAATAAATAAATAAATAAATAAATGATGATGATGATGATGAATAATAATGTTGCTCTTCTCCAATAAGTTTTTAAGTCTTAAGGGATAATACATACCTAGGGGCACTAAAATATAATAATAATAATAATAATAATAATAATAATAATAATAATAATAATAATAAAAGTAATAAATTTACTAATTTTCTATGGACATTTCCTAAATCCTGAGGGAACATATCTGCCTACGATAATAGTAATAACAATAACAATAATATTAATAATAGTAATAATACTAATAACTTGTGCACAGATTAGTCGTGCATGATAATAATTGTTGGGTAAGATGTTCTTGACCAACCTCTTAAGTGTAGCATCACTGTTTGCATCTGCCTTTTCAAACTCAAGGATGTCATCGAAACTTCTTGCATACCTAACAAACAAATTTAACCAACTGTCTACAAGCCACACCTGTTTTATCGAATCTGCACATCACAGGCTGTGCATAGAGTACACCCACTAAACCATAATTTCCGTTTATAAATCAAATAAATACGTAATCGTAAGCTTGAGATTTCTACAGCACCCAATGAAGGCTAAGTCATGGGAAACAGATTTCTTTGTGCATAAGCTTTCTTTGTGCATAAGCTTTCTTTGTGCATAAGCTTTCTTTGTGCATAAGCTTTCTTTGTGCATAAGCTTTCTTTGTGCATAAGCTTTCTTTGTGCATAAGCTTTCTTTGTGCATAAGCTTTCATTGGGTGCCGCATAAATCTCAACTTTAGGATTGCAGTTACGATTATACATTAAATGGACATTAAATTAGGAGAACACCCTTACCATCCTTCGACAAGCTGGACAGATGGCATTTTCAGCAGCGGTTCCGGCAGCAGCTGTATTTCCATCATGGTGTTGGCAAGTCGCACGGGAATCTCCTTTCGTAAGAACACAAAAGAGTTTTTGGCCGAAACATTCTTCCTGCCTTCAAACATAAATTCAGGAATTAGTTACCAAAAGGATTATATCCAACTCTGCCTTTCCCATGCTTTTAAGTTAAATTCATAAATTAGTGCAATATAAGTGTCGGATTAATAATAACGATAACGATAATAATAATAATAATAATAATAAAAATAATAATAATAATAATGATAAAGTGACATATATATTACATTGCTGGCTGTCCTACTCTGGATCTCATACTCTTATCTGACCTTTGTAAAAGTTATTAATTTGTTATTAATTCTACATCATCAGTAAGTGGAAAAATTAATACTAATCAATCCTAAATTCCATCTTGTAATTCTATTTTAATTTGAATGGCACAGCCACATTTAATTTTTTATTCTGATTTTTCGAAAAAAATTGTACACATTCCGTGGGTAAAAACTGATTCAACAATTCAGTCAATTAAAAAGTTCGTAAATTCGACTTGAATTTCAAAGGCAAAGACTCGGGAATTCATGCGATTAAACTAAATCTATGGCTTTTTATGCCGTTTACTCTCATCGAAGCCAATAATATGGTCGCCTCAATTTCAGTATTGAATTTATGGCCCATCTTTCCGTTGATGAGTATGCGAGGGGGTCTGCAAGGCCACTTCGAAACATCGAAGTAACCCAAAAACAAGGGACCTTAACCTAGATCGACAGCAATCGCAACTCACCGAATTCGATAAACTGCTGGATCGTAAGGACACTTGGATGAAACCGTCCATAGTAGTCGAGAAGTTTGGCTCTATTTCGCAGCAAACATGTTAGCCTCATTTTTCCGACTCGTAAACATCTCCCGAAATAAAAAACAAAAACCTGGAGCGGCGACACCTACCGACTGCGATCAACGTCGAAGATGTCGACTACCGAACGTTTAAGAGATTCTTCGAAGGTTCTCTGGCGAATATTACGACCATTTTATGACCCTGGCCTTGGCCTACATGGACAAGTAGCTGTGGCGTAATGCGGGCCGCCTATAGACCTAACGAGCGTCTGGGGGGGGGGGGGGTAATTAGTCATTACAGGAGACCCAATAAAACTAGGGAAAATGCTGGCTTACGTAGGCCTACACGCCTGTAAATAAGCTGGTCCCCGTCACGTGGCTCTCGTTGGGCGCTGTTGAAATCTCGGGATCTCAGTTACTTCTTCCCTTGCAATATCTGCGCTGGTTTTTCACGAAAACTGAAAGGATTCCTCTTCTACAAACTCTATCTTGATTCATCCGCTTCCCCGTAGCCGCTACATTGGTTAAAGCTTACGTAATAGCGAAGGTGACCAGGACCATGCCAGGGCCTTGCGAGCAGTGATTCCCGGCCTTTCGAGAGGTTGGAAGAGACCTGTCGGTCTACACATGGACAAGAACAGTGGAAGCTAATCTACGCCCATTTGGACTTTTGCAGACGAGCCTAGAATGGAGACGGCTGGTTGCGCGTTGTGGAAACGGCAACAGATGATGATGATGATGATGATGATGATGATGATGATGATGATGATGATGATGATGATGATGATGATGATGATGATGATGATGATGATGATGATGATGATGATGATGATGATGATGATGATGATGATGATGATGATGATGATGAAGATGATGATGATGATGACGATGACACGAAAGTCCCGGACGACATATAGTGGTTAGCACCGTGGTAATGCCGCCGCTATCATCTGTGTACCCATCTACGCTCGCGCCAGTGGAGAGCCCAGCCACATGAACTGCGGTTTTTTATGGATTCAGGCGTAGCCGATTCGTTGATATCTAGGTCAGTACTTCTGTCGCAATGGGCTTTGCCTCTGAAACACGGGCAAGTGCATCCTATGAGTGACACGTCGAGTACAGCTGAACATCGTCAGCACACTGATAAACCCTGGCTCCAAGAGCCGTGATGGCTTGCGTCAGGTCGGCTGTTAACAAGAAGTACAAAAGCGGTCCAAGGACGGGTCCTCGTGGGGCACCGTATGGGATTGGGCCCCACTGTGATCTGTATGACCCCATTACAACCGTCATCGTTCTCTTGTACAGAAAGAAGGTAACCATTCCAAGGACTGACCAACAACTCCGTAGAAAGTGCTGAATCGAGTCAACACAAGATGGCGTGTTCCAGTGTGTGAAGTAGTCATTGCAAAAATGGCGATTACGAGTTTAATATAACGTCATCTGGATGCGTAATAAAGGTGTCTTTTCGTCTGAAAACGCCTTTCCCTATAAAGGAAGTCTGTGATGTCCGTCTTTTTCGCCAGGTGGACGTTGAACTAAAGGTCTCCGCTTTGGTCGACGAAAAATGGCTCTCAATTTCGTAACGCCGAATTAAATGGAATCTAGGAATCGAACCCAACGTGTTGCACTTGTATCTGAATGATTATGCTAAATTAAAAGTTGTGTGATTATGTGAAGAAATGTTTAAGCACGCAAGTTCGAGTGGTGCCACTCCGATGCCTGGATTAAGGAGGAGGGCAGCTCTAATCATCATCAATAACTACAACTAAATTAATACGACATGTTGAACAGTTGAAGCCAAAATGGCAATACTGTGTTTTTTAAACACCTCTTTTAAACGTATTATTCTCCTTTTATCAGAGAATTATCCTTTTATCAAAACTTAGGTTTGTATGTCGCAACAGAGATTGGGGCCTTGGGTGCGTAGATCTGGAAGAAGATTTGTGGGCAAATAGCGAAGGGTTAGGGCTTAGCTTCATCATCAGAGTTCCAGAGAAATATCCTATCTTCCGAAGCAGAATTTATTTATTATGTTGGGCTAGAATTACCAACACAGAAACCTGATATGAGAACTTTCTCCGTAAGTTGTAGTATATGACACATACACGTGTGAGACTCGGAGTCCTACAAACGACAAGAGAGCGAGAGACACGTGATAGTTGGGAGATGCTTTGCCCGATATCCATGTGCCTAGGGCGGAGAGACTTAGACAAATGTCATCAGATCCCCGTGTCCCAGGAACTAAGAGAAAGACTGACCAGTGTCTCATATTAATAGCCGCAGTTCCAGAGCTACGAGATGTAGAATGGTGGTGAAGAGAGAGCCCGCAGTTAAAAAGGCACACGAAAAGAGACCTACTATTGCCGGTAGAGGAACCAACCTTGCTCTGAGATAAAGCCATTTTCAGGGTGTTGCTCATCAGAATTTTATTCATTTGAATTTTAGTTTTTCCAAAGTAGTAGGCTATTTCTTTTCCTTGTCGACAGATGTTGTTCTCATTTTAGTTAAGAATTGATTAGCTGCTCGTATATAAGTCATTAGCCATCGATATATTATTGTATTATAGGCTGCCCTAAATTAGCGGGACCTTAGCCCCTTTTGGGTAGACATTTGCATCCAGATAAGTGTTTGTGTTACTTACATTTGCAATGTTTCATTCTGGGTTTTTTTTGGAGCAATAAACAGCTGAATAAGAAGAGGCAGATTCGGCTCACAAGACAGAGCTTTACAATGTTGCATCTCTTAAGCAAGCGGCCATTCCTGAACCTTCCTTGGTGAGGAAGAACATGGTGCACAGAGACGGTACGGAACGGCCATTTTAAGTCGGAAGTAACAGGGGCAGTGAGGCGGATAGATATGAGCGTAGAACTGGGTTAGAGTCGCCCCCTGTCGATGAAGTTGTGAGCAGACTGAGAACACCAGAACTAGGTAATCTAGAATAGCTTCATCTACTTGTCTGATCATCGCCATGCAGTTAACTCCGCCACTGCCTTGTTTGGGTTAGTGCCAGTCCCAGTAGACGTCAACGGCACTGGCATCCGTATATGATGTAGCTAAGCACGAAGTACATCGAATACGCGGTTACCCTTAACACCTTTAAATCGTATTTTACATGATTATAAATAACTCATTGTCGTTCATTACCAACTAGGAGCTCCGCTACTGCTTTGTTTGAGGGTGGTGCCAGTCCCAAGCCTGGATAAAGGAGGAGGGCGACGGCAACGGCCTTTGATGCCATAAGCTGTCGTTAAACTGCGGAACTACTACTACCACGCGTTTTAACTCCGGCACTGTGTTTAATCGGGTAGTGCCAGTCCCAGCCTGGATAAAGGAGGAGAGCGACGTTAGCGGCTTTAGATGCCATAAGATGTCGTTAAACATTGGAAACTACTATTGTTACTACTCCCACTACTACTGCTACTACTACTACCACTACTCCCACTACTACTACTACTACTACTACTACCACTACTACTACTACTACTACTACTACTACTACTACTACCATGCAGTTTAATTGTCGTATTGACTTACCTCAACCAACACGCTTTAAAATTAAGAAATAGCCAAAGAAAATATAGACAATTTTAATCACAGCCCACAAAAATAATATTCTCATTTTAACAACTGCATTGCATAACTTACCCTAATTCTTTTAATTATTTCTTAGTGAACAAGTTTCTACTTTGCCATTCACCACAACACCTTAGTAGGCCTATTCTTATCATAGAGTCCAAAAAATAAACATCAAAAACGCAAACGGCAAATAAATTATCAAATACCAGGAGATCACACAACAAAGCTGACTGATTGGATACGATGTTGCTGGCAAGCACTAATAAGTTAAGCGCAAAAGAGCACGGTTAGTAGGCTGCTTTGTTGTCGTTTATGGAATACCAGGCCATTTGGGCCAGCTAAGCCTGCCAAGAATTCGTGATCGGTAAATGAATACCAACGCAAGATGGGAAGTTTAAAATTTAAAAAAAACAAATCAGATTGTCCGTGACGAAAAGATCTTAATATTGTAGGTGTCTTACATAGTACTCTTAAACAATTCTCTTGTAATAAAATTACACGAGTAAAGATTTCACAAGATGTCGCTTTATCGACCTACGCAACCTCTCCACAATTGCATCACTAAGACGTGCATTGCGTAGTTTACATAATAACGTAGTTTTACAGTGGGTGGGTGGAGGATTGGGTAGTAAGAAAGCAAGGATTTGTCAGGGTGTCGGGACCAATGGGTGGGCAGGTCCCACTTACTTACGTAACTGATTATTTATGAGGCAGGATGACAGTCTACGGTGAGTCGAAGTGATGGCGGTATGAAAAGGTTGTTGAAAAGACACAGAGAGAAGAAATTTATGAAATTTTATTTAAGACTTGTTTCTGAGTTTTGACTTAGCGACTAGCTCGCGACAGTGGGAACGAGCAGGCAATGAGGTGAGAAGGCAATGAGGTAAGAAGGCAATGGGCTGTGGAGCCAATGAGGTGAGGAGGCAATGGGATGAGAAGGCAATGAGGTGAGAAGGCAATGGGGTGAGAAGGCAATGGGGTGAGAAGGCAATAAGATGAGAATGAGACAGTAATTATGTACCAAGGTAGTGAGATGAGAAGGCCAATAAGCTGAGAAGATAATGCTGTGAGAAGGCAACGATGTGAGAAGGCAATGAAGAAAGAAGGCAATGAGGTGAGAATGAGACAGTAATTATGTGACAAGGCAGTAAGGTGACAAGGTAATGAGTTGAGAAGGCAATGAGGAGAGAAGGGCAATGAGGTAAGAAGGCAGTGGGCTGGGGAGCCAATGAGGTGAGAAGGCAATGGGATGAGAAGGCAATGAGGTGAGAAGGCAATGGGGTGAGAAGGCAATGGGGCGAGAAAGCAATAAGATGAGAATGAGACAGTAATTGTGTACCAAGGTAGTGAGATGAGAAGGCCAATAAGCTGAGGAGATAATGCTTTGAGAATGCAACGATGTGATAAGGCAATGAAGAAAGAAGGCTATGAGCTGTGAAGGCGGTGAGCTGAGAAGGCAATGAAGTGAGAAGGCTATGAAGTGAGAAGGCAAAGTGGGAGAAGGAATCTTTTCAGTTGCAGCATCCCTTCTTTCGACCGACTGTCTCCGACAGCTGCAAGGCTTTCTCCATCTCCTTATCTTCTCTTTCACGAAGCAACCTACAGCCAAAGAACCCAGAAATTTCAATTTAAATCGCACTATCTTAAGCAATTCAGCCCTTGTAACTGTAACTGTAATTGTAACTGCAAAAAAAAACGAAATTACTAGAACATCGTAAGTAGCCAGCTACTTCTGGGCGCTTTACATTGCCCATTGTCAAACGCCGAGGCTAAGAAAATGAAGTCGCCAACAATTTATACCCATCTCTGCCTCTCAGGACTACAGCTTAAGGAAGTGATATGGTTATGTAATGTAATGTAAAGGTCTTATATATTTATGGTAATGTACAATCGCTAAGTCGTCCGAACTTGCATCCGCCTCAGATTCAGTGCTTTAAATAAATTAAATAAATGAAAATAAATAAATTCGAAATACAGGGAAATATGTTATGTAAATTTTAATCAAATCCATGTCATTGGCAAAGCAATTGTTGTAAGGCAGTGTCACTAGTAAAGGCGCTATAATAATGCCCCATTTATAAACTACATACCTGGACATGGCTTCAATTGCTTCCACGACGTTCTGCCCACTTTTGGCGCTGACTTCGTAAAACAGACTTCCAAACTCCTTTCAAAGCACAAGGAAATTTATTCATTTATTTACTTATTTATTTACTGTTTTATTGATTGACTCGTTCATTCATTCTTTCTTTCGTTCGTTCGTTCCTTCATTTGTTTGTATATTTGCATATGTAAACATCTGTTGGTTTAATTGTTTACTCTGAACACTGCTAATTAATCTTTCTGAATATTAACTCAACTAATTATTTAGATATTGGAGAAACTATTTCGGCTACTATTTGCAAAGAAATAACTGGCTATCATATTTTTAATACTGAAGATTCAGAAACTTCTACAATGGACATCATTAGTGTCTGAATGCAGCCTCTAGACACATTAATAGTCTTCTGTCGAAGAGATACGATTTTAGGCCTCTACCATATGGAACTCTAACATGACGTCAATAATGACGTAAATAATGACTGAAGAACGGTAACGCGTCACTTCGCTCACAGTACATGACGTCACACTGTGCATGTACTGGTATGGAAATGAATAACTGCATAGGGACATGCGATAGTCTAGTGGTTAGGATGCTGGACTGTCTACCCACAGAGGTTCGGGGTTCAAAATCCCACCAGACAGATGTTTCGAGGCTTTGGGCTTCACTTGGGTTCCATAGCGAACTCGGTCATCAGCTGAGTACAATGACCGTATACTGTTGCTGGTAGAAAGACCACACTGCGGGGGAGACGACTGGCCATTCGCAAGCATATGCCGAGGTTGAGAAAAGGAGGTCACTAGCACCTGAAGTTCAAGCACATGGCTTGACTCTTGAGGTTTGCTAAGCATTGTAGTTGATTCGAATGTTTAACGACATCACTTGGCATCGAAGCCGTTAACGCTGATCGGAAAAGCTTTTTACAGTTTTCACTGTAAAGATTTGAACTAGTAACCATAACGTAACTCCAATGTTTAACGATATCTTATGGCATCAAGCCGTTGACGATGATCATAAAAATTTTTGCAGTTGCCATATAGTAACTATTTTTAGATATAAATAGTTGTTGAAGTTCTGCTATTTATAAGGCGATTGACGTGTCAAAAGAGGTGTGAATTGGACAGCGCTCTTCTCCTATTTATTGGACTAATAAATACGAATAAAACAGGTGTTTAAAGTCGCAGTCATCACAGTTTAAAGATGTCTGTTGCCCACGACATCTCCTTAGTTCCGTTCAGAATGTAGCGGGTGGTCCCCACAGTTTAACGACATCTTAGGGAATCAAATGCGGAGGTAATGTAACGAACTGCTAGCAGAAGAACCGGTGTTCAATGTTACGAACTGTTAGGCTTCATTTATTTAAAACCAGAATACTTACTTAAAAGAGGTGTGTAAGGGCGTGCTCTTTTGTTCTATAACGTGTTAGTGAAGATTGTCACTTGAAGAAGTTTTACTTACATCTGCCAATCGGTTTCCGTCCTTCATCGATACGGCCTGCGCTTGGCCTTCGTCTACGAGATCCATCTTGTTGCCAGCGATGAGGACAACCGTCCCTTCCTCTGTTCCTTCCTGCGGATAAAACACCAGCAACCGTTGTATCCATCGACTGCGCTGATCTCTTGCAATTTGCTATAATTTGATATAATATGCTCAGAAAATTGTCCAGAAGTTTGCAAAGAGAAAGGAAAAACGAAGTAAAGTGTTGCGTTGACTTTGGTGAATCAGCCTAGCTGAGGGTTTAAAATGCAAACGCAGATGTACCAATAGTTATAGTCAATTTTGCACACCCTCGATACCGAGTCTATAGCACGCATATAAAGGCGTAATAGTCAATTTCAATGTGATGAACATGTCATTACAGTTTAAAGCATGTGAGCTGGTCAGATGCAAATAAAGGCTGCCTAAGAAGAAAACTTTCGTCCTTTTCGATGATCTGCTTTTGTTTCCAAAATCTTCACAACGATTTTCAGTCTCCTTCAGTTTAAAACCTGGTTTATTTAGTTCTAGCCAGTTTGGAGCCAACTCAGTGACGTAGGCCTGCCTCCTGAACGAAATAAAACCAAATGATGACCCATTCCCATGTGATTTAACGCACTGTGATTTCAAAATGCGATCTCCAATCAAATCTAATGACTTCTATAGCGCCGTTATCATAATACACAAGGCATCAAGCGATGAGCTATCTATAGAGATCGTGATGACAAGTGATTACAAATCAAGTCTTGGCATTCATTTAGGCGGATGGTGATAGAAATGGTATTCACCTGGACGCTGTTCATCCAGTTCCGGATGTTCCTGAATGTAGTCTCGCTGGTGACGTCATACATGACGAGAACGCCATCTGCCTTGCGAAAATACTGCTTCGTAATACTGCGAAATCTGCCAAATCACCATTGAAAAACGTGCTTTAAATGTAATTATGTAAGGTGATGTACTGCTGTGTAATAATACCGTGTATTGTAAGATTATGTAGCTTAATAGTTTCTCAGTTTAACAACATCTTGTGGCATCAAAGGCCGTTGACGTTGCCCTCCTCCTTTACCCAGGCTTGGGACTGGCACTACCCCAAACAATCGTAATCGTAATCGTAATCTCGAGATTTCTACAGCGCTCAACGAAAGCTAAGTCGCGGGAACCAGCTTATTCACAGGCGCTTAGTCAAAACAAAATCGATAGGCAAAAGGGTCAAGATCCAGGAGTCAGGCACTCAGCAGTCGGACGGCTACGGTGGATGCTGTTTGAAATTGAAGCGAGAAGAGAGATAAGGGGAAGAGGAAGAATCAGGATAAGATTTCTGGAAAAGAAGTGTTTTCAGTCTTGAGTGAAAGACCTGTGCAGAAACTGAAAGAGGTGAAGTGTTGGTGAGTTCGTATGATTGACCAGACAACTGTCGCAATTCTGGCGGGAGTTTATTCCAAAGGGGTGGGGCAGCTATGGCTATGGAGCGATTTCCAAATTTTAAGGATGAGGTGACGGGAGGGCGAAGAAGTGTTGGGACAGATGAGGAGCGGGTTGAACGGCGTGGTTGGATAGTAAACAAGACAGTGGCGGAGTTTTATGTAGCTTAATGTACGTGTGTAGGCATATATATGTTGACAGTTAATATAGCGCATTTAGTACTTCACAAAAGCGCTGCCTACGCTAGCTTAAATGATGTCCCTCAGTAAGCGAACAGTGCTCAGATAACTTATAGGGTCACCGCTGAAGGGCCCCTCAGACACGTAGAGCGCAACCGACGAATTCCCATTCAGAGTAATCGTAAGTTCGAGATTTCTATAACGCCCAACGAAAGCCAAGTCGCGGGAACCAGCTTATTCACAGGCGCTCAGTCAAAACAAAATTGATAGGCAGGAATGGTTCGGTCCAGGCCAAGTTCCAAGAGTCAGGCAGGCAGGCAGGCAGGCAGACAGGCAGGCAGGCAGACAGGCAGGCAGGCAGACAGGCAGACAGACAGGCAGGCAGGCAGGCAGGCAGCTATGATGGAAGGTGTTTGGAATTGAACCTGAAAGTGAGATAAGGGGAAGAGGAAGCTACGGTGCTATGTAAATGGTCATTATTATTATTATTATTATTATTATTATTATTATTATTATTATTATTATTATTATTTAAAATTGTTGAGTTTACGACTACGATTACGATATGTCTACCTCTCTTGTCCAGCTGTATCCCAGAGCTGCATTGCGATGATGTGATCATCAACTCTTATGTTCTTCACTTGGAAATCGACGCCTGTAACACAAATCAGTTTGTATTTCAACTACACGAACTGATACTTGAGTCTTCAAGAGGGGGATTAAGACGTACTTGCTCCGATCTGTTTACTTATGAACTATGCCATGCGCTGTTGGTCCATAAGTATCATTAGTTTTAAGGTGTAAAAATCCGTTGCAATGTTTCCTTTACCGACAATTCAACGCCACTTTGTGTGCATGTGTGTATGTGTATATGTGTGTGTGTGAGTGTATGTGTGTATGTGTATGTGTGTATGTGTGTATGTGCGCATATGTGCGTGTGTGCACGTGTGTATGTGTATGTGTGTGTATGTGTGTGTATGTGTGCATATGTGTATATGTATGTATGTGTGTATGTGTGTATGTATGTATGTGTGTGTGTATTTGGGTATGTGTGTGTTTTGTTTCTGTTCAACGACGCTCGGTCATAACGAAGATAATTAACGTCGCCCTCCTCCTTTGCCCAAGCTTCGGACTGGCACCACCCGAATAAAGTCAATAGCAGCGTTAACGTCACCATGGTCTATTATGTTGCTACTTACAGCCTAAACTAGACAATAGGCTTCAAGAGTGTAACAATGGGTTACGAACCGATGGTAGCCTGGAAGGCGACTTTGAATTCGTTGCTGCAAAAGCGGTGAATAAAAGTACTTTTCCCGACGCTTGAATCCCCTATGAATACGACCTTGAATACTCGCTCCGGGGTCGCGGCGTCGACATCCTTTAAAGTACGAGATATGTCAAATATAATATACTGGCGCTATAGCAATATGCGACAATTTGTATGGCGCCTCATCTTATTTTAATCTGATGATGCGTTGTTAAATGGGTGATGTTGAAACCTGTGCAATATATATTATGTAATATAATTTAAAGAATTATTTAGCGCAAAACTTAGGCTTATATTTAGTATGAATTGATTAGGCCTAATTCTACTCCATCTAATAAGTTAATATGCCTACTACCAAAACTACTTCCCAGCAATACATTTGTTATGCTCATCAATAAATTTAAAATATTCGAAACATTTAGTTCTAGTAAGTCGTACGTTTCTGTTGATTTTTTGCTTGTAATTGTGTCGTATATTCTTTTAAGTATTCTTGCTCCGATCGTTCTATACCATGTAAAGCAAATGCGCTAGTCAAGTGAAAAAAGGCCATTATTTACTTATTACTGTCGTGATTAACTCGCTGGCTTGTTCAAAGATTTGGAACTCACTGCCCAGTTCTGTGCATTTAATCAGCTCTTAAATGTAAATGTATACGTTTTTCTATAGCGACCATATGGCCTCGACCCTGCTTATTTTTCAATGAATTAATCGGATGAGATCCTTCACCACTGCTGCCCGTTTGTATTAGTATTCAATGTTTAACGACATCTTGTGGCTGCCAGGGCCGTTAACATTGATATGTTAATATTGTAAGCTACAGTTTACAATTGAACGAAATTGACGAATATATAGTAGTAGTAGTTCCGCAGTTTAAAGACAGCTTATGGCATCAAAGGCCGTTGCCGTCGCCCTCCTCCTTTATCCAGGCTTGGGACTGGCATATAGCTTCGGAAATATACGCTTTAAAGGTGTTTAAGCAAAACCTAATATTTGTAAAAGGTAACTATAAGTGAACACACTTTCTATAGTGGCCGAATGGACTCGACGCTTCTCATTTTTCGGGTGAGATCCTTCACCATCGCTGCCCGTCTGAATGGGCGCCACGCCATTTAAGGTCCCCGTGCACGGACCATGCGAGCACGAGATTCAAATGATGTATCGAAAATTCGACGTCAACGGCTTTGGCAGTCACAAGATATCGTTAAACACTAGCTAATTGTTTCATTAGACACCTTAAAATAGTTTTCAACGATGCTATATGTACTTCAATGACTTTGATCGTAACTGATTTATCGTTAGCAACCTTCGCTCGGCCACTCAAGATCTCCTGTTTGTCCCTCGCATGCGTACCGCTGCAACCCAGTCCAGAGGCTTTGCCTACGTTGGCCCACTTGCTGGAATCGTCTCCCTCGAGTATTGCGACTTGAGCTCCTTTCTCTCCCCCTCTCAGTGTTCCGCAGGCGCCTGAAGACTGTACTGTTCAACAGTGATTTTACTTTTTCGGGTCGGAAGCACCTCTGTTGAGTTTATCCTCTAAGAGGCGCTTTATAAATCTCAAATTACAACTACAATTACAATATAAGTGCCTTTTCATCCGCCACTGCCTTTAGTCGGGTAGTGACAGTCCCAAGCCTGGATAAAGGAGGACGGCGACGTCAACGGCCTTTGATGCCATAAGCTGTCATTAAACATTGGAACTACTACTACATTGTCTGATTCTGTTTGACGTTTTTTGCGCGATTTATGGTCGGCGCCAACGGCCTCGACAAGAGACAGATGGCTTACGGCAGAGATGATAAATGTAAGTGTTAATATAGTATACACATTGTTCTATAGCGACCGTATGGCCTCGACCCTGCTCATTTTTCAATGCATTTATCGGGTGAGATCCTTCACCACCACTGCCAGTTTGAAAGGGCGCCACGTCATTTCCCGTATACCGTCCGTGCTAGCCTGAGATTCAAATCTCTTTAACGTCATTCTGACCTAAACTTAAGATTCGTCTAATTCAACTTACTTACATACCATAGCTCGACTCATGGTTTCTCTTACCCATCGCATTTCAACCAGGTTTCACCCACAGATTACTGTTACTGGCTACAGTTTCCAGAGAAGCTACTATCGATTTATAAAATGTAGATTATTACAGGGACACTATATGAAAATCAGTCTGTGAAAACTGCTGACATTGTTAGACGTAGGAATAGCAGACCGAATTGGTTTTAAGCACCTGAATGGTTATCCGCTGATCTGTGTACTCAGACGAACTGTTTGCTCCTAGCGGTTGCTCCCTCGCCATACGCCTACAAATTGCGCATACGATAAAGAGCATGTAGGTGTAAATGTAAATGGCAATGTTAGTGCTAGTGTTAGTACTGTTAGTATAAATGCAACAATATTAGTGTTTGTTAGTTAGTTCCACAGTTTAACGACAGCTTATGGCATAAAAGGCCGTTGCCGTCGCCCTCCTCCTTTATCCAGGCTTGGGACTGGCACTACCCCCAAACAAGGCAGTGGCGGAGTTTTAGAGTTTGTAGTAGTGTAGTAGTGTAAATGCAAATATAAAGCTTCGGAAAAAACGATCCAAAGGTGTCTAAGCATAACCTAATGTTTTTAAATTAGAATGCGTGTGTGTGTGCCAGTGCAGAGGTGAAGTACACATTTTATATGTAGTTAATTGCTATAGAACTATTTGTTGATGAAGATGTGAATGTGACAGTAAATGTAAAAGTGAAAGTGAATCTGGATATAAATGTGATTGCATAAGACTAAGAAGAATAAAGACTCGAATTTCATGAACATCTGAAGCGGCGCTATAGAAATTTATTTTTACAATTACAATTACAGTTATAATGTTGAATTTTGTTGACTAGGCTTATGGAGCAATTAGTAGCGTTGAGAACCTTCTCGGTTTTCTCGATCTTCGGTGCTCAGTCCCTGATTCTTCTTCGCTGTCCATTCCAGAGTAACTAGAAAGAAACATTTACTTACTAATCAATTTACAGTCTGTTATTCTGTTACGTTACATTGTTTATGTCATATTACATGACTTACATAAAGTTCTTTTCTAGTAAAAGTTTTTAAAAATCATTCTATATTATGTTAAATCATTTTATATTATGTTAAATTATTTAATTATGTTAATTCAATCACATCATGTTAAATCATTTTACACATTGTTAAATTATTCACGTGAAATCATTTTATATTATGTTAAATCATTTTACATTATGTTGAATTATTTAATTATGTTAAATCATCTTACAATGTGTCAAATTATTTTATTTAATTACAGCCGACTGTATTGAATAACATTAGATGCAGGTAAATTATAAGCATACAGCTTAACCCGTATTGGACAAGAGACAACAGTGGGCGGACTGTGTAAAGTAAAGCAACATATGTGATGTAATGTAACGATATGGGGTGTGAGTGAAGCGATAGGAGATTCACTGAGGAAGATTTTACAGCGCCATTGTGAAAAAAGAGAATAGTTGGTGTGAAATGGTCGTGTATGGTATAGCTCCTGTTGAATAATAGTCAGCGCCTCTGAGAAGCTTTTTCTGAAGTGCGCTATATAAATTCGTAGTTACAATTACAAATACATTTACCCGATGTCCTCTTGGTCTGTGGCTAGATGCGGTCGTCGTCCATGACCGTAGGCGACTGCTGGCGACATCTGTGACAGACTCGACTCGTCGAACTCGATGCCCTCCTCGTCAAACTCGATATCTGACTCGCAATTCGGCGGTCTGTTATACATATATGCATACTGTACATGCATGCACGAATACAGTCCATGAGAACCGGGTTTAGAGCCACAATGTTGGTTATATATATATGCCCTTATACGCACATAAAAAGATAGTTTATATATATACGATATATAATATATACGTATATATGCATATATACGTATGTATGTGTATATATACATATACAGCTTTACATTGGTTGACATGTATATTTGAAGATATCTTTTTTGATTTACCCGCCTGTTGAGGTAAGTTCTAAATTAGCGCAATGTAGGCCCTAAGTATCTAAATAATAATAATAATAATAATAATAATAATAATAATAATAATTATTATTATTATTATTATTATTATTATTATTATTATTATTATTATTATTATGCTGGACGCCACAGCAGCTCTACTTGCTCCAGCAACAATAGATTTGTTTCATAATTGAAAATGTTCCGAACCCTGGAAATCGTTTCTGACGCCTGTTATAATAATAATAATAATAATAATAATAATAATAATAATAATAATAATAATAATAATAATAATAATAATAATAATAATAATAATAATAATAATAATAATAATAACAACAACAACAACAATAACAACAACAACAACAATAACGATAGTAAGCTATATTAAAATTTGTTGATGAAGCTGTTTTTAGACACCTTTAAATTGCTCTCATCAGCTGGAATAATTAACTCGCGATACTGGTTTAACCAAACAAAGATGTAAATTTTCCTAATAATAGGCCTAATAAGGCCTATTAATAGGCCTAATAAGGCCTAACAACAACAACAATAATAACAGTAATAGTAGTAATAGTAATAACAATAATAATATTTCGCCTGCAATAAGTTTTTAATCCCGAGGGATCTTTTGTACATCCGTAAACAGTAGTAATAATAACAACAACAATAATTACCAAAGTAATTATTATAATCACTTAGATAATTACAAAGGCATTTTAAAACGGGCTAATGATTTGCCCCATATCCATAGTTCTATTAATCAATATACGACATAGCTTTTGTTGGGCTCTGTAGAAATCTCGAACTTACGATTACGATTACCTTAGTCATTCATAAACCGTGTCCACACTTGACTGACTGTCCGTCTGCCTGCCTGCCTGTCTGTCTGTCTGTCTGTCTGTCTGTCTGTCTGCCAGCCAGCCAGCCAGCCAGCCTGTCTGCCTGTCTGTCTGTCTGTCTTTGTTACTCTTTTTCTCTGCCTGCCTGCCTACCTCCCTGCGTACCTGTCTGCCTGCCTGCCTGTCTGCCTGCCTGTCTGTCTGTTTGTCTTTGTTACTCTTGTTTTCGGTCTGTCTATCCATCCCTCTGTCTGTCTGTCTGTCTGTCTGTCTTTGTTGCTCTTTTCTCTGTCTGTTTATATGGCTGTCCGTCTGTCCCTCCGTTTGTGTGCAGATGACCAACCTCCAAGGGGGTTCTGAGATGTAATTGGAGAGGACTGATCCTTGTTTGTGGAGCTGGGATCTTCTACTGGCCGCCGTGAGGTCCTGGTCGGTCGAGGTCCCGAGAGGAGCTGCTCCCCCCGCCATCACTGCCGCTCCAGGGGTCGAAGAGAGGCTCACCTGCGTTGAGTAGCCCTCGCGGACGCTCGCGTTCACTGAGGGAACCCTTGACAGGACAGGAGCCAGCTCTCCATACTAGAAGAACATCATTGCTTACTATGGTCTCTATGGTTTCGTTTTTATATCTGTGTACGGATGTCTGGATGGATATATGGATGTCTGGATGGATATATGGATGTCTGGATGGATGTCTGGATGGATGTCTGGATGGATGTCTGGATGGATGTCTGGATGGATGTCTGGATGGATGTCTGGATGGATGTCTGGATGGATGTCTGGATAGATGTCTGGATGGATGTCTGGATGGATGGATGTCTGGATGGATGTCAGGATGGATGTCTGGATGGATTTCTAGATGGATGTCTGGATGGATGTCTGGATGGATGTCTGGATGGATGTCAGGATGGATGTCTGGATGTCTGGATGGATGTCTGGATGGATGGATGCGTCGATGGATGGATGGATGGATGAAGAGAAGGAAGGATAGAGGAAAGGAGCGAGGGAGGGAATGATGGATGGATTGATTGATCGATTGGTGGAAGGATAGATGGATGGATGAAGTGATTAATTAACGGCTGGATGGATGGATGGAGGGACGAAGAATGGGAGGCAGGAACGGAGGGACGGATAATGGAAGGGAGGGAGGGATTAATGGTTGGATGGACTGATTGATTGATTAATTGTTTGATTGGATGGATGGATGGATGGATGGATGGATGGATGGATGGATGGATGGATGGATGGATGGATGGATGGATGGATGGATGGATGGATGGATGGATGGATTAATTGATGTATGGATGCCTGGTGCATTTTTACAGTGGAGCTATAGAAGTTGTTGGATTACATTAGATAAGAATCGACCAAACTATAATACACTAGATAAGAAACAGTTAGATTGGATAATATTAGATTAGATGAGATAAGATTAGCAATGATTTGATGAAGCGAGATTGGATTGGATGAGATTAGATTGGATTGAGCAACAACAGAAGGATAAGGAGAGATGAGACTGAGGTTGAAGTGGTCTTACTTCTGCGAGTTCCTGTTGTAAACTGCCAGTCAGCTGATTTGCGTCCAAAAATTCAGAAGAAAGAAAGACTTAAATAATTCGCAAATTCACTGCTCTAAACATAGAAGCATGCACGATTTATTTAACTCAATTGCGGCACAGTGATAGAGCGCTCGTCTTGTAACGCGAACAGTGCGGGTTCGATTCCGACTGAGGCGATCGGGTCCTTCGGGTCGCTGGTCCGCGTGCCTGGAACAGCCTTCCGGCATCCATTTAGGAGTCCAAAGTGTCAACCTCTTTAGAAATCAGTTGAAATTCTATTTACTTCATAACTCTTAGTACTTGGGCTGACTTTTGACTGTGTAAAGCACCCAAAAAGTAGCACGCTACTAACGATGAATTGTCGTAATTACAATCACAATTACAATTACAATTACGATTCCTGTGTAGGGCCGATGACAGTGGAATGGAAAAACTCATACAATCACGCTAACGCCATTGAATTATATATACAGTCAGAGGGAAGCGTTATAAAGGTGTCTTTCATAAGTTTGACGTACTATTATTTCGTATTATTTCCGAAGAGCGGGACACGATCGAAATCCTTCTCGTACAGTTATTGTGCGAGAAAGGTGAGCACTTGTTGCTCAGAGTCACTGACTGATGTTTAGTGATGCGCTGGTGCTATATAAATGCAGACAGAATCGAATGCTCACAAAGCTCCAACTCTGAATGCTGCCCTCAACCCAGTGTGGCCTCAATCACAAAACAGCGGAATTTGGTACCGGGACGTAAGGTGGGAAGTAAACGGCAAGTCCTGCGATGCGCTGGCCCCGTGTCTAGGGCCTTTGCATTCGTCCATTGGAGGTTCAAGGGCCGAAGAGCGGGACACGGCCGAACGTCTCCCGGCGTTACACTATTACACATGGGAGCCTCATTTCAGTTTCATACCAATAAAGTACGATGGGTGTATTTCAGTAGCCGAACCTTCAAACATATCCGTTGCATGCTTACAATGTGTCTCTTAATTCGTGGGGTCACTTCGTAGATACGACCGAATCCGATCAATTGATTCTATTTGGCCCTTTGGTGGAGAGTTTCACAGCTAACTGTTAAAGGCACAAGTTTTCCCTATCAATCACTTACAATTAGGAGTTTATAGTGTTTAGCGACATCTCATGGCTGCCAGGACTATTCACGTCGACCTTGCTCAACCTTAGCAGAAGAGTAAACCGAAATTTGAGCGAATTTGTTTTCTTTAGGCCTATAAATAACGTCTTAACAGGTTTTTAAAGGTGTGCAGCATTTGTGTTCAGTTTTTCGTTTAAAGACGAATGGTTGGTAGCGTTTTAATATTGAGGCCTATTTTTGTTGATGCCTTCGTATCTTGTTTCTTTTTCTGAATTAGGGTTTGCGTGTGCCAGTACAGTGGTGAAGTACAAATTTTATATGTAGTTCTATGCTATAGGCTAAATATTTAGCTGGCAATGAACGTTTAGAATGCCTCTTCAGTTGATGAAGTATGGGCAACTTAAAGAGCTTTTTAGCAAATAGTACCATGTAGCTGGTCCACTAATAAGAAATACGCAAACGTTCGTCCATAGTGAAAATACGGAAATATGAAGCGCCAGTTTAAACACCTTTAAAACTCGATGTGCCGGCTTAACAAATTAATGACAAATTCGGTTACTGCGCTCTGATTCGACAGAAGTTGATAACGACAAACTTACGAAAGAACACCTTTATAACGTAATTCAAAACTTTAGTGACGCATTGAACTCCGCCAATGCATTTAGTCAGGTAGCGCCAGTTCCAACTGGATAAAGGAGGAGGGCGACGTCAACGATGTCGTTAAACATTGGCCCTACTAGTGACGGCTTGATATAGTTGTGGCAATGTGAGGTTGACAAGATGTGTATGGCTGAACACGAAATAATAGTACGAGAAACTTATGAAAGACACCTTTATAACGTGTCCCTCTGACGGTATATATATATACATATATATATATATATATATACACTTCGATGACGTAAGCGTGGTAGGTGAACTGGAAAGATGATCAAACGTAAACAACGAAAGCTGTCCAATTTTTTCCTATTGATGTCAACGGCCTTTGATGCCATAAGATGTCGTTAAACTATGGGAACGAAAAACCACAGAGATAGATAGATCCTGGGGTATTCCGTTTACGTTCGTGAAAAGTAAGGTCGAAAGGTTATCGTTCAACACGAAATGATAATACGAGAAACTTACGAAAGGAAGACACCTTTAAAACGAGTCTCTCCGATGGTATATATAGTGGAAACGTTCCCCTTCAATTGGTCTAACTAAGGATGCTGGATCTACGTTCGGGTAATCTAAGGCGTCGATGTCTCATTGAACACGGTATAAATAATGGAAATTTAACGAATTTAGTTATGGATGATGTCGGACTATAAATGAATCGTAATCGTAGTCATAAGCTCGAGATTTCTATAGCGCCCAACGAAAGCCAAGTCGCAGGAAACAGCTTATATGGCGTATAACTGTTGATCGGATAAAACTGATCGACCTCATTCAAGAGCCAACGAAATGCGATTCCACGAAGAGACTCGTCTATAGGCAATTGTTTAAAAGAGGAACAAAACATTCATTCATTGGTTCCTTTCATTCATTCATTGGTTCCTTTCATTCATTTATTCATTCATTCATTGGTTCGTTCCTTCGTTCATTCATTCATACATACATATAGTGAATGACTTCATCGTTAAATAAAGATACAAGTGTCGTTAAAAGGTTCATGAAGGTTCATATGTAAGACACGGTGGTCAATACGGTAGCTCGCTTGTTCTGTGATCCAGTGATTGTGAGTTCGGCCCTCCTAAGCGAACTCCGTCTAACGGACTCACGCATGTCATAGTACTCAAGCAGTAGAATTTGCGTTAGTTGGGAGGAAAACACCAAGTCTTGCGAATAAGCTGGTTCCAGCGATTTTGAATTTCACTGAAGGCCAGCGAATAAGCTGGTTCCAGTGACTTTGGGCGCCACAGAATTGTGAAATTGCGATTGTGATCTTTCAACTTATGCCATCTTATTATCAAATTCTACCCATCTAAAAACGAAAACTGATTTTAAAAGACAAGAAGCTTAATATTCTTTTATATAACAGTGTAACAAAATATTCCGCATACCAAGAAGTATTGAGTAGCAAAAATTCTAGGGTTGCCATTCCAGCCAAACCAAACAATAGCAAGCAAATGTATTTCAACAGAAAGTTTAACAAGCTACAGTCAATGAAAAATACCACACCAATTAATTGCATTGTAGCAAAACGCACCAATCCAATAAACCAGGTAAGTATAAGCCGAAAGGTTACATGACTGTGTTTATCGTGTAATGTAACTCTTCGAAATCTCTCAGCGCCACAGTAAGGCTCTGTCAGGGAGATCAGTCCATCCACAGTCGCTACATCCAGTTAATTCCGCAAAACCTGTCACCAGATGACCTGCTACTGGTTAACATTTGCCAGTTCGAAACAATACAAAGTAGGCCTGGAAGTGGTTTCCAACTGTCGCTTCCTTGTTTGATCTCGGCAACGGGTCTTGTTCTGCACACAGTGTCTCTAAACAACCCCTCTGACTTGACGCAGCGCTCGAGAATAAGCCGATGCCCTGCGCTTAGCTACTGAGTAGCACTTTAGAAATTCTCGAATCTACTACGATCACTATTCTGGCCTTAGTGTCTCTGACGGCCTGGTTTAGCTACATTGATTAACGCACAAATCCAGGCGCCTCGCGTCGAGAGTATGCTGGTTCACATATCGATAGTGGCTACATTTCTGAGATTTTAATCTCAGGCTAGAACGGTCCGTACACGGGGAACTTCAGTGGTTTGGCGCCCATTCAAACGGGCAGCGGTGGTGAATGATCTCACCCGATTAATTCATTGCAAAATAAGCAGGGTCGAAGCCATACGGTCGCCATGACGATGATGAGTCCTCTACCCGAAGGCAGGTCCATTGCACTGGCTTTATGCCAATCAGGGATGAGACGAGTGAGGTGGTTTCCCGTTGCCTTTCTCACAGACAATTGTGGGTGAGCAACTTGTCCAAGGTCGCTACTCAGTGGCTTGAGGCAGATTCGAACCCGCGACCCTCCGGTTACTAGGCACCGACCATATACCACCACGTCCCACCAAACATTAAGCTTTATGCCCTAATCCATACGTGTGGTGGACCCAATGGCGCCACGATTCCGTACGACGAACTGGGCTTTCTCGTGAACTGGACCATTCTTCTCCGGCATTCTCTCACTGAATATTCAAACTGTTCCTCCAAGATAGCTCAAGAAACATTCTCCGATTATATTCTATAATTCAAATTGTAATTGTACTGACGAAAATTATCTAGCATCATTATTAAGAGCTACTTCCGTGTTTTTTTTAAATGCCAATTGTACATTATATCTGAGAGATTCAAAAAATGCGCTATATAAAATAATGACGAAAAACAAACCAAAATAGAAGAGCTTTCATTTCGTACATGTAAAATGCCTAGAAATTCTGTTACTGCATCTGTCTTTCTTTCACACCTGTCAATCAAGCAGAAACCTCGCACTTCACTGCTGGCACTGTTAATGTCTCCTGACTGGCACATGTCATATCCATACTGACGCCACGTGACTGAAAACTGACACCTACTGTCATTTATTTACAGACGCCGGACGTCCAAACCATGGCACTTATCACTTCTGATAATCGTCTTGTAAGATGTTTTTTTCAGTTGGCAGAAAACAACTCGACGTGATTGGTCGCTTTTTGCGTAGCTTCGCAAAGGACTCCGCTGATTGGTCGAAACAGTTTTGTGGATAAAACAAAACAAATCCCACAACCAATCAACTGAGAGAACCAGTCCACTAAATCTGTTACGCAATTGGCTGAGCAAGCATATCGTCATTAACCGGATCACCGAGGTCGTAAGGGGTTAGAGATGTCGTAAGAGGTGAATGAGGTCGTGAGAGGTCAATAAGGTCATAAGACATAAAGGTCATGAAGGTGTTGGAAAACGGCCTGCAGGATGAATTTATTGATAAAAGGCTTGACTTTATCTGATTGGGGTCAGTTTGGGGTTATATAAACACCAGGTTAGCGATGAGAAAGATATAGTCAGGGTAACAAGGTCAAAACAAGCGATTAACAAAGTGTTGGAGAGGTAGCACTAAGGTCAAAGCGTCCTTGGGGTCAGCCGGGTTGCGAGCTCAGCTTCTCCGATTGGTTCTTACCCGACGTAGCTCCGCCTCGTCTCGTTCGTCTCGCAGCTTCCGGTTCATATCCCTGAGAAAAACAGGAAGTAATACGACATAATGTAACTGCACTGTATCAGTAAATTTCCATAGCAAATTCTTTACAAATACATTACAACATGCGACTGAGGATATTCAACCTCTAAAAACGCTGTACACACATATAAACATGCTAGCTTAAACACAAACCTGACCATTTTTATAATCTAATTACCACTATTTAAAATTACAGATATGACCTATTTAGAAGCATAAGTACTTCAGTTAATCTAATCCAAGCTAATCTAGTGATTTCTATAGCGCCGTTATCATAATGCTAAAGGCATCAGTCGATGGTAACTTCAAGTGAAATGGTAATCAAAATCATAATTCATTTCAGAAGCCAGGTCGAATCCGATAGGTCAGGAAAACTTGAAGTTAGGCCAAGACTTGCAGGGAGATTTATTTAGTATGTAAAAAGGTTGCTTAAGATCAGAGGTATGAATACTGAAATCAGAAAAGTTTCCGTTACCTTAGCAGATCCAGTTGCTTGACTAGGCTTTCTCTCTCCAAGGCTATTCCTTCGGTCACGTGAAGAGCCGCTCTAAGTGACGCAAATGCAGACCATAAGGACTCGTTCACCATACAAACTATACGGTCTCCATGAACGAAAGAACGAATGCACGAAAGAATGATTGAGCGAATGAATGAATGAATTAATTAATTAATTAATTAACGAATGCAAGTATATGCGCACCATTGAATATGAATGAATGCATCAATTAATGCATGAACGCATGCATTGAGTTTAATGTATAAATTAATGCACTAACAAATGCAGAAATGCACAAATAAATGCAAAAATTAACCATGAATGAACGTCTGAGTGAATGCGTGAGTAAACGCGTAAATGAATGCCTGAGTGAACGCGTAAATGAATGCCTGAGTGAACGCTTAAATGAATGTCTGAATGAACACGTAAATGAATGTCTGAGTGAACACGTGAATGAACGCTGAGTGAACGCGTGAGTGAATGCCTGAGTCAACGCGTGAATGAACGCCTGAGTGAATGCCATGGACTCACAGCGCCCTCTCTCGTTTCTCCTCCTTCTGCTGCGACCGCAGTTGTCCGATGTAGGACCGACTCTCATCCAAAAGACGCTGAGACTCATCCAGACTCTCCTCCAACTCCTCCTTGGCCTACATCACCACCAGCATTATCATCACCACCATCAGATGCATCATCGTTTTCAATCATACACTCTAACAACAGTATGACACTGTTCGACGTCGTATTCATCATCATCGTCAACATCATCATCATCATCATCCTTCTCCTCCTACTCCTCCTCATCATTCTTCTCAGTCTTTTCCTTCTCTTCATTCTAATCTTCTTCCTCTTATACCTTCTTATCTTCTTCCTACGCTTTACTATCACATCCTCTCTACGTCTGTTCCATCCTTTGTTCTTTCCCTCATTCCCTCGCTGATTGGTCCATTATTCGTATATTCATCCATTCATCCATTCGTTCATTCATTCATTCATATGTTGATTCATTCATCAATTCAATCATCTGTTAATTTATTCATTCATTCATCCATTCGTTCACTCATTCATTCATCCATGCATTTGTTGATTCACTCATCAATTCAATCATCTGTTAATTTATTCATTCATTCATCCATTCGTTCCCTCATTCATTCATCCATGCATTTGTTGATTCACTCATCAATTCAATCATCTGTTAATTTATTCATCCATTCGTTCATTTGTTCATTCGTTCACTCACACAGTCATTACATTTTTCGAACGTTTTGTTTACCTTTTGCAGTTTTTCGTTTTCCTGCTTCGTTTCTGTTTCCTGTGAGTTGAGTTCCATCAGCTTCTCTTCTATCTGCGTGAAGATCAGAGACACAACATTTTATAATACCCCTTCTCTCTCTCTCTGGTCTTCTGACAACCAGTTGACGTCGCCCTCCTCCTTTATCCAGGCTTAGCACTGGCACTGCCCGACTAAAGGCAGTGGCGGAGTCGATGACTTATAAGGCGCTGTTGAGTGTGGTAATAACTTTGCCACTGCCATTAGTCGGGTTGTGCAAGTCGGAAGCCTGGACAAAGGAGGAGAGCGACGCTAATCGTCTTCGTTAAGACAAAGAGCGTCGTTAGACAGAAACTACTACTAATATGGCAAGTTCGCTCTGAGTCCGAAGCTTCTGAGAATGCAGTTCATGTTAGACTAAAACAAGCCCAGCTTGCTTACCGAGCAAAAACCGCTCACCTAAAACCCACGACTACTTGGCCCAAACATTTTATCAAACATGTTCGACAAACTTAAGAAAGACACCTTTATAACGAGTTCCTCTAAATAATAATAACAAGACAATTTCTATAGCGCCGTAACACGGCCGAGGCCGAAGAAAAGGGCGCTGTACATAAGTTCAAGAGACAATAGAAAATTAACTACAGATATATATATATATAAATATATTTCAACGGCGTTCATTGTTAACTCCGCCACTGCCTTGTTTGGGGGTAGTGCCAGTCCCAAGCCTGGATTAAGGAGGAGGGCGACGTCAACGGACTTTGATGCCATAAGATGTCGTTAAACTGAGGAACTACTGCGTTTATTGTTAGCAAATGAAACCTGTCATAAAGACTTTCCTACTGACGTCAACGGCCTCTGAGTCTAGTTGGCCTCTTGAATAAATTTTTCTTAATACAAAGCATTAAAATTTTATTTTCGCGTTACAAAATGGAAGCCTTTTGAAGACATAAATAACTTTGAATGCGGTAAGCTTTAGAAGCGAACTAAACGTTGCGATAACGACCAGGTGCTGTTGATGTTTCCAGATAAGACTAGACCATCATCAACTGCCACACTTACTACATAGTTTTCATATCTTTTACCTGCATCTTGTGATTTCTTTTACCTGAGACTTTTATTGTCTTACCTGCCCCTTTTGATATCTTTCACCTATACGTTTTGACGTTTTACCTGTGTATTTTACTGAGTAATTTAATGTCTTACCTGTCGGTGATGAGCAAGTAAATCTTGAAGCTGCTTATCTTTTTCTCTGATCTCTCTTTCCATTTCCTCTCTCATTTGACGCTCCTTTGCTTTCTCCTGTCAATCATTCAAAGACCTTACAGGTTAAACTAAAGTAAATTATTAATTTATTTTAATCTCTAATAATAACCTGAATACGGCCAGAATGAGACAGTTGCAAATCTGAATGAGGCAGTTCGGGCTCTGAACAAGTCAGTTAGGCCTCTGAATGAGACAGTTGCAATTCTGAATGAGACAGTTTGGCCTCTGAATGAGACAGTTGCAATTCTGAATGAGGCAGTTCGGGCTCTGAACAAGACATTTAGGACTCTGAATGAGACAGTTGCAATTCTGAATGAGACAGTTGCAATTCTGAATGAGACAGTTAGGCCTCTGAACAAGCCAGTTAGGCTTCTGAATGAGACAGTTGCAATTCTGAATGAGACAGTTGCAATTCTGAATGAGACAGTTAGGCCTCTGAACAAGCCAGTTAGGCTTCTGAATGAGACAGTTGCAATTCTGAATGAGACAGTTGCAATTCTGAATGAGACAGTTAGGCCTTTGAACAAGTCAGTTAGGCCTCTGAATGAGACAGTTGCAATTCTGAATGAGACAGTTAGGCCTCTGAACAAGCCAGTTAGGCTTCTGAATGAGACAGTTGCAATTCTGAATGAGACAGTTGCAATTCTGAATGAGACAGTTAGGCCTTTGAACAAGACAGTTAGGCCTCTGAATGAGACAGTTGCAATTCTGAATGAGACAGTTAGGCCTCTGAACAAGCCAGTTAGGCTTCTGAATGAGACAGTTGCAATTCTGAATGAGACAGTTGCAATTCTGAATGAGACAGTTAGGCCTCTGAACAAGCCAGTTAGGCTTCTGAATGAGACAGTTGCAATTCTGAATGAGACAGTTGCAATTCTGAATGAGACAGGTAGGCCTTTGAACAAGACAGTTAGGCCTCTGAATGAGACAGTTGCAATTCTGAATGAGACAGTTAGGCCTCTGAACAAGCCAGTTAGGCTTCTGAATGAGACAGTTGCAATTCTGAATGAGACAGTTGCAATTCTGAATGAGACAGTTAGGCCTTTGAACAAGACAGTTAGGACTCTGAATGAGACAGTTGCAATTCTGAATGAGACAGTTAGGCCTCTGAACAAGACAGTTAGGACTCTGAATGAGACAGTTGCAATTCTGAACAAGGCAGTTGCAATTCTGAACAAGACAGTTAGGCCTCTGAATAAGACAGTTGCAATTCTGAACAAGGCAGTTGCAATTCTGAACAAGACAGTTGGGCCTCTGAATGAGACAGTTGCAATTCTGAATGAGAGCTCTGAACAAGACAGTTAGGCTTCTGAATGAATCAGCTAGGCCTATGAAGGAGACAGTTAGGCTTCTGATCAAGACAAAACAAGGCTTCTGATTGAGACAGTTGGAATTCTGAAAGTCAGCTGGGCTTCTGAAAGAGGTAGGTGCAGCCTATGACCTTAGGCAGCCAGATAAGAGTTAAAGAAGTAGTCTTAAAGTACAGTACTCAGGCCAAAGTATGCCAATACTCACCCCTGCAAGTACTCGCTGTTTTTCTGCCATGATCTGCGTTTCCATTTCCTCGTACAGTTTTCTCATTTCTTCATCATGCAGGTTATTCTTACTGAACAGAAATTACAAACTTGTGTGTAATGTAAGTCAAGACATTTTATAGCGCCTTTTAAGGACCTCTCAGAGTTTTGAAATCCTGGAATTAAGGCTTCTTATAAACACACGTACATATTCTCAATACATACATATAAGTACGTAAATGATCACATACATGTTATTCATATGCATATATACATAACATATATACAAACATACATACATACCTACTTACACATATACATATATATGTACACACATACACACATATACACATACATAGATACACACATACATTCATATATACATACACACATACATACGAACATAAATACATGCATTCATGCATTTATCTATATTACATGGATACACACACATACACACACAGATATATATATAATATATATAATATATATAATATATATAATATATATAATATATATAATATATATATAATATAATATAATATAACATTGCTGTTCTTTACTGTTGTGTGACCTTTTAAATATAACAAAACTGATCATAAGCAGAATAGGCTGTGGACTACGCAACAGTTGAACTTTCTATGCTGTGCCTTTAGGCCTATAATTTAGCCCATAGTCTGTTAATTGGCCCACCCCTTAACCAGTTCTCAAGCCTCATAACATATAACCTAGCTTCCATACCACTAATAACAATCAGTTACTCAATAAAAATGTCCTATTTACCGTTTAATTTACGCCTTTAAATCTATGTTTAAAGGCCTGATTTACACGATTTTTTCAAAATTATTACCATTACTGTGGACCAAGGTGCACTGCGACAAGCTTTGTAAAAGAAGGTGTCCAAAATACTCACATACATCCTTTCCGAAACGCCCTAAAACCCTCACACAGATCTGTACGCACTCTTGTCAGCAAGTGCATATATTATATGTATTATATGTACACGAGGAGTCGTTTATACACGCCGGTACAGCCCGTAGGCCTTTTGTATGTCATACTGATGCATATGCCTACAGGGTGTGCATGGTATTTAGTATTGCCTGTATAATTCGGTACTACACCGCGCTAAGGAGTTGGTCGTCTGAAAAACTATGTGCAGTCATTTGTGAGTGGAGCCACCTACTGGTTCGGCCCGTCAATTGTTATAGCAGGGCTCTGCGGATCTACTGCGTAGCCATTAAGTCCTTATGAATATGTATGAATATGCCTACACATCTGATGCATATTCATAAGGAAATTGGCCGTAAAGTCATGTATACTTTGATACGCGTATGGATGTGTATTTGCAATGTAAATGCATATTCATGAGGTTATGAATCTGACTCACGTATGTATATACCTAGGCCTACGCGCGAAAGTATGCATGCAAATGTACAGGTATTTTATATGGTGACCGTATGGCCACGATCCTGCCCATTTTTCAATGAATTTATGGGGTGAGATCCTTCACCACCGCTGCCCGTTTGAATGGGTGCCCACCATTTAAGTTCCCCGTGTACGGACCGTGCTAGCCCGAGATTCAAATCTCTTAAATAGCCCACTATATGTATGCGAACCGGCATCCTCACGCACAGAGGCGCCTTCTGAGAATGCAGTTCATGTTATACTAAAACAAGCCCAGCTAGCTTACCGAGCAAAAACCGCTCATCTAAAACCCGCGACTACTTGGCCCAAACATTTTATCAAACATGTTCGACAAACTTAGGAAAGACACCTTTATAACGCGTTCCTCTAAGGGTATATATAAATATATTTCAATGGCGTTACATTGTTAGGTCTCCGCCACTGCCTTGCTTGGGGGCAGTGCCAGTCCAAAGCCTGGATAAAGGAGGAGGGCGATGTCAACGCCCTTTGATACCATAAGCTGTCGTTAAACATTGGAACTAGTACTGCGTTCATTGTTAGCAAATGAAAATTGTTATAAAAACTTTCCTCTTTAACTCTTACTCTTTAACCAATGTAGCTTACCAAGCCAATATGCATGTACGTATGCATGTATGTGTATATGTTTACATGTATGTATGTATGTATGCATGTATGTATGTATGTATGTATGCATGCATGCATGTATGTATGTAGGCCTATGTATTTAAGTACGTACGTACGGTTGTACGTACGTACGCATGTATGTATGTATGTATGTATGTATGTTTATATGTTTATATGTATATATGTATGTATGTGTGTATATATGTATGTATGTTTATATGTATGTATGTATGTATGTATATATGTATGTATGTTTGTTTATATGTATGTATGTATGTTTGTTTGTGGGTATGTATGTATATATGTATATATGTATGTATGTATGTATCTATGTATCTATGTATGTATGTGTGTATGTATGTATGGAGAGAGAACAGAGAACAGAAGAGGAGGAAGAGGAGGATAAAGATTGAGGGGAAGATGAGGTGAAGGAAGAAGAGGAAGAGGAAGAGTAAGAAAAGGAGACAATGGAAGTTGAATGGAGGGAATTGAATGCCAATGAGACATGTAAGTAAGTAAGCTGACTTGCGCAGCGCAGCTTCTAGGGATCTGTAGTCCGTGTGAGCTCTCCTCAGTTCGTGTGTCATTCCTTGGAGGAACGTCTCGAAGTTGGCCAGTAGTTCCGGTTGGTCGGCTCTCAGTCGACCCCACAACGTCTTCACGCTGTCCAGGCTAGAAGAAGGAGAACAAGAATACAAGGGCTCTACATAAATTGGAAGCTCCTGGCCTACCCTTGAACACCCTCCGTGTTGAAACACTAAGGCGGCCAATGAACAAAAGTTGAAAAAGATTTACATACATTAGTCTACATTACATTAATAATTATTACATAAGTAAGTTTACATTACATTAATTTACGTAACCTTGCATTACTTGTTGGTTTTCTTCCCGAACGAAGACTCGTAATAATGTGTGTAATCTGCTAATCTAATCAAATCAGATCTAAGCTAACACTGTGTAATCAGGTCTGATCTTGCATGGCATGGTATGACATGGCAGTAGGGACGGTAAGGTATGGTATGACAGGGTATCTTGTGGCTTCACGCGGTGTGACCTGATGTGTCCTCTGCTCACATAAACCCCAATCTGATCTGTCATCGTAATCGTAATCGTAATCTTGAGATTTCTACGGCGTCCAACTAAAGCTAAGTCGCGTGAACCAGCTTATTCACAGGCGCTCAGTCAAAACAAGATCGATAGGCAAAAGGGTTCGGTTGCAGGTCAAGATCCAGGAGTCAGGCAGTCAGACAGTCAGGCATGATCTGGTTTACCCTTCCCTGTCATAATCTAATATAATCAAGGAAGACGATAACTTCTATAGCGCCAGGCTGCTCACTCGATGGCGTTTTCGTGGGTGGTCGTGATGTCTTCGAGCATCCGGTCAATCGGTTCGTCATCGTTGACTGCACCCACGTGACCATGCTCGTAGACGTTCTCCACTGACACGTGACTGTCCAGTCGGTGCTCCAGCGACTTCTGCTTTTCCAGAGCAGACGGAGACGTAACTCCTAGGAAGCTCCCTACAACGTCCACGCTTCACATAAACATCGCTAGGCAAAGGTAAGGTAAGGTAAGGTAAGAGAAGAGAAGGTAAGAGAAGGTAAGGTCAGGCAAGGTAAGGTAAGGCTAGGTAAGGTAAGAGAAGGTAAGGTAAGAGAAGAGAAGGCAAGAGAATGCTAGGTTAGGTCAGGTAAGTATGTTGGATAGGGTAAGACAAATTAAGGTAAAGCAAAGAACGGTAAAGTAAGGTAAGGCTAGATATTGTGGGATAAAGTAGAGGTGAAGGTAAGGTAAGGTAAGGTGAGGTAAACACGTAGGATATGGTAAGGTATGGTCAAAGAATACGGTAAGGTAACGCTAGGTAAGGTTAGGTTAGGTTAGGTAAGTAGGTAGGAGAGGGTAGGACAAATTCAGGTAAAGCAAGAATGGTAAGATAAGGTAAGGTTAGGTAAGGTAAGGTTAGGTTGGGCTAGGTAAGTGCATAGGATAAACTCGAGATTTCTACAGCGCCCAACGTAAGCTAAGTGGCGGCAACCAGCTTATTCACAGACGCTCGTTAGGGAAGAAGGGTTCGGTTCCCGGGCAAGGTCCAAGAGTCAGGCAGGCAGACAGTCAGACGGCTACGGTGGATGGTGTTTGGAATTGGATAGTTTATGACACCCTTCCAACAACCTCAATCCTCAGAAGTCTTGTCTTAGAGGTGGAAGGACTCAAAGCTGAAAGACTGGTTCTTCATTGCAACATCCAAAGACTAATAGAGTGAAAAACATGCAAATCATTCTATAATTTTAAAAAACTGTCAAAGTATTCTGTGTTCTATTAATTTTTATCGCAACAGCTGTCACATTTAAAAGCATCGTAGCATAAAAATTGCAGTAATTGCTTTCTGACAAGTGCAATTTGCTGAGTCACATGTAAATAGATAAACAGAGACAGACAGACAGACAGACAGACATATAAACAATAGAAGACTTTTCCAATAGCAAGGACCAACACAGAAGAAGGCACAATTATAACGGCGCTATAGAAGTCATTTGGGTTTAGATTAGATTAGATTATATTAGACGATATTCAGATGAGATTAGATGAGATGAGATGAGATTAGTTGAGCTGAGATGAGATGAGATTGGATTAGATTAGATTAGATTAGATTAGATTAGATTAGATTAGATTAGATTAGATTAGATTAGATTAGATTAGATTAGATTAGATTAGATTAGATTAGATTAGATTAGATTAGATTAGATTAGATTAGATTAGATTAGATTAGATTAGATTAGATTAGATTAGATTAGATTAGATTAGATTAGATTAGATTAGATTAGATTAGATTAGATTAGATTAGATTAGATTAGATTAGATTAGATTAGATTAGATTAGATTAGATTAGATTAGGACTTCCTACCGAATCCCTCAGTGAACTCCTCGAGGGTTAGGTAACCGTTTCCATCATCGTCGAGTGAGTCAAAGACATCCTCCAGCTGATCGGCAGTTAGCGGAATCTCCGTTTGGAGGCGCTGCATGTCTCTCTTGTTGATGAACCCTTTCTGTTCGACGTCACAGACGGCGAACAGTTCGAACGCCTTGCGAAGCATCATCCCCTGGATGTCGTCCGGGTCACACGGGGTCACCGGGTCAGACGATGACGTCACCGGGTCAGAGAACACGCTCATCTTGTCGACGACTAGAGTGATCGGAAGCAACGGCTAGAAGTAATGATCGCTCGCTTGGTGGCGCTTAATATTAGTCCTCAATATGTGGAGTCTAAAATTAGTCCTCAATTTACTCAAAATTTTCTGAAATTGGTGTCAATCCGACCCGTGAAAAGAATTGTCAGATCTAGTAAATTTGCAAACCTTGAGCACCAGTAAAATCTCTAATTATTTTTAAATTTCCTCAACTTTTCTTAAATTTGCACTAAATATCCTCAAATTATTCTTAAAATTCCTCTACTTTTCTTAAAGTTGTGTTAATTCCCTGGAAAAGAATTCTTAATCCAGTGAATTTGCAAGTTTTCAGTGGAAAAAAACTATTGTTTGACCACCTGGGATATTGTCAATCCTCGTCAGAGCACAAAATCCCAGTTCAGCTGTCACTCCCAATCAGCGAAGTTGAAAACGTCACTCCCAGGATGTGTTTTATCAACCATATACAACCTAGAATCCTCTGATGTCAAGCTCAAACGAAAACTGTCATTCCTCGGAAATCGTCTGTTAATTCCAGCCCAAGACTTGAATACAGATTAACTCAAGTTGTCTATGAGAACATCGTGGATGCATATAGCGCCTTTAAAACGATTCTCCTACTGCGTTGTCTGAAGCGTACGCAAATATGCGGCTGGAACTACCTGAAACGAGTTACAACACCTGGAAATGCAATTAGAAATTTTCAATAAACAAGACACGAATGTAGCAGAACTAGAGGAAATGTACACACACACATGGCCAACGCTCTTCAGAGTCAGCTCTGATAAACTCAGACACTGTTATGACCACAAACATACAATCATGCATAAACATACGTGTGTTTAGAGCCTGTGTATACATATACATCATAGCTCGGTGGCCACAGTATACATGCTTCTATATGTTATTTACGACGATAGACAACCGTGGCCTATACTTCTTCACAATTGATTTGACTAATGGCTGTAGGCTATGACTTCTGTTCCATTGCTATATGCATTGTATTTGCATGCATGCAGGTATGTGTTTATGTATGTATGTATGCCAGTATATCAGTATGTGTTTAGGTATGTATATGTATATGATTTATATATGTATATGTGCATGTATATATGCATATATGTGTGTATATGTTTAAGTATGATGTATGTATATATGTATGTATGTGTTTAGTATGTATGTGTTTAGTATGTATGCATATATGTATGTATATGTATGTATGTATGTATGTATGTATGTATGCATATATGTATGTATGTATGTATGTATGTATGTATGTATGTATGTATGTATGTATGTATGTATGTATGTATGTATGTATGTATGTATGTATGTATGTATGTATGTATGTATGTATGTATGTATGTATGTATGTATGTATGTATGTATGTATGTATGCATATATCTATATAACCCTAACAGCCTGCATCTACATGTACATGAGAATTCCTATACCGAATATTATGTCGGCTCATGTATGTGTTCTCTATATACTGAATCATATGCATATATAAAATTTATGGTTCTCGTATACATATGCACACAAAAACAATCTATAAATTATATATATATATATATATATATATATATATATTGCAACATATAGAGAAATCATGAATATGTAGATAGGTGGACTGTTCGGGTCTTAAACATAAATGTCAAATGTTTACACTTTAGAGAACGCTTGCTTCTGACGCATGCGCGATTGAAACTCGTCAATGTATGTCTGGATACAGCCAGACACCAATGCGCCCAGACGTATCCCACTCATACAGTCAACAGCTGGTCGTGACTTTCTGTCTAGTTAATTTGATAACAGCTTCGTATACATACTGTGCACTGGATTGAAAATCGATCAAAGAGCTCGAATATCACGAAGGGCCATCGATAATGGTTTGGTATATAGCGGCTACATAGGCCTACACGGTGTGGAGTATAGGCCTGGAGCCTAAAATCTAGGCCTAATCACTCAATATATTAAACAGGAGAGCTGCTGTATACAAGTTTGTATGTAGGCTAATCATTATAGGCACTAGTTAATTAAATGTTCCACATCCACCAGTATCATCTTACTTAGCATATCCATGCAGACAGACAGACAGACAGACAGAAACAGAAACAGAGACAGAGACAGACAGACAGAGACAGACAGGCACAGCGACAGAGAGATAGAGACAGCGTTAGAGAGAGAGAGGGAGGCAGACAGAGGGGAATGGAGAGAGACAGCAAGAAGGAAAGAGCAAGACATCAACATGTAGAGGCAGAGGTAAAAAGACAATAAGCAGACAGATATATTTTATGTCAAATTAAAAATGTAAATGTAAATATACACGCTTTTTATGGCGACCGTATGGCCTTGACCTTCATTTTTCAGTGATCAGTCGGGTAAGATCCTTCACCACCGCTGCCCGTTTCAATGGGCGCCACTCCTTTTGTATTAATATTCAGTGTTTAACGACATCTTGTGGCTGCCAGGGCATTTAACATCGATCAGTGTATTTCGTGGTACACCATTTACGATTAAACGAAATTGACAATTATATAGCTTCGTAAATATACGCTTTAAAGGTGTTTAAGCAAAAACTGCTTAATTTGTAAAATGTAGATATAAATGTATAAGCATTCTATAGCGACAGCATGGCCTCGATTTTTCTCATTTTTCAATGAATTAATCGGGTGAGATCCTTCTCCACCGCTGCCCGTTTGAATGGGCACCACGCCATTTAAGGTCTCCGTGTACGGATCGTGCTAGCCCGATATTCAAATCTCTTATATACGCCACGACCGGAACGCGAACCGGCATCCTCACGCACAGAGGCGCCGTGACGTACGCGTTAACCAATGTAGCTAACCAGGCCAGTTCAGATGTTGAGTTACAGCAGTCAAGTCGCCATACACAGCGTTTAGAATCAGAGAATAGGAATCCTTTAAGTCACTTCTCGCTCACTTCCCTCTTGATTTCTCGTTTCTTTTTCCAGTTTAGCACGTATTCCCAACTTCTCTCTTTTCCAGCTTTTAAAACTTTATTTTAAGAGCATATTTGTGGCCTCTTTGCTTTACTCATTCTGTGAGCAACTCTCACCCAAACCATTTTGGAGGCTATCTCAGTGGCTCTCCCCAACTCTGTATCAAACTGGGTCTATGGCGGGATTACCCCACCTGAATCTAATCTAATCAAATGACTCGTCATAATCCACAAGGCAACAATCGAAGACGGCTTCAATTGAAGCCCTAATCATTGGAGAAACCCAGTTGAAAGGTCAACTAGGTCCAGTTGAAAGGTCAACAAAACCCAGTTGAAAGGTCAACAAAGCCCAGTTGAAAGGTCATCTAAGCCCAGTTGAAAGGTCAACAAAGCCCAGTTGAAAGGTCAGCAAATCTCAGTTGAAAGGTCAACAAAGCCCCGTTGAAAGGTCAACAAAGCCCCGTTGAAAGGTCAACAAAGCCATTTATAAGTAAGGCTTATGGTGGGTAAGCAAACTGAAACAGACGAGTCTTTAGTATTATTCTTGAATGACATTAAATGGACTGACAGAACGCATTGGACTGGGCAGTCCCTCGCACACACGTAGAGACTGACCAACGACATCTAGCGACGATTAACAAACAGCTGGCACGTTGCCCTGTTCATGGTGTGGTGTTTGATTTCAATGCCGGTGTAGTGCGAGATCGGTTCCGGGGAGAAAATAGTTCCGGAAAATATTGTGATTGGTTCACGTGACCGATGACATCAGATAACAGTTTGTTGCCATTTCGTTCGTAATTAGGACAATCCTTTGTCCTAATTACTACTGCAGAAATATAGACAGCGTGGGTTTCTATTTTTTCCACCTACTACAATATTGCTTTGCATTTAATTTTGCTATCAAGACAACAGAACACTTAAAATCAGCTTCAATACGTCCAGCCTTGGCAACAAAATTGGCTGAGCCGGAACCTTTTTCTCCCCGGAACCGACCTCGCATTACACCGTCAGATTCTACCCTTGAACTTCGAGATTTGACCGATGTAGACTCATTGGTTCGTTAAAATCAATTTTAATCTCCATTTGGAGAGGAACGCGAAAATATTTTGCCTTTGACCTAAATAACGGCTCTTTGCAATATCACATCTCCCCGTAACGCGCCCACGTACAATACATGGGCCTACGCATGCACGTGTTAATCTATTATAGGCGTGTAGCCCGTGTAGGCTGCTTCGTATGGAAATATTCATTAGGTTTAGGCTTCGTTTTGTTATTTAGGTCGATGCCAGGACGAACTGATCGATTCTGCCTTGCTATGCACTTGAATTTTAACAACCTGAGTGAATCGATAATCGATACACGTCTAACAACATCAGTTACGTAACTTGCAATGGCGCAATTATTGTGCGTAATATAATACATATAATAATATAATAGTATAGAAGCGCATTCTCTTCCACGCCTCTTTTAATAGTGTCATTCGACCTATAAATAAAAGAAGACTCTCCATTTCGTATAAAACTCCGCCACTGCCTTGTTTGGGGGCAGTGTCAGTCCCAAGCCTGGATAAAGGAGGAGGGCGACGGCAACGGCCTTTGATGCCATAAGCTGTCGTTAAACTGCGGAACTACATTTCGTATAAAATTTTCGTTAGTGGGATCGGGTAAGGTCGATGTTAACGGCCCCTCGCAGCCAGGATGTCGTTAAATATTAATATAAACGTACTTGTTTTTCTATATTGACCGTATGGCTCCGACCCTGCTTATCTTTTCAATGAATTTATCGAATAAGATCCTTCACCACCGCTAACCGTTTGAATGGGTGCCACGCCATTTAAGGTCCCCGTGTAGTTAATTCAAGGCCTTTGATGACATAAGCTGTCGTTAAACTGAGGAACTACTACTAAACAGTTGAAAAAACTCCGCCACTGCCTTGTTTTGGTGTAGTTAGTGCCAGTCCCAAGCCTGGATAAAGGAGGAGGGCAACGGCCTTTGATGCCATAAGCTGTCGTTAAACTGAGGAACTACTATTAAACAGCTGGAATCAGTCCCTCTATCCTTTGCTATCTGAGAACGCTGAAAACTATTCTTTAAG